>OX328123.1:21625141-21800206 GCA_946811695.1 Gonocerus acuteangulatus | reverse complement strand
TAAATCTTCAGGGACAGATTCCCTCTCCAATCCCTAGACGGCGTTACTTCCCGGCGAGTCCATCTGTCATACAATTTTTTAGCAATGCTCAGAATGGAGTAAAAAATAAAATGTATATTATTTCGAATACTTCCTTAATAGGTCTCCCTTGGTCTAGTGGCTAGCGCCTTGGATTCATAAGCGGGAGATGGTGGGTTCGATTCCCAACCTCCGGCAGGAATTTTATCATCCCACGGCTCGCTGGTAAAATTACTCGCTGCACCCTGGATGTCGGCGCTAATGACGTAGATGTAGATGCGCCGTAAAAAAAAAAAAAAAAAAAAAAAAAAAAAAAAAAAAAAAAAAAAAAAAAAAAAAAAAAAAAAAAAACTTCCTTAATACTGGAAATATGTAAAATATAGATGACTGTGTTGAAAACGTTCGGTCTGAATCCGTAGTTTTTGAATACCAAAAACGAAAATTAGTTAGAAATTCTGCTTTTATCCACTTTTCTAGAAAAAAAAAGGTTTAGGAAAAAGCTTCCTAGCAGATTCACATGCAAAACTTGCTACAAGACTACCTGAGCTCGACCTATCAATCACACACAAAGACTTATTAGACCAATGCAATCAAACAAAATTAACCGACTAACCGACAAAATTACGTGCAATCCAAAGTACAACTCAGGAGGGGACTTCCAGATACCGTGACAACAGACAAGAAGAAATTGTACTTGCTCGAATCCGAATTGGCCACACAAGACTAACACACGAATACCTCATGACTAGACTTGACAAACCAATTTCTGATATATGCAATACAGACTTTACTGTAAAACACCTACTTAAATCCCACATGACATTTACGAATTGTTGAGGGCCAGCAGCCAGTAAATAAACACAATACTTTCTTACTTGCAGGACACTGAACTATACACTCACCTTTGAAGACATCTGCTGAGTAAGCAGAGGCTTGAAGGCTTATAACAGACTTTTCCAAACCTCTGGTTATGGAAATAATTGAATCAAATATTCATTTTAATGCTGGTTCATTGGACCATACAGGTACTACCTTGAAGGGGTGAAATCACAGTAGTTTCGAATCACTTATAAACAAAATACAGGTACTACCTTGATGGAGTGAAATCGCAGTAGTTTCGAATCACTTATAAACAAAATATAAATAATTGACATGTTTAGGAATTATCCACAAAGATTTTCTGAGGTATAAATTATTTCCATATATGTATACTTTATTTATTGATCCTCAACCTCAGCCAAATATATTGATGAACTAGATACAATTCCTCATTTTAAACGTTTCGGCCTCAGGGCCATCCTCATTAACTATCTACATGCATATACCCACATATATACTTACAGACATACAATTCTAAATATAAATAACCTTTTTTTTTCAACATTATTTATTTGTTTATTAAGTGTTTCGCAACTTTTAGCGAATTATTCTATAACAATAAATGATGATATTACAAAATTACGTTTACACATTATGTTTATAGAAACAATATTATTATGTAATATATTATATTATTATGGCCATGTGTACGTTGCATTTGGTATGTATAAAGTACATTATGTTCGAAAGAATATTCTGTAAGCTGCCATAACACCCAAAGTTGTAAGCTTTAATTATCTTAGTAACGTTATACTCAGAATTGAGAATGTCAATCAATTTCATACTGTAATTGGGAATTTAGAGGTAAAAAAACTGACAAATAAAACTAATATGTTTATTTTTGCGATTTTATTGAAAAGACAAGTCCTTTTGTATTATATCTTACTACTATTAGAGAATGCTCTACTAAATACAGACTTTTATCAATTTAAGATCTAAATAGTTTATCATAAGCATGTAAATTAGCATTTATTCATTACGCAAATTTTGCAATCGCCCGTTAGAAAGTTAGAAGTTATCCATAGAGGTATTCAAGATTTTTTTTTAACATTGATACTAATACAAACTATTTCTTGTAATAATAATGAGAAAAGAGCCATGAAAAACGTGACGTAAGTCTACTTCCTAACTATCAACGGTCAACTCTAATCCGTTTTCTTGTAATATTTTTCAGAGAGTCGCGTTGCAGCCATTGCCTGACACGCAGCATCTTATAGCTCTCCTATTCTAGTTTGTTTTTCGAGTGATTATACGTCGATTTTCTTTGTGAAAAGTGGCGATGTTTTAGACATAACACTCTAGTACAAGTGTATGAAGTCACAGGACAAAATATCCAGCAGAAGACTCGAAAATAGTAAGTAAGTAAAACTTACTTTTCACTCAATTAGTCCCTTGCCCTAGCTAGGCTAGTGGTAGGGGGCTGCGTGAATTGACCAGTCGTCCCCTCCTTGCTGCCCCTTCAGCTGGCCAAATACTCAGGCCTTCAACAAGATTCTCAGCGCCTACTGCCAGCTCTCTCTCTGGTCTAGTGGATGAGTGAGAGACTCACGATTCAGAGGACTGCGGTTCGAATCTCGGGCCTGAGACTTTTTTTTTTTTTATTAATTTTTTTTCTCTCCTTTTTTTATTCGTTTTAATTACTTGTTTTTTGTTCTTCTTTCTTTTACTTTGGCATTCTGATCAAATCCATCCATTATGGGAAGGAAAAGAAAATCAAGTTATAAAAGACTGCACCATTCCCAGGAGAACTCGCCCATGAATTCACCCCAGAAGAAAAAAATAACAATTAAGCGATCCGTGTCTCAGACGTCTCTCGCGTCATCTTCTACATCTCGGACTACTTTTAAAAATGCCCCAAGCCATTCAAAAGAACACAACTCTACCAACCATTTCGTTTCACCGAACAAATACGCAGCCATATGTCCCAACGACGACGACACTACTCGAATGGAGGAACAAATCGAAGAGCCAGGAAAGAGTACTCCTCCAATCCACGTCAAGGGGATCAACGATTTCATCAAATTTTGCACAGAACTTGAAAAAGAAGTCGATCCAACAGAATTCTCATGCCGTTCCCGTTCTGAAACCATTACTATCAAGCCAAGTACATCAGAGTCATACAGAAAAATCATCAGGCATCTAAAAACATCAAATTTACAATATTTTACTTACCAATTAAAAGAAGACAAATCATACAGAGTTGTAATTCGACACCTCCACCCCAGCACTCCAGAACATGAAATAAAAAACGCCCTGAACGAAATCGGTTTCAAGGTTAGAAACGCCAACAATGTCCGTCATCCAGTCACCAAACTACCGCTACCGTTATTTTTCATTGACCTCGAACCAGCAGACAATAATTCTGAAATATTTAGCCTAAAGCGTCTTCTATACACAAGTGTTGCAGTTGAAGAACCGCATAGAAAAGAAGACCTAATCCAGTGTCAAAGATGCCAGGGCTTCAATCACACCAAAAACTTTTGCACACTAAATCCAGCGTGTGTAAAATGTGCAGGACAGCATTTAACATCGCAATGCCAAAAGAAGACGAGAGAAGAAAAAGCCAAATGTGTTCACTGTCAGGGCGAACACCCTGCCAACTATAAAGGTTGCTCAGTATACCAAGAAATATTGAAGAAACGTCGGCAACTCTCAAGGTCTACTCCAGAAGTGCAACATCGCCAAGCTAACTTCAAAACTGAGCAGACCAAGATCTCCTCAGCCAATGTTCCTCGCCAGGACAGTCTCCAGATGACGCAGCCTGCTCTACCACGCCAAGAACCACCATCCCATGTGCAGCCACAACCTCCTGTAGTTCATGCCTCCACGTCAGGTCTCACTACAGCCATCTATTCAACAGCAGTGAAAGGTGCCACCATTCCCTCCCCTGAATCCACTACCGTTCCATCGCCTTCTTTACCCTCATTCCTTTCTGAATTAAACTCCATCACCGAATCATTAAAGGCTTTCCTAGCGGAATTAAAAACCCTCATTTCACCCCTCATAGCCATTTTTCAAAAACTCTGCCAACTTCAACCCTCCCAATCATGATTCATCCTTCCTGCAAACCTCTCACAATCCTCCTGTGGAACTCCAATGGACTACTAAATCACAAGGACGAACTATACTTACTTCTAAAGGACAAAAGCATTGACATAGCACTACTAACTGAAACACACCTGACACGACGAACTCCATTCTACATCCAGGGATACAAAACGTACAGAACTGACCATCCGGACGGAACTGCACATGGCGGAACAGCAATCCTTGTTCGCTCATCACTTTCTCACTTCCTCATTCCTAACCAATTCCCACCAAACATCCTCCAGAGTACATCAATTTCCCTCCAATCAACATTTCAATTTCCTATTACCATTGCAGCTGTATATTGTCCTCCTAATAAATCTGTTTCCACCAATGCCTTTCATTCCTTCTTCCAGCATCTAGGTCCTCGCTTCCTAATTGGTGGGGATTTTAATTCTAAACACCCCCAGTGGGGTTGCCGTGTGGCTAATCCTCGAGGACGAACCTTACTACAAACCCTCTCTACCTTCCCTGCCAAAGTAATCACCCCTTCTTCCCCTACATACTGGCCCACTTCCCGCTCAAAACGTCCTGACATCCTCGACTTCTTCATTACCCATGGTATTTCCCAAATTCCTACCTCCATTTCCACTCTCGATGACCTATCCTCCGACCACAGTCCAGTACTCCTTCTCTTCAACTCCGATGCTGATTCCCACTCTATACCTCCAAGACATACACTCACTCCTGGTCCAGTTGACTGGCAATCCTTTCAATCATCCTTAGAACATAAACTGGACCTAAACAAATCTCTAAAAACAAACACTGATGTCGACGATGCTGTTCATTATCTTTCAGTAGCCATTCAGGAATCCTTATTCATTTCCACCCGACCGAAACCTCTACATAATACACAAACACAACTGGCTGACATACCAACACACATACAACTACTGCTCACTGAAAAGAGAAGAGCACGCAAACGATGGCAAAATTCTAGATACCCTTCTGACAAAAAACGGTTAAACCAACTGACAAACCAACTAAGAAATGAACTGCGGAAACATAAAAACGAACAATTCAAAACATACACTAAGGAACTTACTTCATCTGACAAATCACTCTGGCAGGCGACTAGAAAAATACTCTCATACAAAACCTCCCATCATCCCATCCAACAAGAAGATGGCTCTTGGGCCAAAACCGATGTAGAAATTTCCACCGCCTTCGGGCATTACCTCTCCAATGTCTTTACCCCGCACCCTGACGTTAACAATCCAACCCACTCCCACCATGTCTCGAGTCAACTGGATACTCCCCTCCCAATGTCACTTCCCCCCAAGGCCTTCAATCCTAAAGAAGTATTCCACGCCATCCAACACCTTCCCCACAAAAAAGCTCCAGGATATGACCTAATTACTCCCCAAATACTCAAGCATCTTCCGAAAAAAGCAGTCCTTTTCTTAACCTACATTTATAATGCTGTCCTCAGAACTACCCACTTTCCTCTCCTCTGGAAATTCTCAGTAATCCGTATGATACCTAAACCGAAAAAACCTATTCACCAACTCACATCCTATCGCCCTATTGCCCTACTACCCGTATTGGGGAAAATTCTTGAAAAACTCTTACTCAAACGCCTCTACCCCATTCTTATTCCCAAAATCCCGTCTTCCCAATTTGGTTTTCGTCAACTCCATTCCACCATTCATCAATGCCACAGAATTGTGGATCTGATCTCCACAGCTTTTGAGAATGGACAGTATTGCTCTGGTGTCTTTCTCGACGTGGCCCAGGCTTTTGATCGGGTGTGGCACCGGGGCTTGCTGTTCAAACTCAAACAAATTCTCCCATCAACCTACTACCTCGTAACAAAATCCTATCTCTCCGACAGATTCTTCCATGTTTCCTATGGCACTTCATCCTCCCCCATTTTCCCCCAACTTGCAGGTGTTCCTCAAGGTGGAATCCTCAGTCCTGTCCTATACCTCACATATACGGCTGATATCCCAACTCACCCCGGCACATCCCTCCATATGTTCGCCGATGACACAGCTCTGTTCTCCTGCAGTCATGACCCAATCCTGACATCCAAGTTCCTTCAGGAACACCTTGGACTGATCGAACCCTGGCTCACCAAATGGAGAATCAAAGTTAACCCCCTGAAATCCTGCCACTCAACCTTTACCCTCAGGCGATCATCCTGCCCTCCAGTGTTCCTCCATAGTTCTCTAATTCCGCAAAAATCCCAAATTCGCTATCTAGGACTAATACTTGACAAACGACTAACATGGAAGCCACATATTACCCAGAAGCGACAAGAACTCAGCCGACGATACAGACTATTACTGCACCTACTTGACAAACGATCTAATCTCTCACTAACAAACAAACGCCTCATTTACATGACCATTCTCAGACCAATATGTACTTACGGAATTCAACTCTGGGGTTCCACAAAGCCTTCCAACTCCTACAAAATCCAATCCCTACAGTCTAAAATTCTCCGGAAAATAACGGATGCTCCGTTTTATGTCTCCAATTTGACCCTCCATAATGACCTTAATATCCCTTTTATCCAACCTTTAGCCAAATCCCTCTACCGTAAATTCCATTCGAACCTACACGGCCATCCTAACTCCTTAATAAACTCTCTCTCCTCCCAGCACATTCCTCACAACCCCATTCGGCGACTGAAACGCAAGTGGCCAAGAGATCAACTCTAAAAAGTGTATCTGTAAAATAAAAAAAAAAAAAAAAAAAAATCTGTCTAGTGGGTACTACTACTGTGCAGCTTCCCACCTCATGAACATTCATGTCAATTTAATCTAGCAATAATTTACTAGAAATGTATCTTATACATTGTTGTAAATTCCAAATAAATAAATAAATAAAAAAAAAAAAAAAAAAAAAAAATTTTCAGAAAGATGGCGAAAAATTCATTAAGTTATTATTAAAGTAAGTTATTACTACTTCTTCCGACTTATTGAATTATGAATCTTTCGCTTAAGAAGATTTTAACTCTTCACTATCCCTCCATATTTTCAATTAAATTATAAAAATTTCTTTAAAAGCTTTTTTAAAATATCCGAAAAATTAATACACTAAAGAGCTTATTAATTATTTTCTTTAATAGGACCTCGGTAAATGTATTTTTAATAAATCTCTTACCTAAATTAATTTTCCTAAAAAAAAAAAATCTTCATCAGGAACTTGATTATTTCTCGAGTATAACCCCATTCTTAATGAAGTGATTTTGCTTATTTTTGCAACATTGATTTCTTTGTAATTTAACAACTTTTGTTGCAAATAACAATTGTTGCGTTTTACCGTATTCAGAACAAGCTATTTTGAGAGATGCGTGTTTGTATCATCGTGATATCGACAGTAATTTTAGCTCCTTATCAATGAAACAGGATATCTACATTCAAATAATCACACGAAATTGCTGCCCCATTACAAGTATAAATACTAATCTCCCTTTTGAACAAACTAACGAGAAGCCAGCGCTAATTGGTCAAGGGGAATTGGGGATTTACCAGAAAGCAGTCATGGTGTAAATAAATTAATTTATTTTTTTTAACGGTAGATCTGGCAAATCTGATATTCAGAATAATTATTTAGGTTACAAACAGCAAACATTAATAATAAAAACCTAGGTGAAAAATAACCCTTCAAAGCTCAAAATATACTTTTATTATATAATCTCGACATTTCGGACTATTCGTCCATCTTCAGGAGTCCATGTCCTGTCAATAAATAATGTTACATTTAAACGTCATAAATTAAATAAAAATGATTTCTAAAAGGAATCAAGTCAATCAATACGAATTAAGACATTCATTATCTCACAGTTTGAAGGGTTATTCCTCACCTTGGTTTGTATTTTGAATTAATACCCTTCACCTATTCATCAAAAATTAAAAAAAAAAAACATTAAGATATTTTTGTCTTTTAAAAACTGTCAGTTGATGTTCTAAGATTTTAGCGTGGCGCATTGAATAAATTTGGACCTAACTGCATTCATTCAATTTCCCTCACCAATGTTGGATTATCTAGAAGTTCTGGCGTAAGCAATTAGGCAAAACAATCATCTGAAGACCTTGATGAGACAAGTACAATAAAAACAGACGATGGTGGTAAACCGACTGGACAGTCAGTCTCACCTTCTTTTGAGTAGAGATTTGGATAAGACCACACTAATCTTACGGTATGTGCAGTACTTCAGAATATCACTCTACAAAGTACGAATTTTACCTCATCTGGGACTAGCCGGGAGGATGGAGCTGAGAATATTTGAAGAATATATGAAGCCTGCACAAGATAAAATTTGACGAGATATGCCCAATATGTAACCTGTACGAAAAGGAGGATATTGGTCACTTCCTTCTAAGGTGTCTGATGTACGGCAAAGCTAAACGCCACCAAATCCACAGCTATTTCCAAGCAGAGAAACTGCTCAAGACAGGCTTGTTGCATAACTGAATGTAAAAGATCGTGAGAAGCTCAAACTCTGTGCCTAAATTATATTTGCCCTCAGAATCCATGATTTTATCAGATTTGATTAAACCTCTGTCACAAAACAAGTAAACACAGCCATTAGCCCAGATATAGAACTTATTATTAGCCTTTTTTTTCGTTTCTTCTTATTTAAGTGTACATTTTTCTTTATAATTATATTTAATAATTAAATGAGAACTTATGTTATTTTATGCTAATTAAGTGGCCTCCCTGTAAAAAATTAAAACTTAAATAACATTTTTTATCTACCTCGTTCGATTCGACCATACCTTAAAAATAATTGTAGACTAGAGCCAAAAATAACAAGTACTAGCTTTTTATGCGCCGTGGTGAGTAGTTTCTTTTTTAATAATATAAATATATCGTTTTAAACATTCAAAATTATTAAAAGTATAATTATACCCTGCTATTGAGTAAGATGGAGTAGGATGTGATACTTGTTCGCATAAATTAATATCTGGCGTGGAGAGGGCTCCTGTCAAGCTCCGGGGAGTGACATCTTTTGTATGGGACCTGAATACATTTTTCAGGCTCCTAAACTCTATTGTGGTCCCTGTCCGACCTCATTGATTTATTTCCACTTAATAAAAATATATATTAAATGCATCGCTTGGATGAGCTCAATTGTAAAGGTCTGTTAGCTTGTTTCCTCCTTCCGCTTTTGGAAGAAATCTCTCTTATAATTTCTATTAAATAATAGTAACGACTATGAAAATAGTAACAACAAATTTCGAAGTTTTATAACCTATTGGTCCCAAATAACCAGTTGTTCAATTATATATATATATCACTTGTGTGTGTATGACATACCCTGATACTCTACATTACAAAAGGACGGCCCTACCTTTATTAAATTTGCACCAAAAATAAGATTATTAAAACGATTGAAAGGTTAGATGACCAGGAGGCCTCTATCTCTCCCACTGTATATACCGTGATCCTCCGCTTACACTTTTCCCGGATAATTTATCTTAAGGAGGCTACCAGGCAGGCCTGTCAGTAATGCCTGAAAGCCCGTCGCCTGAACGTGTATACTTTCCGGCCGGGATGTATGCACGTTCAGGCGACCGGTTCTGGCGGACCGTTCGTCCGAAGCAAATCGAATAGACCTATTTTGTAGGCGATTTTTGTTACAAGCTCTGGAAAAAAATGGAACGATTTTGATAATTGTTTCAGGTACTCAATAATGGTGAACTGAATTGGAAGTTTTTCACATTTATGTAAAATATTTGTCATTGTTTATGCAGATTGGAAACTATGAAGTACAAAAAAAAAATGCCTTATAACATAAGGAGGAATTTCTTAATTGTCTTATACCTGTTTTATTATCTCAGAAATTCTAAGAACTACTAGAAAGCGTAAAAAATCATCTACGAAGAAAGTTAGAGTGTGCTTGTTGATAGGAGCACTTCAGTCGGGGACAACTGATTCGATCCGTTGTAGAAGAAATATTAGGTCTGAGCTTCCGAAATTATAAGCATTATATAAAGAAAGCCAAGATTATGCAGTTCTGGCATCTTGGGCTTCATTTAGAAGTAAATTATCCAATTTATTGTTGATTAGGAAGTTCAAAATGCTGAAGAAATGGAATTATTTTGAATTATTTATTTCACAGTTCGTTAATTTTGTATGCGTCGTCATTTGAATGTTTGCGAGTTTCGCGTCTAAAATAGACATAAAGAATAAGAAAGTCTCTTGTTCTACTTGGAATGTCAGGCGTTAAATTTTGTGCCAAATACCTATAATTTGGAAACATATAATAACAACAATTGCTTCTGACTCTTCGCCCACACATGCATCGGGGCTATATAAATCAATTGTACCGAGCTTCAGAATCCGTATTTCAGAATGTCTAATCCCATAATATATTTTAGGTAATTTTCAAACCACATTATTTGATATTCCTTGTGACAACCGACGCCAAATTTCAGGTTCATCTGCCTGAAATACCATTGCAGTTGAAGAGAAAAAAAAAATCATAGTCTTACCCCAATCCTGCCTCTACGCGATTTCACCTTACTCTTGTCATAAAGCTTTCCTTTGTCGAAGAAATGATAATAAAAGATTAAGGATGTAGGCCAATTGATACCGTACCGGCTCTCTTCTTGGCCAGCTCATTGTTCTCATTCCCTTCGATACCGGGATGCCCGGAGATCTAATGGATGTTAACACATTACAGATTGATCTTCGTCTGATGAATTGTCAATTATCCCTAAACGCAAAGTGAAATACTTTAGTTAGTAATTCCAGATGATATGATACGAATGAAACCTTTTTTACCGGGGTGTTTATACCGGACCTAAGTAATCATTTCTGTATTGAAACGACATTCGGTATACGACCGCGATACCTAATGAGAAGGGTTGTAAAAATGAACTAAATCGGTTTATTTGAATTTTGGGTTTACTCTGAATTATGTTTGAATTGAATTACCGCATACCACCATTGGTTGTAACTCACAAGCGCCATAGATGCAGTGTCTGGCTTCTTCTCTACATTGTGACAGCCGTTCATTGCATTGGTTGTAACTCACAAGCGCCATAGATGCAGTATCTGGCTTCTTCTCTACATTGTGACAGCCGTTCATTGCATTGGTTGTAACTCACAAGCGCCATAGATGCAGTATCTGGCTTCTTCTCTACATTGTGACAGCCGTTCATTGCATTGGTTGTAACTCACAAGCGCCATTGATGCAGTATCTGGCTTCTTCTCTACAATGTGACAGCCGTTCATTGCATTGGTTATTTTGAACAATATTTTGGAATACAGTTTACACTGGTGATCTTCTTCCAAACTGTGTACGATAAGACTTATAAATTATTCCTGTAAAGGAAAAGTAGTTTTCAAAACGTACTACACCTGGTTTGTGCCATTATTTTGATTGATAATTTTATTAAATCGTTGTATTCAAAAGATTTTCACATTTCTCTCATGGATACAGTCTAGTAAATAAAGAGAATTAATAGGTTCGATCATCTTTTCTCTTCGTGCTCTGAGCAGAATAAACAAAAAACACTAAAAAACATACCTGAATGAAAGGTGAATGTGAAGCTTGTAAATCATGCTTCACCAGATTTAGAAGAGAGACAGGAACTTTAATTAACAACAGAATGCGGGGGAGTATTTTATATCGGTGCAGGATGAAATAGGAATGGCTGGAACAAGAGTAATTTTTCAAAATCTCCCACCCGTCCAACACCCAAACCTCTGCTGCTACATCTAGTGGAGCCCTGTCAAAGGATTCATCAATCAACACTAGACACGAAGATGAATGAAAGATTCTTAATAATCAGTCTCAATCAATTTGTAACTCTAATAGTAAACTGTTTTTTAGCGCGGTTACTCCCTATCTCCATAGGGAGAACCCGCAAATGAGATTGACCTCATGACGAAATCTGGAAGTGCAGACTAGAAACTTTCACGTTTCAAACCCTATAGATCACGAAAATATAGGTGGCCAAATTTGTATATATATATATATATATATATATATATATATATATATATATATATGTATATATATTTATATATATATGCTTGTCTGTTCGCGCTCTAGCAAGCTCAAACATGGTCCGATTTTAACGAAATTTGGTACAAAAATCTGTCGTCTAATTTGAAAGGTCAAGTACGTTAACCAGCAGAATCCGCCCACTAGAAGATAGTGTTTGGGGCGAAATTCGTGCAAAAAAAATCGTAACGCTAACTTTTTTGTGTTTATATGCTTGCAGGTTCTTGTTTTATAGGTTTCTTAGCATAAGAAAACGAATGGAACCATTTATAAGGCGATATCTGCAACCGTTCCTAAGAAAAGTGGAATCAATTTATTTGTAAGTCATTATATTTTTGTGAGTACTTAAAATCGCGGGATTCAATTGAAATATTTTCTACAACTTGGAAATTAATCCCAACTAAGATGTCTAAATTTTGGTTATATTTGGAGTTAAGGAAGTATGCGAAAACAAATATTTTATTAATAGACATGAAAAGTTTTCGGATCTTCATACATTCTTCGTAAATATCTCGATAACGGTTGGGAAATCGTGCTAAGTGGAAGGTGACCATTCGAATGCTTACTAAATTCTCTACAAAAAAAGTTCTGAAGCAATATTGGATGGGGCAACGTCAATCAGAGATATAAGCGCTTAAAACTTAAAAAATGTTTGTTTTATTGCTTTGAAAGGGGTTTTCTCTTTGTTTATCTCACTTTTTAATTGTTTTTTTCTTGTTTTAAATTGCATTTATCATCAAAATTAGTATAGTAGTAAAATAAGCTAAGAAACGGTGAAAGGTATTGGTAATAAGTTTGGAGTGGCTGTGGTAAACAAGATGGCTGTGCCTAATCATGATGACGTAGTTTGTTTTGAATTCTGCCTCCAACTGAAGTTATCGTTATTTCTTATTTTATAGAAAGATTTAACCCACGACAGAATGGAATTTTATTCGCCATGAAGCACATATTTACAGTTGATTATAACAGTAAGACGAATTTGCTAGTAAAACAAGATACTTAAAATGACAACGAATTTTCGGTTGTTAAGAAGAGCCTTCTCAGCAGTAGTCAAAGAGTAAGTACGTTTTCAGTACATAATTGTATTGACTTATACAGATTAAGAATTATCCACTTCTGTGTAAGTTGGCTACTGTCAGTTTCCTGTGATTTGTGATGCTAATTTATTCTATTTCTTCGAGATGTACGTAACCGCGCTAAGATGACGCAGTTCCTGCGAGTCGGACTTTTCTATCAATTATATTGTTATTTATATTATTTTGTTGGTCCTCCGCATCTATGGCGAATAGCATATTTTCCGCAGTGTGTGCCTATGTAGGCGCTGTACGAATTTACGCCAGTCCAAAAAATCATTTATGTGAGTATGGAAAAGCAGACAGAAATAACAAATAAATAGATAGGAAATAAATTTAAAAAAAAAAAAAAAATACTACAAAAAATAATACAAAAATCGTTCAGTGTCACTATGTGGTGATAGCATGAAGAAGTGAATTATACTACATATTATTTTGTAAACATTTCTTCCAGATTGTATGCAATGTCTATATTTTATCTAATATGTTTTTTTTTTCAGATAATGGGTTTTTTTACTGTAAGGTCTTTGTTATAATGTTTACATTTCGGTTTGTCAGTCCTTGCCATCTGGTATTCATGTCCTATGTGTGTATGGCCGATTCTTAGTCTCTCAAGGACTACTTTCTCTTGGCGTGAGTTCCTGTATGTTTATGTACAGTCAATAATAGTGTGATTAATAGTTCTTAGTTTATTTTCAGTCACAGTATGTTAGTCAAGGCGCCATTCGTCTAGTATTAGTTTGTTAGAATGTCATTGTATTGTTTTTCAGTTAATGGGTGTTTTAGAGTAAGGTCTGTGTTACAATGTTTACATTTTCTTTTGTCAGTCTTTATGTGTTATTCGTGTACGGTCGATTCTTAGTCCCCCAAGGACTAATTTCTCTTGGCGTGAGTTCGTGTAAGATGATGTCCAGTCGGTAATAGTGGATTGAATAGTTCTTAATTTAACGTCAGTCACAGTGTGTCAGTCAAGTCGCCATTTGTCCAGTATGATTCTGCTGTGCTATTGTGGAATAGATTAAATGGTGGGTAAGTCCGTTCTTCATTCACATGTCTGGTATATCTGCTAGCAGTTTTTATCCAGGTCCTTATGTCCAGGCAGCCAGGATAGTGTTATATGTTTCTGCGTCATGGATTTTATCATTTATTTCAGTAAATAAGAGGTGAGTTGTGTAAAAGTTTAGAAGACAATACATTGAACTCAAAGAGTGTATGTGTTGTGTAGATAGAATATTTTTCAGCGCAAGGAGGATGGCATATATTTCTGCCCCTAATATGTTTCAAGGCAGCTTCTGGGTGGGGTGCAAGCAATCCACGTATTACTGTCCGCGAGAAAGCCGCAAAGCTCTTCCCTTTCGACCATTTTTCAATAGTTGAAGAAGAGTTGGTACGATTGTCCCTTCAATGTTTGATTTCCTCTTGACCTCATCGAAAGGAACCTTATGAAATGAATTTCCACTTTTAATATCATACTTAAAATATATGTCATGGATTATGTGCGAAAAGAATACCCGAATAAAATCACGATGACTGCCTAAAATGCGCCGCCAGCAACGCAAAAGACAGGTTTGCAGCCTAGGAGGATTTATGCTCAGCATTAGTTGGGACCGGAAGATACTACTTCTACGAAACCAAACTTTTTTTTTTAATTTTAATTTTTTCCTAAATTTCTTTATGTACCTTCCGGAAAATCCTTTAGTTTACAGTTATGTAAGATTTTCAATTAAAATGAATATTTCTGAAATAAGTGCTATTACTTTTGTTTATGTATTTTTCAGGAAGAATTCAAGGAAAAATCATTACTAAATTAATAAATTCATTTTTTAATGCTATACGCAAGAACAAATCTTTGTTTGAGTAGTATAGTTTCTTGATTGAGTATCTGACTGACACCCATTACGAATAATTTAGTTTTGTCAAGCTTTCTCAAAAATAAATAAATATATCGGTTAGAATGTAGTTTAAGTCGATTCGACGCACCTAATTGTTTATAAAATTTAACAAAACAAAAAAAAAATACGTTTTTTTCACATTCGATATAATCGAAACAGATGAAGGAAGTAAGACTTCTCACCTTTTCTTCGAATGAGAAATTGCCTCTCTTCGCATTCCTCACTTCCTTGATGAGTTTCTACTAAGTCCTGTGGGAAATAAGAAGCTTAGAGTACAATACTTTTAGAAAGTATTGTACTCAACTACACGCTATCATTATTCTGTTCAGATTTTTAATTTGATTTATTCGCTCTGTCTTAATTTATTACATTCACACTACTTTATGTACACAAAGGTTTTTTATTCCGTTTTGTTTCCTGAAAAATATTTAAATACATAGATTGCTGATAACATTTACATTAGTGTAAAAAAAAAACAAAAACGCATTACCTAGTTTGCCTACCGGCCTATCAAGAAAATACTGAAAGAACCACACATGACATTCACAAAATAACTATTTATAGTTAAATAAATTTAGTGCACTAAAATACTCCAAATAACGTAGAGCTCACAATTATAGAATGACTCAGAAACATTTCTATTCCGTCTACTTTATAAGCACATTTAAGCTCATCCAAGAAATTCTAAATTTAAAGTATCACATTGTATAAGTAATCCAATATAGCATTTTACAATCCCGTCGATTTCAAAATTGGCGAACCTCTAAAACTAAATTATTCGTAAAACGCATACTTAGAGAGAGGCTTTTCTATCTTACCAAGAAAATGTTTAAAGGTTTTGATCAAGTTTACTATATTGTATTTTTGTATTTATCGAATAAAAAAGTACAAGGAAATGAATTATTTTAAGATTAAACAATACTTGGTTTTTTAAAACATTAATAGCTCCTTCCGGATTTTTTTGGAATTAAAGGATTCAAAATTTGGTAGAAAATACAGACTGTTTAAAGAAATTTTTTGTATAAAGGTTTTGTGACGTGTTTTGCTAATTAAAGAGGTTTCATTATAAATATATTTTTTAAAAAATCATATATTCTACATAATGTGTTTACACTTATAATATTATTCATTTTTTCGATTTTTGAGGATATTACATGCTCTCATTTAAGAATCACTTTAAGACCTGGAATTGGGATGTGCCTGACCAAGTAGAAACAATAGCGGAAACATTAAAGCCCCCACCAAAACAAAGAAAAATATATTGAAGGGAATATACTTTTTTAATTACTTTGTTATTGTCCATAAAAATCCCACCATTCATAATATGTAACTTAGATTACATCTGCACAGTGAAGCATCAGGTTTTGTTTTTTTTTATTTAAATTTAAGCCTGAATTTAAATTATTGTTAAATAATTTTTACTAAAATAATCTGCTTATCTTAGGACCAAATAATAATATTTTTTTTTCTGAGCTTCATTAGTGGGGAGAATTTAAATTTTATTTGATTATCTTGAGGTTTCTAGTAGACACCCCATGAGCTTCCAATATGATGCCGAAATGAAATATTATTGGCTCCCGGAAATATACATGTTAATCTTGTAAACTTATATAGATACGATTAATAATAACCCAGGCAAACAGGCCATCTACAAATAGACAAAATAAGCTTTTCTGTACTAACAGCAAATACTTTTTGTGAATCCGAAACGAGAAAACAACATCATGCTGTTGTAACGAAGGTTTGAGTATCTTTCTGAACCTGTGCCAAAGAAAAAAAAATCCATGTATTCCTCTCCTAAGTCGTGAGTACTTTTCTATTCTATGCGACACAGAGATGAGTTAGGCGTAGTCTTTCTCAGTCACAAAACTTTTGTTTTAGAAGTCTAAAACTCTTTCGTTTCGGCGAAGCTTAGAACTTTGTCCATTACCCTGTTTTAGACGTATTACTCCATACATTTTGTTTCTGGTGAAGAATTCCATTAAGATAGGGACAATTTATTGCAGGATATAATGGCACCGCAACCTTTTAAGTTCTATTTATGCTGAGTTTTACGCTTATATTGAGAAACGTTAGACGTTTTAAATTTATATTTCACTTGTCACCGTAAAATATTTATGATCTATTATTTTAAAAAAATATCCTTTTAAAAACTTCACAAAAAAAAAAGAGTCTACAAAAATACATCAATCCCACATCATAAAGAATCTTAATATTACATATTTGTCTTCCAAGTGAATTTTTGACTCTTTCCTACCTGGAAACGTCCAAAAATCACCAAAAATGAACTGCCTGATACAGGCTTGCCGGGAAAGCCCATTAAATCACTATGAAAAATATCAATCGCTAATATAAATTACTATCAAATACGAGGAAAATATTCCCCAATTATTCAGCCATTCAATATTAGACACCAAGTATTCCTACGTTATGCATTTTCCATCAAAGTATTGTAAGTTATAATTTTTAAAAATCGAAAAATCGTAATGGAGAGAATAGAATCAAACACATGCAAGAATTTCACCTTCAGCGCTTGTATTAGATATTATTATGTACAAAATATATCAGTTTTGAAATTGTTGAGATATATACAATTCTTGATACGTTTATCAAGGTGTTCTTAAACTTAAGCTTAAGCTATTATATATACTGTAACATTTTGACATACTCTTTTTTTTTTATTCGGCTTCACAGCGATTTGCCTAATCAGTTTTAACTTATGTAAAAATGGTTTAAAAAGATAGGAATGGAGTTTTGAACATTTTACATATTTCTGAAAAAAAAAAACGTGCAATAAAATACAGAAAGATCATCCTATGAGCAATAATGAATATTTCACATTTTGCATATAAAAACATATATTTTATCCTATTATTTATTTATCTTGGACTTTATTTACTTAGTTTGGCCAGTGTTGTAAATTTTGTCTACTTGTGGCCGTCCTGTGCAAGCCTTTCTTGTACATGCTTATCTTTACCCTACAGGTATGTCTTAGGAGATGCTTGCGTTTATATCTCTCATTATGTTGTTAGCTCTGGACCACATTCTCCCCTCTCGTCTTGATGAAATGTCTGTGTGGGAAGACACAAGCTCCAGGATCATGGATTTTGCTATGCATGCATACTGGTAATATATATAATAATAATAATATTAAATATCGCAGTATAAATCGTGCACAAAACATGACTTGAATAAAATTACTATATTTTCATCATATTAAAAAAAAAAAAGAAGAAAAACCGGGAAAAAGTGTTAAATAAAGAAACTGAGATTACCTAAGCATTTAAAAAGCAAATTTTTAACATTGACCAATTATGACAAAAAAAAATATTTTAGTTTAAATTACTAATTATTTTTTGGATGATCGAGTTTTCTTTGTTGGACACTATTATTGCTGACTTTTCATAGTTGATTGACACCATACTTAGATATCTTACTCATGGGATGACCATTGTAGGGGAAGGGTCATCTTAGTACAAGCAGACTCTAATAAGTGTTTAGAGATAAATTGAGTTTCTGAAGTGGCACCTAAAGTTGTGTGAAACAAGTAGATCTGTTTTTACATTAGAATTATAGTTTCAATTTGGTTGACTTCTTATTATTATTTTATTAAGAAATTTCGGGCCACTATAAGTTATCGAAAGACAAATTAATAGGTTTAAAAATCACACCTGAACAGGTAGGCTACAAATATTAATAGGTTAAGTTTTTGGGAACCGTACTTCTTACGGGGGCATTATGATTTCACAAGGAAGCGAAGTCGCTGATTAAGCAGCTAAAACCGAAAAAATGCGGAATACGAGATAATTAATTATCTACATTAATGAACTGTTTTTGCCATTGAATGAATTGGTCGGAGAGAACTGGGCAAGACTATTGGAAGAGATTAACGAAAGTAAATTAAAATATATTGTAGATAATGTATATGGTTGATGATAATTATCAAAGAAATCAAGAAAGGAAGAATCCTGTATTAATCGAATGAATGCCTTGAATGAATAAATGAAATAGCCTTTTTTTTCATCAACAAATATTTACAATTTTTTTTTTTTTTTTTTTTTTTTTTCGTTTTTAACGGCGCATCAACTGTTTGGCTATTAGCGCCGAATATTTACAATTATTTACAGTTATAGGAATAATTTTACAAATTAAACAATTATGTAATAAAATAATAGGAAATAAAACATTTGAATGATAACCAACGAGAAAGGCCTTCTTTTTCAGAAGTAGTATTCTACACTTCCCTGGGGACTTGCCTATAGGAAATCGGTAGTCACTCTCTGCTCCTTTATTTACCCAGGCCTGGCGATGCCACAGCGGTCCGGCATATTCATTGAAACCACCTCTCCATATTTTAACTTGCCTGCCCCTATTTCTTTTCCGGTCACGCGGCGTCCACCTTGTTACTTCTTGGGCCCATCTTGCGTCTTGCCTTCTCATCAGATGCCCAGCCCAGTTCCACTTCAACAGAGTAACGTGTGAAGAGATATCTGTCAGTCCAGTTCCCTTCCTTATTGTCGAATTCCGGATCCTATCCTTGATCTTAACATTTAACCCATGCATCTTTCAATAGACCGCTGCCCGGAAAGTAATCTAGTATTGGTGTTGGCTTTAGTTAATTACCAGGTCTGGCTTACGTATGTTACTACTGGTAGGATGCAGGTACTCATGGCCTTATTTGAGGACAAAAGATTAACCTTCCAAATGCTTTAAATTCAACATTACCATGACTATTGAACAGAGTTTCAAGGAACGTTGCTTATGTGTTAGATCCATAACCTAAAGCCCAAAAATACGACTCACCGAAGATAGAAGAAATATTACTCTTCCTCAAAGAGGAAATATAGGAGTTAGAAAAAAAAAAAAAAAAAAAGTTATAGGAAAAATAAGCATAAAAAGATTTGACATAATATATAATTTCAAGAGTATTTTTTATTTTTTTTTTCTACAAGACTGAATAATGTCGAAATTCTTTCTGAAGCCGAAATTCTTTGCCCCAAGAAAACCCAATCAACAAAAACGATCAAAAAAGGGGTTTAACAGACAAATTCATGTAATTGTGATTCGATATTATGAATATATATATATTTCATGTAGACTCTCCGTGTGCTTAGTAAAAAGCAGATAGAGCGAAAGGTCTTTTTGCAGTAGGCGAGTGTAATTCATGCAGGCAGCTGCTCTTCAGACTTCCACACGTGCCTGCAATAGACATCACGTGTGCTCTATTCCCTCCCTCATACGAATCCCTTCTCTCGAGGAGTCTTTTCAAAACCACTTATCCTTACCTCCAGAGTACTTTTCCCTACCCATTCAGACTACCAATTCAAGATCATTCATTCATAATTTGAGTACGCTCAGAGTAAGCGTGAGTAGATTTCTCAGTAAAATATACACATATAAAAAATACGAATTTTTTACATTCTGCGAATTTACTGGATTATAATGGTTAAATATATTAAAAAATGAACATTAATGCTAAAAAAAAACAATACTAATGAAAATAAAAATAATGGTGTTGAGTAACCGAGAGGATCTTATTATTTTATAATTATTGTATTTTGCTTCAATCATTGTAGGAATTGTTAGATGGTGGAAATAAATATTTAAAATAATGGAAAAAGTCAAAACTTCCCACAAGTTGTTCATTTTTTGCAGATCTTGCCACATTTTCAATGCGGTAAAAAAGTTGTTCAAGACGTCGTTTTAGCTTTACTAGTATTTGTAGGAGACGGTGGAAATTGATCTTCAGAATAATTTAAAAAAGTCCAAAATTTCCAAAGGTATTTTATTTTTTTTGCGGTACGATTTCAGGGACTTAGCACAATTTTTCACAACAAAAAATACGTTTTTTGTATTTCGGCAATCCATTGTATATTATTACACACATTAAGCTATGGTTAAAATTCGTTAAAATGTTTGATTTATGAGTTCTTGAGCTCAATTTTATAAACTTCTTCTAGTTGATTTAACTGTTCCAGTTGTATTCTTGCTTCATGAATATTTAACAATCTTTTTGTAGAGGCAACTAATATAAGCAAGTACTTATTTTTCTTGTCATTAATTTCACTGCATAATATTAATATATTTTGAAACTAATAACCACGAATCTACTTAAAATCAGCTAATGTTGGTAGAGAGGTTTTGCTTCCATGTTGGCCAACCGCCCAACACATAGGGATTGCCCCAGTTTACTTGATATAAACCTAAAATATTCAGCGAAATTCCCCTTGGGGGCCATAGGCGCAACCCTTTCATAATAGAGCCTATCCTGTTGGAAATTTAAAACGAATTTTCATTACAATTTTACAATCTACCCCTTTTTCGTTTAAAATTATACTTTACTCCGTGTACGATATAAATAATTTAATTTACAAAAAGTGAAGAGGGTTTATTTCATTTCTAAAAACAAATTAAATTTAATTTCTGTCACTATCAATTACTCGCAGGAACTGGTTCATCTTACCGCGGTTCCGTCATATCCCTAGTGCCATAAGGGGATTTACATCCAACCGAAATGAATAATTATGTACATACTAGAGACCTGCACGAGTAAGTATGGCATCGCGTAATCACGAGTAGGTATACTCATGGGACGAGTACCTCGATTACTTTATGTGTACTCATACTCATTCCGAACACCGGCATCGGCATCGTGCCGCATCGGCATCGCCGAGTAAAATAATATTTGGCATCGGCATCGCCGAGTACAGAGGGGTTTGGCATCGGCATCGTGGAGTATTGCAGGTTTGGTATCGGTATCGCCGTGAATAACTACGTTATATACTGGTTCGCCTCGCTATGTTTAATGAAGTCCACTGTATTACTTACAACTCAACGAAACTACAGTGACTATACAATTGTAACGTAAACAAAAACAATGTAATACAGTCTATATTAAAATCCAGAAGAATCAGTAATAAAGGTTATATAAGAAATAAACATTTTTTTAAGGTGATAAAAGAAAAAAAAACATAAATGAAGGCAGATATAACCGTTAATCCTGTCCTGCCGAATGTAAAAAGACGTTCTTGGTAACGTTTTTTTTTTTTTTTTTATTTTGTCATTCACATTCACGCGCGTTTTTTTCCTGTTTCTAATATCAGCATTTAGGATGTAGAGTTTTCCAGCTCTACTCTAATCCACATAATATGTGGAAACGCTGTTGTTTTAAAAATATATTATGTTTCCTTGAAATACGTGGACTAGCACCGTATACAAAATATGTTAACATTTACTACACATTACAAATGGTAGCTCGTACATCATTTTAAAAGTTTTTCACTTATTTATTTGTTTTATATGTTTGCCGAAATAACAATACAAAAGGAAGACATAGGCCCTGATTGAAATTCTTTTCGAAGCTAACAGTCCTGAAAGAGTTAAGGTAGTAGGCCAACTACCTAGGTAGGTGGGGACTTGTCCAAAAATATTAGGTTCATCTGCGTCTGCTTTAATGTGTGGTAGATCTAGTGTGATTTTGGCTGATATATATTTCTCTGTTAAGGTGTAACATGCATCCGAGAAATGGCAGAAATAATTCATAAGTCCAAATCATATGATGCCCTTTACCGAAGGATTGTACTAGAGTATGGATGGAATTTTAGAGAATGATTTAGATAAATAAAATTAGTTATCAGATTTCATAAAAAAATTATTTAGGTAAATGAAGAAAGGTTGATAGATGAGGCTTGAGCAATATTATTCATCCTGATTAAGCAATGAAATTATTCTTGATGAGGCAAATAAAAGGATACTTTCTGCAACTAGTTCAGGAATAAGTGACAGGTCTAGAACAGCGTTGGATGAAACCAAAGAACGAACCAAGAAGGGAATCATCCACTCCATTGAGAAAAAAGGGAAATAGAGCGAGTTCAGCTTGTCTAGTGCTTTTCGCAAGTACATCTCCTGAATCGTCATTATATAATAAAATGAAAAAAAGGGGAAAGATATTGAAATATTAGTAATTGCCGTAATATAATAATAATAAAAATGATGATTGGTAGTTAATAAGTAAAGACTTTTTTTTATTTATTCTTTTTTTTTTTTAGGACGCTTAGACACCTAGGTCATTAATAAATATCATTAGTATTAAACGCATCCCCCAAAAAACATAAATGTGAAATAGAGGCCAAGTTCCCCCCAAAAATATTTTTTATTTATTTAAATTTTAACGTCCATTTATTATTAACTAAGAATTTTAGGACGGGTTATCTACAGGTTACCACCCTTTTCTAGCCAGGATAGGTGTGATGCCTTTTCTTTTTTCGAAAGAAAAGCCACCACCCCTAGTGCGAATCGAACCCACGACCTTTGGCACGGAGTGTTAAGAGCTCACGCCTTAACCCTCACGGCTACCGGGTCTCCAAAAATATTTGCCAATACAAGAGATGATAAAAGAAAGAAATGTCCAAGTTCATTACTTAGAAGACCTATTAGTTACTTACTAAGTACAGTAAAGACACTTCAACTGACCTTTAAAAACAACGATAAAAATACTTTTATCCAGGTACTAAAATATAAATTTCCTCAACCAGGTATATTATTAAACTTGGCAATGTTTTATTTGTGCCGAAATTATCTTTAGAGAGAAAAGTAAACATTGCCAAGTTTAAGAATATACCTGGTTGAAGAAATTTATATTTTAGTAACTGGATAAAAGTATTTTTATTGTTATTTTTTAAGGTCAGTTGTGTCTTTATTGTTCTTAGTAAGTAATTAATAGGTCTTTCTAAGTAATGAACTTGGACATATCTTTCTTGTATCATCTTCTTGTATTGCCAATATTTTTTTGGGGGGGGGGGAACTTGGCCTCTATTTCACATTTATGTTTTTTTTTGGGATCTCATTACTATTTTCTAAGTATCAATTAAAATTTAGTTGCCGCATACCTACTGGCTTTTGTACTTCATATAAGACCAGGGTCTTTGGAGTCTGCATAAAGTTCTTCTTAATGCTTGATATTTGACAGATGAAAGACCTTTTTGACCTTAGTCAAGTGCATTCCCCGGACCAAGACCTACCTATAGTTTGGTCAAAATCGGTAAAATGGTGTGAATTAGTGTAAGAACAAACATGCCGACAGACAGCTGATAGACGATTTTGACGTAGCCTATGACACTCCCCGGATAATAAACTACCTATATACCATGTTTGATCAAAATCGGTCAAATCGTGTGGATTTGTATAAGGAATAAACAGTTAAGCAAACAGCTGATAGACTATTTTGAACTACCCTATGACACTCCCCGGATCAAGACCGACCTGTGTGTCAAATTTTGTCAAAATCGGTCAAACTGTGTGGATTTGTATAATAAACAAACAGACAGATAGACAGCTGATTAATGATTTTGACATAGTCTATGCCAATCCCAGGATCAAGACCTACTGAATTGCCAAGTTTTGTTAGAATCGGTCAAACGGTGTGTATTTGTATAAGGAACAAACAGACAGACAGACAGCTGATGGACAATTTAACCTAGCCTATGATTCCCCCCATATCAAGACCCGCCTGTGTCCCAAGTTTAGTCAAAATTGGTCAAACGGTTCAGATTTGTATAAGGAACAAACCTACAGACAGACAGCTGGTATAAGATTTTGACCAAGCCTATATGCTTCTAAATGTTTCTTAAAACATCAAATTTAGGTTCTTCATTCCGAGACGATTCATTTGATACCCCACATCATGGGTTTCGGCGGAATGACGGGTTTCCCAAGGAAGTGACAAACCTGGCACGACACCGCTCCAGAAGTGGCGTCAAACACAACTTTTCAGGATTTTTCTTTTTTTCCTTTAATAACACCTTCATATCTATCCTGCAAAATGTCAAGTCTTTAGCATCATGGGAAATGCCTCCTATGAGTCAGTGAGTCCTATAAATCCCGATTTTCGATCGCTTATATCTCAGAAACTATTTTCAGAAAGAAAAAAAAAATACTCTATAATCCCCTTATTTACTACCTAATTCATCTGTTGCTTATCTTGCCTCCTGTATCGATATGTCGAGAAGTCGACAGTTATTTACGATGATTACGATGCAGTACTCACGAGTATTACTCGTAATCGTAATGTAAAGTAATCGACGATGCCAATTCCGGACGATGCCGAGTATGTACTCGCATCGTCCAGTTTATACTCGGCGATGCCAATTCGAAACGATGCCGAGTATGTACCCGCATCGTCCGTTTTATACTCGGCGATTATTTATCCGATTACTTTTTACTTATCCGTGCAGTTCTCTAGTACATACATATCATGTACACATACATGCTGGATATTTAAGAAGTATCGGAAGGCTCTCACTGCATCCAGTTGTGCAGAGTGCTGTTTCTAGTCCGCTTTTGGTGGTCAGGTAATAAACTCGCATGAGTGCATTATGCATGTATTCAGTCGAATGCTTGCGTTGTTGTATATTTCCTGGCCACTTCCTGACAGGAGCGGGATTTCTCCTCCATAGCTAAATCCAGTGCTTGATTGTATACTTCTTAAATATCCTTAATCTTATGGGCTAGTATGGCATCGGAGCACAGCTCGCATTGCTTCCGATGTCAAGGTCTGACGATGTCAAGGTCAAGGAGCAGACCTCACTCCAGATTTGTGCAAGGCTAGTACTGACTTTTGTTTCACCACTTTGTGAGGATAGTGCATTTTATACTTACTGCCAGGTAGAGCTCCCAGGGAAGGTGATCCTGGGGGGTATACTGTATATGACCTGATGTCTGTGTAAGTGGTTACTGCGCGTGTTGTGTGCGCGGTGTACTGTTACTTGGGGAGGTTCGTAAAGCCGCAAGCAACTCCTCGCAACAGTCGCTCCCTGCCCCTTTATTTTTATTATTTTTTTTAAACAAACCCCTTTAACTGTTTTTTAACGAAATACAGAACTTTATCTATCTATCTATTATTCTCTTCGGTAATCCTGTAAATTTGTTGTTGTTTTTTTGCGACAGAAGGCTGCCAAAGAGCAAACCGTAACGTTTTAAGTATACATTATTAAGAAATTCTGATTGTTGTTCTGTACAGAATCCTAACAATGCCCTGATTTCTGTACACCCTAACTGTCTGTATCTCAGTATGAAGATTTGAGACGTTGGTGTGAAGAAAGGAGACCGTCATATGGAGGGGTCATAAGCTCACCTAACCTTTATTCCATCTGCTATGTCGAATTCATGTGGCCGGAATACAGTGCTGTCAAAAGATTCTACCTGGTTGCCCCATCGTCAGGAATCAGACACATCTACTGTATCCGTACCTCTGGGCCGTCGTGGAATGTTGTGAGACTGACAGATGTTCTTAATTTTAATCTGAATCTTTAGGAAACAGTATATCGAATATTCAGGTCCAGTTTCATTAAATAAAGGTTTGAACGAGACGTTTCTAATTAGTCCGTATTTTTAGCCTTTCGTTGATTTAAATTTTAATTAGAACTCATCTGGATTATATGACTGTGAAGCTTGAAGAAAATTAGTCCATCATGTTGTTAATTTGTAAATTTTCATGCATTTAAATGAAAATTGTCACGAATTGCTAAAATTAGCTGTTAGCGTTAACTGAGTAACATAAATTCTTCTTTTTTTGTTCTCTTGGATAAACCAACTGTTAAAATCTCATGTACCATACGAACGTTTTTTACTTTATTCTAATAGAAAATGGTCATTTCCGAATGTTACTGGAAGTGGACTGGTTACAGCAATACCGGTGGTGATAAATACTGGAAAGTGTGACCCCTCACCAAAATGTATGCATTGCCTTTATTGTAGAAAATTGAGTAGGCATTCGAATGTTCACGCTCCATTCTTTCCGATGTCTAATCCGTTTTAAACAAAATAAACTTCGGAACATCCCCAACTTCACATGTCTATTAATATAATATTTTTTTGTATCAATTCTAAACGTAACCATAATTTTATTTTATTTCATTTTATTTTGCCTCTATCCTGTAGGATCATTGGCGATTGCATGGTAAGAAAATAAAAAACAAATCATATTTGATACTATAGTGGTAATGAACATATAATAATATGATTCATTAAAATTGAGGAATTGATATATGATTAAATGAAAATAATATTACATTAATAACATATAATAATAATTATGATAAATGATTCAAATATATATTAAGAAATATTAATAATAAATAATTATAAATAATGATAATTTTAAGTGATAATAAAAAATAATAATAAATAAAATTTATAATTTTGAATACATATTTGTCTTTTTTAAAAAAAACAATAGTTTTTGTACGTCTTCTTCTTTGTCGCCAAGAATTTTTGCAAGAGAAGATCCAATTCCAATGGATTTTCTCAAGGAAGTGTAGTTTCTGCATGATATCAAGAAGTGTTCCACTGTCCATTGCTGACCTATATCACAGCTGCATGAACGTGGATATAGGTTATGGAAGAGATGTTCATGGCTGAGGAGACAGTGGCCGATTCTTAATCTGCACAGGACAACTTCTTCTCTCCTTGAAGAACGTTCACTTGTCTGCCATCGCTTCGGAATGTCCTTTATTTTCCTGAGTCCTTTCTCGTCCATTTCAAACCACTTATTGGTCCAGAGCATAAGGAGGTTTTCTTTTACTAGGGTTTTCCAGTCTGAAAAGGTTATCCCATCAATAACTTCATCATTGGCTGATAATGATGATGCAAGTTTGTCTACTTAATCGTAACCATAATTGTCGTATCTTTTTCCACAAAAATACAAATTATGTCACGTTTCACTGTAACTATTTTAATCAATTAAAACAGAAAGCTTAGATTTTTCAAGTTGTCTGTTGAAAGGTCATAGATAATACAGTCAAAGTATTTTCTTATCAACGCAAATAGGCATTGCGCTATTTTTTTTACCCTATCTTAACGCAGAAAAATGAGTCAACTGGTGGACGGACTGATCAAATTTGATCTTTCATTTCAAACAGAGTATATTTCTCCTGATTTAGCAAAATTGCACAATTATTTTGGGCAACAGATGTGTTAAGTTCAAATGCTGGGCTGCACAACGTGTATGTGCAAAGTTAAAATGCT
This sequence comes from Gonocerus acuteangulatus, assembly GCA_946811695.1. Taxonomy (NCBI): domain Eukaryota; kingdom Metazoa; phylum Arthropoda; class Insecta; order Hemiptera; family Coreidae; genus Gonocerus; species Gonocerus acuteangulatus. Next base: position 21,772,265 of record OX328123.1, on the reverse strand, counting down.
TGGGTTTATGTAAATTACTACTTATTAAACGTTTTAATTTCTCGTCAGCCCTTCCGGATGGCCTTTTACCCTATAGGGAGGGAAGAAAGGAGCTAATATTTTTTTTGTACAATAGCAGCTGATTAACCGTTTAAAATAAAAGAAAAAAAAGAGAGCTGTCCCCCTTTCTGCGGCACTGTTCGTGCAAACTTTTCAATCTACTTCACAAGAGTACCCTTCAGAAGTTTGTTTCACTGCATATTTGTAATAACAATGAGCATAGTATGTTCTTGCACCGATAATAGGTTTGTTATTTCAAGCGTAAAGAACAAATAAATAAATACTTACAAGCATACCAAAGTAGTAAGTGGACGTCGATCGACTGGAACGAGAAACTCTACAAACACTATTGGGGATAATTTAAAATCTATAAGTCTGTAGGAATAAATAAGAAGAAAGGAGAAGACGTCACAGCTGAGCAGAACTAAAAGTTGTAGTATTTGCAAGTTACGAACGCGGCCACTTGGGGAAAAGTAATCGAGTAAAAAGGAAGTATAAAGTTTGTCCCAGAAGAGAGTATTTCTCGAGAGAGCGATCGCTCTCCTGTTCCTGTTTCAGCTTCGGATACTACAGTCTGTCTTTCCGTCCGATGCTACTTCATCGACTTACTTACACAACTTGAGTATTAATGTTCTAGTCATGTTTTATTCCGTTCTGTAATGGCGTGATGAATAAATATTTCTCTACTATTTTTTTAAAGTTTTATTATTTTCCCTCTTTAAAAAAACCCTAAAATGAAATGACCTTATACGCAGCTTATACGTGATGATTAATATTACCACATGAATTTCAGCTATTAGTTTTACATGAAATATATATTAATTTAGGTACTTATCTATTAGCTTCAACGCAGGTTAAAGAGCCGGCTCTCAGTGATCTGGTTCATCAACGGGTCAGAAATCTGGATCAAGGCGTCAATTGAGTTTTGCCAATAGGGCGACGGGATTATTAACGATTTGGGTTGTGAGTTTCAATATAACCTTGAGCGAGCGAAAACGAGTAGCACTTATCTTAATTGCACAATTGCTACGCGTTTCCGCTCGCTAAAGTTTATATCGAAACTCTAGTCAATCCAACTAGTTGATAATATAGATCAAGGATGATTTTTCGGCGGATAATATTAAAAACAATGGTAAAATAAACAACGAACTAGGAAATCGCATAACAACAAACAAACAAACACCAATCGCGTAAACAACGCCAATGTACAAATCACTTGCGTTCTAAATAAAAAGGGAACAGGACGGTTACTATAAACACAATGGCTATACAGAATTGCTCATACAAATAGACCAATAGAAATGCGTTATGCATGATCCAGATCTCTGAACGAGGCCCACATCTTTAACCTGCGTTGAAACTAATGCGTAAGTACCGTAATTTGAATATTAAGTGTTCAGTGGGTTCTCTCCGTAGCCAAGTATCTAGGGAAGATGTGGGTTCGAGTTCCGATTGGTTTTTTCAGTGATGGGTTGCTGAAAAATTTCTCTCCTAAACCATTGGTAGTTAAGAAGGTGGTGCAACCTGTAGATAGTCCGGTGCTGAATGGCCTGAAGCAGATTCGTCGTTGAAATAATCATTTTATGAATGATGGGCTAAGTTTTGCCCATATAAGGCAATGCATGACCCGAATGGCCATAACTAGCCAATCGAAGCCTACATCGAGATAAAAGGCTAGCCTATTTTACGGGTACTCAGTTTTCTGAATAAGTTCAATGTAGATGGAAGTCCCGTGTATGCCTGACACTCAGGCGATTCTCCTTGCTGGGACACATCGTGTATATTGATACAGGAGACATATTCAATCCTCATAAGTCCCATTCATTCCAATATGTCCCATGTCTCCTATTATTTTTCCAAGTGCCAGAATTCAGCAATTAAATTCTTGTATTATTTTCCCTCTCTATTGAGTAGTACTAGAAAACCCGTTAAATCCTAAGACACTAAATTATCATTAACTTTTTTCTTACACTATGTGGAATATTTCTTTGCGTGCCCTTGTTCCTTTTGTTGTTGACTTCGTATCCTTTGTTCTAACATTTTATTTTCCTATAAAAAATACACTACCTGAACAATGCGTTATAAGTTAAATATGGCATGGTAACAATTATTGAGCAATATATCGTAATTCTTTGTTCAATAAGCTATTGGTATTTTAATTGCCTCTGGGTAAATTTTATTCCGGTTCCCCTACCAAGTGTTTGCCTAATCAATTTTTTATTATCTTGGCAGGGGGTGGGGGGTAGAAAGAGACCTTATGTCAATCCTGATGAATTTCTAAAAATACATTAGTAATAATAGATGGGAATGTAAATTTCTCTTGTAAATGTAAATTTCTCTTGTATGTAAAGTAGTTTTCTATTACTCTGATGTTTTGTTATTAATGAACTCTTTCGTTTTTATGGTCAGACCATTCTGCCATTTTAGCGACAGATCTGTTTGATAACCATTCCTGTCTATGACGCAAAAGTATATCCGAAATTACGTCATCAGTTACTTAGTGGGAATAACTTGTTATTATTGAAATTAAGTGAGAAATCTATATTTTTTCGTTTCCAAATGCATACCTGTGTTCCCTCTGGGAGCTGCTCACCAGCTTACCTGGGAGCAGATTTTCTGAATTTAAAATCTGAGAGGAGTGAATGAGAGCAGGTGTTTGTGTGGGTCGATTTCCCTTGATGAAAACACAGAGGACAAATGTGCATTCAAAACAGCACATGAAAAACAGCTCTTTGAGCAGCGCTTAGGTGGAAGGCTCTTTGAGCGAGTACGTTATTGGAAGAATCTTTTACAAAGATAAAGCATTCCTTGTTTTTATTTTCACTCTGTTCTTCTTTTTCTTCGACAAGTTGGGTGAGTAATAATCGCTAATCCAAAACTCAGGGATAGATACCTGTATAACGGAAAATTCGGAAAATATTTGTGAGAGTGAAAATAAATAACAGCAGTTGAATACAAATCTTTACATTGAGTATTTATTCGGCCAATACAATATAAATAGAAAATCCTTCAGAAATGCTCTGTCACCTTACAGCCAAATCACACACAGTTTAACCTATTCTTTAGGTCAATATAAGGTTTGTGGTAGGATTAAGAAGATTTCTTTGGAAAGAAAAGAAGGCACCTTTATTCGATTGCTAAAATATATAGCAGATTCAGCAATGATCCTTAAATGCACTTAGCGGGGAAAAATTTGTTTTGATAAATTCTCTTTAGCAATAATGCGAAAAATGAGGATCATTAGGTATTCCTTACTCTATAAAAGTACGTGATACACAATGGCTGCTTTAGTAATTTAAATACTTAATAGGATACCATGATAATAGTTATATGTCCAAGAACGAGTACTATGTAATAAACATTTTTATGAGTGGCGCTTGTTTCATAACTGAAGTGGTAAAATTTCAATACCAAATTAATTTGTTTATTATTCTAGCAACATATTATTTGAAATAAATGTAAACATAGTTCACTAGAATCTTAATTAAAGAAGGTTGAGAAAAATATTCAATTTGCATTAATTGTAATTGAACTTATTACTTATCAATTCAAATGCCAGTTATATTATAAATCTTAAATTTTGTATAAAATATTGAAAACTGTAAACCAATAAGAAATCTGAAACCGATTCTCTAAAAAAGAAGATATATTGAAAGTTTCGGAAAACAATTTGATTCTTTTTTTATATTTAGATTTGGGAACTATTCATTTCTTATATACTATTATTACACTGGTCTGCCAAATTTAACTTTTTGTCTGGGGTTTTTATATTAATATATTATTTTTATTAATTTGAGTGCGCTGAATCAGAATATGAACTTAGTTTTTCTCCACCAGGAACCAATTTTTCACTATACAGGAAATAGTAAAATGCCCATTTTTATACTATTATTTTTTTTTTTTTTTTTTTTTTTTTTTTTTTTTTTTTTTTTTACAGCCTGCTTTGAAATGAACGTTTTGTAGAGTTCCTACTGTGGAAAGAATATGAAACATCTCAGCTATCATATTTATATTACAGTTTCCCTGGTAGTGTCTTTCCATTTCATTTATGTCCAGGTGAAATCTTTCACCCTGCTCCTCACTTAAACAGCCTAGATTGTCTGGAAAAAAAGTCCAAATGTGAGTACTCCCTCTCTACGTCTACGACCAGATATTCCAGGGAACTTGTTGTAGATATATTTGTAGCAATTGCCATCCTTATTAAAAGCCTTCACATATTGCTCCATTGAGCCTAAAGTGCAAAGATGGTAAATAAACATTTTTCGGGTCCGCAAGACAATCATGAACTAAATATTTAATTCCTGGCGCGAGACTGTCTCTCTGCTTCCAATTTTTTATTGTGTTGTTATCAGATTGGGGTCTACTATCCAATTAACCAATCAAAACATGTCATTTTAGTGTAGCCTGATTGCGGGCCTAGTAGCATGCCAATAACTTTGAAATCTGCCACTTATGTTCAGATTTTACTTTTTCTAGAAGTAATTTTAAGTTATGATATGTATCCCAAAGCTACATTTGCAGGGATTGGACATTGGATTGGCATTTTTATATTACTGTTATATTGTTGCGAACCACATTCATTACAACAATGTAAACAGTATTATTTTTTTCGTTTTATGGTTTTTTGATTTTTAGTTTCATATGCACAGAACTACATTAAAAAACATTTAAAACCCATAACAATTTTTGAATCAGCACGTCAAATGTTGGAGGGAATCCCAGAATCATGTATATCGGTGTTACTGATACTATCTATTTTGCTACTTCTTTATTTACAAATACAAGAAAAACCATTTAACCTAATCCTACAACAAAAAAAAATAAGTAATGTTTTAAGATATTTTGAATATTCACTAAGACTCATTCATACAGTAAATACATGTATATATAATACACATACATTCCATAATAACTTACAATGTCGAGTCTTTTACACATTTGATTGATTCATTTTGGATCAATATAATTGATTTTGTATACCTCTTTATCGCACCTAATGATTTTTTGATACCTGACATTTAAGCACCCATTATGTCACCTTGTGGGTGTGAGAAAGCTGTAATAAAATATTTAATGACAGGGCAATAGCGGTCATCCACATGGCTCGAACTACCTAATCTGTAACACAAGGCAAAAGCATCGATCTCAAGTCCATGTGGCCTAACTATAATTGATGACTGAAGTTACACGAAATCCTAATTTCTAATGCTGGAAATGCAATGTTGCAATGAATTCATGCTATTGCCTGGAGGTCGTGATTCAAAAATTTCGTGTGCATTTTTGGATATTTTTAAATCGTTTAAATAAAACACAATGTAATATTTTAATCAATAATATGCTTTTCTTCAGTATCTACAATTTCTTGCCATGTTACAGGTTGCTTTTAAATTCAATTTCTGCAGAATGTCTCTGGTGTTGATGGAGAGAAACTTGAAAGATCGTTTTGTGCATGCAAACAATTTTGAAGGCACTAAATAAGTAAAACTATTTTGGTAAGTGTCAAGAAACAGATAACCTGTAGATATCCCGTTATCTATAGGTTACCAGAAACAGCAGTGTAACCAATACAGGTTAAATTTCGTTGACAATAATAAATGTACGTTAAAATTTAAAAATTTATATTTAACAGCTCACCTGTTATCGTCCCAGCAACGTACGGTGCGTAGGATTGCCTGCTCTTTAACCAACTAAAAATTCAAACCCCTCTAAAAGTACTTAAAAATGTGAATATCAAAAATCATTTCTTAGCGAGTGTTTACATGCTAAAGGGAGTGTCCATGCAAAATTTCAAAATTTTCCGTCGAGCGGTTTGGGCTGGGCGGGAGGTGAGTGGAATTTGACAAATATAAAGTAGGTAGATAAATGAAAATTATTCTTGAGTAAATTGATATTTAATGATTACATTAAATATCAAAAGAAGAATTACTTCGAAAATGATATAAGCTGCTACAATTTCTGCAGAATGTCTCTGGTGTTGATGGAGAGAAACTTGAAAGATCGTTTTGTGCATGCAAACAATTTTGAAGGCACTAAAAAAGTAAAACTATTTTGGTAAATTTCCAGGGTGTAAACAGGATGAAGCAAAAGCTATCGAATAAATTCATTAATTTTTGTTGTTGTTTGAGCCTTCAGTGGTTTGTAATTGTAATGATAAAACAACACTTTGTTGACATTTAGCATTCGCGAGCGGGTTTTAATCGATGAGTTGATACAGCCCTTCTGCCATCTGATACTCTGCTCTCTGACTTGACAAGATTTTTAATAAAGGTCGTTATTAAAATTTAATAAAAGAGTTAATAAATGCTACTTTTTCCAACTTTGAATTTTCTAAACTATTACAGGGCAGTCGTTACACTGATTATACGTTTACATGCAGACGTTTGGCAGGTTCGCGGCGAGAAAATAAAATTATAGCATGCAAGTGTTAGTGTTCATTTTTTTATTTTTTTGTATAGTTACTATGTACCCAGTCCGATGTTTAAAAAAATAGTAACAGCCCCACTTATATATCACGCTGGCGAAGGTAAGTGTCGAAAGGTTCGAAATCTCATAGATCCAGTATTTAATCATAGCAAATCCCATGCTTATTGACATGGGCGTATATAAGGGGGGCTGAGGGGGCTGCAGCCCCCCCCCCCCCAAATTTTGATATGATCGGCAACAATTTCATAAAACCCTTAAAAATAAATTAAATAAGATCATTTAGTTCATAATACGTATTCTATTTTGTGTGTAATAGCGTTTAAGTTGGCTAAAACTCTTCCAAGATCTAAATTGTCTGTATTCCATACACCGGAAATGGTCTCAGCCCCCCCCCCCGAAATTTTCCCGGCCCCCTCCGAAATGATTTTCTACATACGCCCATGCTTATTGACAGTCTATTGACTGACCTAACACATTCAAAATGTAACCGTAATTCTTAAATCAATTACTTTTCAATATGGATCCCGAAGAACAAGAGGCATGACTGAGCCCGAATAACAAATCATTTGAGTGAGAAATAAAAAGATTATGAGTTGGAAATGCGCGTCAGTTGGAAGGTCAATCAATTTGTATTTTTCTTCCGAATTCTTCCAGCCATTCTTCAGAATTTCTTCCATTATTTAAGGACCATCTTATATACTCGTAATACCGAAGTATTTTTGCGGGAGCATAAGTAAGAAGAGCTTGTCACTCTGTTTCTCACATTACAACAGAAAATTCTCATGTACGTCTACTGAACACACATGTACGTCCACTGAACACACACATGTGCTGCTTTGCAAAGCACATTCCTAAGAGAGGTGGTTGTCTACGCTGCATCCCTGATTAATTCGCTTATAATAACATATATAAATTGGAATAAACATAAATTAGTCTTTTACATTTGTAATAAACTGATGACAGTATTATTATTTTTTATTTAATTTATTTACGAAGTAAACTCCAAATTTTATCTGATCGATCTTGATGTCATACCTCATTGGTTGGGCATGATATCCACCGAGTTTAGTTGCAAGTAACAAAAATAATGCCCGTAAAGGGGAATAACAATAGTAGATTACAATACTCAAGAGGATGAAAATATACCGAAAATGTAGTTAAACCCTACTAACCGCACGTCGTTATCAGTTCTATTTCCAGAGCTATGGTCTTCTATAGGTTATATAGAAAAGCCCGTGTTTTTCACAGAGGAGCTAAATTTTCTCTACTTTTACACGTTATTTTTCAATGCTACCTTACTTTTCCGTAATCAGAATTAAATTTGCATTAAAATTATAGTACTTTAAGTGTTCACAAGTATCTTTTTCATACTGCAATAACTGTTTAAAAAGTTGATAATAAATAAAACGCCTAGTTAGCGACATTTGTAGAAATGTTAAAATATTTCTACTTTTCCAAAAAATATTCTGCAAACTGCCGAATCTCACAAAAGTTGTATAATGTAATTGGGAATTTTGGGACGAAAACAACAGATACATAAAACTTATATAATATTTTGCAATTTTATCTGAAACAAGCTGAATGCCCGTGCTTCGTCACGGCAGATAAGTAGTTTTTTAATTGCGTTAAATAATGTATCATCAAAATAACGCTACTATATATTTTTTTGAAGTTTATTATAGCAAAGTGTAATGTTCCTGACACTGGGGCGCTCCAGACCAGTGTCAAGAAACAGATAACCTTTAGATATCCCGTTATCTATAGGTTACCAGAAACAGCAGTGTAACCAATACAGGTTAAATTTCGTTGACAATAATAAATTAAAATTTAAAAATTTATATTTAACAGCTCACCTGTTATCGTCCCAGCAACGTACGGTGCGTAGGATTGCCTGCTCTTTAACCAACTAAAAATTCAAACCCCTCTAAAAGTACTTAAAAATGTGAATATCAAAAATCATTTCTTAGCGAGTGTTTACATGCTAAAGGGAGTGTCCATGCAAAATTTCAAAATTTTTCGTCGAGCGGTTTGGGCTGGGCGGGGGGTGAGTGGAATTTGACAAATATAAAGTAGGTAGATAAATGAAAATTATTCTTGAGTAAATTGATATTTAATGATTACATTAAATATCAAAAGAAGAATTACTTCGAAAATGATATAAGCTGCTATAATTGGTGCCTCATTTTATAGAACGCTGTCGACATTTGGTTATCACCGTTGTTGGTCGAACATTTTCAGTTTGGGAATTTCACTTCAGTTTCACTAAACGGAAGGGGACGAGGTTAGCTCAGTGGTAGAGCACTGGAATAATAAGTTGGAGGTTCTCCAATCCCGAGCAAGCACTAACGATTTTTTCTTCTAGTATCTTCGTTCATGGGTTGAATTCGGCCTCCCTGACCGTCCCTAGGCCAACCCTGCCATTAATTAATTTAATAATGGGTACCTTGGGTGCTAATGACTCTAGCAGTCGAAGCAGCCAAGGGGAAAATCTGGCGGCCGGAGCATACTACTGACCACACGATCTCCCTTGTGTGCCATATGGTAATGAATCAGATACCTCTATAGTATCTGCCCCTCAGGGCCCTCGTGGCCTGTTACGGGACAGATTTTTTTTTTTTTTTTTTTTTTTTTCATTAAACTGAAGTCCCATGCCTTCACACAAGCTTGCTTATACTAAATTGAACGTAACTTTTTAATAGAAAATAACGAAACGAAGTTGTAATAAGAAAATAAAAAAAGGTTATACTCTTTGCTTGAACAATCAAAACCATACATTTAAATTTATAAAATACCTTTAAAAAAATATACATAGGACTTAAGAAAACTGAATATTTTATAAAAGTTCAGCTTTTACGGATGCCATTAAAATGTTTAGTAATTTCACTGAATTGTTTTTCTACCCCTTCCCCTTTTCCCTTGGGTTATTTTCATTTTTTCCCCCAACCGGGTCCGTTATCCCATTCTGGGACTTCGTCGTTATGATGAAATATCTCTTTCTCTCGTCTCCCTCTCTTTCTCTTCCATTCCTCCTCTCTATTCATCTCTCTGCCTTACACTCTCTTCCTCTCTCTCCCTCTCACTTTCCCGTTCTCGGTCTGAGAATTAGTTTCCGGAAAATGAAATGTTTATGACGTCGGCCGTCCAATTTGTATGTAAATTTTTCCTGAGCCTCACCATTCTCACAGCTCACGACGAAATTCCCGCTGTTCAAGAATAATTAGTGATCATGAAAATTTAAATAGTTTTTTTTTTTTTTTTTTTTTTTTTTGGCGTACTCGTTTAAAGTGGATACATGTAAGAACTGTTGATGAAAACTAGACGAGAACATTTTAAATTAAACTAATTTAACAAGACCTGAAAACTTGACATAAAAAAACGAATAAAAAAACTGTCTTTTTTTTTTATATATGGGTGATTCTACAGAGAAGTAGCACTTTTGGTGAAAACTTTTTTCTTTTTTTTTTTTCATTTTCTTTGTTTGATTTTTACTTCAGAGATAAAGCATGTCTAACTTAATATTATCAAAGCATTGGTCAATTAGTTTTCATGGCCTAAGTGGCCAAAAAGCAGCCATTTTGTTTTTGGGTAGTAGGGGAGGGAGAATAAGAGTAAAAAAACAATATTTCTTAGCAATATATGTTTCTAACTGCCATTCTGAAGATACAGCATAGTATATTAAGCCGGGGAAATGGCAAAAGCCTTGACAAAAACACTTCTTGGGAAAATATAATTAAAGAATATTTTTCGTACTGACAGGGTAGTGAAAACAATTTAATCCTCACTTCCCTGTTGAGAAAACGTGAAAAAAGCACATTTGTGTCAATTATTTTTATTTAATAAATTAACAGAACAAAAGCTAATACTACCTACTAGGCCAAAGGTTTTAGTATAAATTGCCAAACTAAGTCTTGTTTTTGAATATCAATATCGTCGTGTGCCTCAGTGTTGTACTATAATTGACAGGGGAGTGAGAAACAGGGCAGGGACTATTTTGAGGTTTGGATCATCTGTAGCACACCCTGTTTACAACGAAAAGCTTTTAATGACATCTAAATAAAGTGATTTGGGGTACTTATCAAACAATGTTTTCAAATCACAAGAATAAAAATCAACTGACTTTTTATGAAGAGCAGGGGAGTGATAAACAATTTTTACAAGTCGTCATTTTACTTGAAAAAAACTTTCAAAGCAGATCCTCTCTTTCCAGAAATCAAAATCAAGCTGAAATCATTTGTTTTTGTGTATATTGAGATTCTAAATTAGCTGACTGAAAAATAAAAAAAGCCACGTTTACGCTTCATAAATGTTGTGTTTTCATTGTGACAGGGGAGTGATAACATTTTGTGACAGACATTAGTGAAGCTTTTTTCATCCTTTAGGATAATATTTTTTAGTTTTTTCTCTTTCAGCTACATTCGTGAGGGCATAATGAAAAAAAATACTGTACTGTGGGCCTAAGAAAATCAACGAAAGTTACAAACCCGCTAGTGTGAAAGGGCAGGGGGGTGAGAATTAGGGCTTTGCAAAGCTCCAGCTCCAGATCAAAGGTTGGTACAGATCATCCAGTGCTAGGTAAGATTCAAAATAGTTTTCTATCATCTTACTAAAAAGGAAAAATATTAATATTTTCAATACTGACTGAATAATTTATAAAAACCAAAAAGTGCTACTTTTCTGTAGAATCGCCCATATACTCACACTTTGGTTTGTCATTTCGAAACATGCAAGCACAACGTATTCCAATGTTATTATAAAATTTCCTAAAATTATACCATTTCTATAAATGAGTTTAGTTAATTTAATTACTGTCTTCATAAAGGACATTTTGTCTATTTTGTGATTGAATAAATAGGGTTTTATTATCTTGATGAACAGGTTTTGACCAATCCTTTCTTATTCAATAAAAAATATGTCTACGTTACAAAAAACAAAACAGAAAATTAGACATAACTACTTTTTACTTTGGAATCGGACCATACTTCGACTGAGCGTTTTTGTTGGAAATGATGTCCAGAACCACCTTGTACAGTGTGGATACTTAGACTTGAATCACCCTTTATATTTATCTGACCACAATAACGACGATTCATTTTTGTGTCAACAAAAAAACGACCCAAATTGCGAGTATACATACATATAGATGTATATATATACACACATACTCGCAATTTGGGTCGTTTATATATATATATTTTCTTTTTCTCGTCTAATTTCCATTTTACATTTCAGGACCGTTGAATGAATTTTCTGCTTTTCAGTTATGTTTTGTAAGGGTTAATAGATAGGGAATAATGGCCTAGACGCAGAACCGCCGATTTTTCTATAAGAATACAGGATGTTTCAATAATGTGCAACGTCAATAAATAAGTACCAAATACAAAAACCGCAAAAAATTTGTCACATCAAATGCAGCCAGAATCAGGTCAAACTGAATGTTTGACGAGAAAGGCCCCATTTTTATTTTACAGAACGGTCCCATTGTCTAAGCTTGTAACTCGCAAAATTCAAATCGTACAGCTGTGTTATTTTTAGCTGATGGACAGTTTCGTCCTGTACGGTAGACAATGGAAACATCAGTCCATTGTGTGTCAATATCCCGTTATGCGTCAATCAAGAAGCGTGGAGTGAAAATTGTAAATCTCTTTTTACAAGAATGGAATTATTTATATAACTTTCTTTAGGTTTGCAGGCATTGTAACACTCACGTGTGGATCACTTTATGACACTTGAACTCAATGGACCACCAACAGTGTCCATCGCGGCAAAGCAGTAGGTATTAATTAGATTAAATTAATTTAATTAGATCTTTGCCTAGTTTTCCACCGAATTTATAAGTGATAGGCTATTTGCCAAACGTATAGCCGTCCTCGTAGGATAAGATGGCTATCTTTGTAGAGCTATGTATCAACTCTGAAATCGGTTAGCTGTCAATACTGCCGGCAATTCAGGCTCCGAATCTATTGCCTGTTTTTGATTGTGTCTATTGAACACCGGGAAATTGTAGAACCTTTCAATTTTCTATTGTAATAGAAGGGTACCATTTGGAATCCGTAATAAAGTGGGATGAAGATCAATTTTATTTTGAAATCGAATAATTAATAATATGTTTTATAAAAAAAAGTATAGGTACATATTTATATTGAAAACGTTTTTCATTGTTTACCCATTTCTATTGTTATATATATTTTTCTTATTAAAGTAAAATATACTAAAGATATTAACATTATTTATTTATTAGCGATGATCACCGAAGTTAAGCAACGTCGGGCGTGGTCAGTACCTGAATGGGTGACCGACCACGTGCTGTTATCAGTAGAAAAGGGTGGTAACCTGTAGATAGCCCGGCGCTAATAGATAAATATTTGATGCACCGTTAAAAACGAAAAAAAAAATTAGCGATGATAAAATAATAATATTATAATATTATTATTTTATCATCACTAATTTTTTTTGTTTCGTTTGCAACGGCGCATCAAATATATTTTATTAATTTTCATTTATATATAAATTAAAATTAATAAAATATATTCATAGGAAAAACATCCCAGTACTTTGTTATTTCCATTCATAACATAATAAAAGTTGGGAAGTGTTGCTATTCATGAGTTCTTTGATTGATGAGGCCATTTTACGGTGAAGTATAAGAGTTGCTGAGAATTCTATAAGCAATTATTCCAGTAATCGATGAGGCAAGTTATGAATATATGATAGAAATCACAAAATGTGCTATGGTTGCTACAATGGGGTCTCATTTGATGGGCTTTTTCCAAAACAGTCACCTTAATGGTTCGTCACAATTGTTGGGTATAATTGTACATCATGTTTGTTCTTTAAAAAATTACCTTCTGTAAAGAATTTCTTGGTGCTGCAACCCGAGTTGGGTCTTGGTCTCCTCCAAAAGCTTCCGCCATCCAGCTCGATCACGTACCGCCGCCTTCCAGTTAGGGTTATTAAGAAGATTCCTCGAATCTGCAGCTACTGCATCAGCCCATCTAGGTCTTGGTCTTCCTTGGTCCAAGTGGCCTTCCAGAGCATTCCTGGGATTTTCTTCTTCTGTCATCCGAGCAACATTTCCATCCCAGGGAAATCCCCCAATCTTAATATAGCGAACTACATACGTCTGAATCTACGAATAGGTCGTATATCTCCTGATTCCTACGCCGCCTCCGTATTTCCCTTGGTATCTGGTAGAGTCTAACTATGGAAATTCTGGTTAGTAGCTGGTTTCTTATAAGCTTGGTGAGTCCAAAATAGCATCTTTTTAGGACATGTTGTTGACGGCACTTATGTTCCCAGGTATATAAACTCTGGACACACTCGAAGATAAATGATCCTATGGTGAATGGCCGTATGTAAATAATTTAAAACTCTTAACCCTGGATGCCCAAGGTGTTTAAACCCTTACCAAAGGTAAGGGCCTCGTGGTCTTGGACTTCTAGGAAAACATATTCCAATATATTAAGAATTAATTTTCCTATATCACCTTGATAAACTTATCAAATGTGGTTTCTTTTAATTTAAAATACTTACTATAAACAGAACATTTAAATTTTCAAATAATTTTTTTTGTGAGTAGACTTACTGACTTTACTCATTTATATATCAACCTAAATATATATTTATCTAAATACTCAGAAAATGACAGAACTGTTGATCATTATAATTATGATCAAATGTTGAAAAAAATGTCATTTCCATCGTTTGCTATGATCTTACAATTGATTGTCTTCTACTATTTTTGATTCCTCCAGGTCGTTCTTTGACATTGGCATTGAAATCAAATCGTTAAAACCAAAACTATCAATTGGTATATGTTGAAGCATCATCAGCTAAACTTTTTTTTTTTTTCCTAATCAAACAAAAAAAAAGGAATGAATGTCAAACCTGCGATTTGGAGCATTACATAATTGGGTTATTGTAAAACTAAATAGAACCAACTATCATTGTCAATGACACACACAAGCATTGTCGTTTATGTTGATAAATCGCGTATGTACAAATACATAACCCTTATTAACCCTGCATCGGGCGCAATGGTTCCATTGGGACGGGCGGGTTGTTTTTAAGGAACCTCCGTCCTGTCCGTCAACACAAGGTGCTCCTTCCTCCAGTACCTTCCTAGGTCGGTCCTGACCGGCGGCATCCACCTTTAATTGCCTGTCAGATCGCTTGGGAAGAGGATACAGCGTCGCCGTCCCAATAGGCGCCTGATACCGTCACAAATATTGAAGTGTGTGAATTTTCTTAAACATATTTTATTCTCACTATTTGGGTAATTTAAACAGCATTTGCGACGTCTTTCACGGATATAATAGGAATACGTCGTTTGGTAAATTACTGTATTATGAAAATGCGAAGAAAGTAGTTCTTTTCTTAAGTAGATTTTTCCAAAAACATTTGACCATCACAGTAATAGAAGGTTATATTGGGGGTTAATCTAGTGAATTTTCGAGGACTAATTGAGCTCAAATACAGAAAATATCTTTATTGATAATGATATTTGGCTCGCCTTTACCAATTATTCAAGGGCTTACAAATATTTCCAAACCTTTTTTGATTTTCATGAATCTGATTGTGGGCGATTATTATACATCTATAGAAAGCAAATATGTACTGGTTTGGGGAATTTTGCAGGGCCAAAAAATGGCGTCCGTCCGGTTGCGCCCGAATACGGTACTCCGGGATTGCGCCCGATCCAGGTTAAAATAGTGCAAATATTTAATACGTTAATTTTTATTTTCATGTGTCTACACTAAATTTCCCCCAAATCCAACGCCGTTGATTTCGACCAGCAGATTGTTAAAACATATTTTTCACAAGGCTAAAACCTGCTCTACAATATTCACTTTTATTTATTCCGTAATAACTGATGAAAAAGGAGAATTCATTAGTGAAGAAAACTAATTATCTTTTAGATCAATATGTATTTATAATTCTATCCGAAAGACTAATTGGAAGTTGTGTTGATTCTGTAATGATTCCCCGATATACACTTCGTTAGGCAATTAGAACTTTGTAAATCAACCTGTCTTCTCTCAGGTATTAATTGATATTCTCTACACAACTAGTGTTTATTATTTATTCCAGTATAAGCCTGTATGATATTTACTTTTTAAAACCATTTGGAACTGATATATTTTAAAAAGGGACTTCTGGTTTTCCCTTATATACTAATATATGTTGGGGTTAATTAATTGTCTGTATATTGGTCAGAAGGTCCCAACAAAGAATAAATAAATAATAGGCGTGTTCATAAAATAATAAATACATTCCTCTTGAATAAATAAAATAATAAAATTAAACTTCAATAAATAAATAAAATGATACTGTCAATTAATAAATGAAATAAATAATTGTTCATAAATAAAAAGTGTTCATAAATTAGAATCAGAGTTCAATGGTACGGTATGACGTCACTGGAGATGATGTGCGGATCTCCATGTGGAGAGTTGGTAGCCGGGAGCTTGGATCTCGCTGGTACTGCTTAAACTGAGAAGGTAACCTAGGTCTATCGCAAGCTACCTTAAATCTAGTAAAAAGTTCATTACTTGCGGATAAATCCTAGTGTACCGACATGTCGGGCCGGTTTTGGTGGATCTCTTGGAGCAGGTAGCTGGACATGGAATGCTAGGAGAACGACACTTGGCTTGAACTGCTGAGATGCCGAATCCTCCGGATATCTGCTCACTATCTGGATACTAACTCTTTAACTAACGGTAAAAATTATTCCCGCGGGAAAGCTCCATTAAAACTTTAGTGCAGCGGGCTTTTCTCCCGCGGAAAAATACAATTTAAAACAAGCTCCGCTACAGCACTCCCCCCCTAGTGACGGAGTCACTGAAGCTAAGTCTGCGCGGGGGTTTCACCAGACGCCCTGTCCTAGTCCGGTATGAGGGCTTTTCATGTGGAGATGCGTTTACTTCTAGTCGTTGAGTCGGCTAGCTGGACGTCTCCAACTTTGATGCTGGTGAATGAGGGGGTTTCGGAGGCTTCGACGGGTCCATCCTTTCCGGGTTGTCTTCCTCGAGGAGATAAGCCGGCTTGACGCGGTCGACAGAGACGTTTACGTCCCTGTAGCCAACCAGCAGGGTGAAGATCTTTTCTCCTCTTTTTTGAACCTTGTGCGGTCCTGTATACGGCGGTACGAGGGGTTTACGAATGGCATCTTCTCGTAGGAAAACATGCGTGCAGGTGTCTAGCTCTTTAAGCCGGAATGTCTTCTTGTTTGAGGCTCGGGGCTCCGCTGGCTTTAAACGGCGTAAATCTTCCTTCAGCGATTGAAGTGCTGCATGAGGTTCCTGAGTTTCTGGGGCTCCGAGGAAATCGCCTGGTAGTCGGAGAGGGCTGCCGTACACTGCCTCAGCTACGCTACCGCTCATGTCCTCACGGAACACTGACCTTAGTCCAAGCAGGACTGTGGGTAGGACACGTTTCCACCTGGTCGATGAGAGGTCTGCCATCAAGGCAGCTTTAAGGCTGCGTTGCCACCGTTCAACGCATCCATTACTCTGCGGGTGGTAAGACGTAGTCCGTAACTTGGTGATGCCCAGGAGTGCACTCAATCGAAGGAACAGTTCTGCCTCAAACTGCCTGCCCTGATCGGTGGTAATCCTTTGAGGTGTTCCAAAACGTGCGATCCATGCGCTGTAGAAGGTTTCGGCGACAGTTGTTGCCGTTATTTCGGAGATCGGAACTGCCTCAGGCCAGCGCGTCGTGCGGTCCACCATTATAAGGAGATAACGCATGCCATCGGATGGTAGCAGAGGTCCTACAATGTCTAAGTGGACATGATAGAACCGATCTGCGGGTTTGAAAGTTCCGACCGAGGGGTGCCGCTGTGTGTCGTTGCACCTTGGCTCTTTGGCACGGAATACAAGCTCTCGCCCATTTGCCCAGGTCTGTGTTCATGTCAGGCCAGAAATATCGCTGCGTAACGAGTTTTCGTGTCGCCCTAACTCCTGGATGGCTGAGACCATGGAGCCTTTCATATGTAGAGCGACGATATCCTGGTGGAACGTAGGGACGGGCGTTATCTTTAGACGTCTCCCAGAGAAGCAACTTGTCACTACCAGGTATAGGAAAAAGCTTGAGTTGGATGCTCGGGTTCTTCTTGAGAGTCTTGATGGTGTCGTCCTTCCGCTGTGCTGCTGCTAAGTCTTCCATGTTAGAAGGCAAATCAAATCCTCTATTCTGGATAGAGCGTCAGCCACGATGTTGTCACTGCCAGGTTGGAAACGGATGTCGGTTGTAAACTGGCTAATTAAATTAAGATGGCGTATTCGACGGGGCGATGCCGTTTCCGACCGCTGGGAGAAGGCATGAGATATGGGTTTGTGGTCGGTGACTATAAAGAAATTGAGTCCTTCGATGAGAGGTCGGAAATGCTTTATGGCCTCATTGATAGCGAGAAGTTCGCGGTCATAGGTTGAGTAATTCCTCTGAGTTTGAGACAGGGATTTCGAAAAGAAACCTAATGGTCGCCATTCACCCTCTTTCCTCTGTTGAATGACTGCGCCTACACCATGATCTGAAGCATCGCAAACTAAAGAAAGCTCGCCGGTAGCCGATGGGTGTGCTAGCTTTGCCGCTTCTGCTAGGCTCAGCTTGCTCTTCTCGAAGGCTTCGGCGGTCTCGGGTGTCCAAACGATTGGCGTCTTATCTCGCTTCTTGGCGTTATGCAGGAGTTGGTTTAGAGGTGCCTGGGTATGTGCGGCATGAGGTAAGCTCTTCCTATAAAAGTTTAGCATACCCAGAAAACGCCTGAGTTGGCAGATGGTTTCGGGGCGAGGAAAGTCTTTGATAGCCTGCACTTTGTTTGAAAGTGGGTAAATTCCTTGGGCGTCGACCTTATATCCGAGAAAGTCCACCTCTCGCTGACCGAAGATGCACTTTCCGACGTTTAGTGACAGGTTGAACTCGTCCAAACGCTTAAAGATTTCTCGTAGATGGTTCTCGTGTTCGTCGGGAGTCGTAGATGCCACCAGGAAATCATCCAAGTATGGGAAGACGAATGGGAGTTCTCGGAGCATAGAATCTACGAATCGCTGCCAGGTCTGCGCGGCGTTCTTCAGGCCGAAAGTCATCCGCAGAAACTCGAACAGGCCAAAAGGAGTAATAACCGCTGACTTTTCAATGTCTTGCGATGCAATGGGTATGTGGTGATAGGCGTGTTTGATGTCCAGAGTACTGAAAATGGATTTACCATCGAGACTTGTGGTAAAATCCATTAAGTTGGGCACAGCGTACCTGTCTGGGATGGTTAGGTCGTTTAAACGTCGGTAATCGCCACATACGCGGAGACTGCCATCCTTCTTGGTGACGACATGAAGCGGGCTTGACCAGGAGCTTTTCGACGGTCGACAGATGCCTTCATTAATCATCCGTTGGAACTCCTCCTTTACAACGGAGTACTTCTCAGGAGGAAGGCGGTGCTCGACAATGTCTCTAGGAGGTCCACGAAGAGGCGAAGGCCTAGTGATGCCTGGAAACTCTCGAAGGAGATGGGCGTAGGGACAACTGCCGGGAATCGTGGAGATCGAAGGCACTGAGACTGTGGAGACCTTTCCGTTGGATTTGAGGCCTGTGTTTTGATCTGTGATCTGCATGCGCCTTGTATCAACGGAGAGACCGTGGTGAAAAAGGAAGTCCGCTCCGAGGATTGGACGTCTGACATCTGCTATGACGAAAGTCCAAGGGTATACGCGTCGGAGACCAATGTCCAGGTGTAGGGTTCTCTCACCGTAGGTTGGGATAAGGGTGTTATTCGCGGCAACAAGGGAATATTCAGAAGCTTCCCGATGCTTGCGGGGATCGCGAGGCAGGATGGAGATGGAAGCACCAGTGTCCACAAGGAACCTCAGTCCTGTCCGTTTGTCAAGTATGAACAGGCGGCGTCGTGGGTGGGCTTCAACGGCTGCCGCTTGATCCGTTGGCCCCTCTAAAAATCCTCTTTCTCCTGAGATTTCCAGTCGCAAGGCGGTGTGCATTTCCTGGCCCTGCTCCTGAATTTCCTGTGGAAAAAGCAAAATTTCCGGCCTGGGGACTGAGCCTGGGGAGTGACCACGCTCCCGAGAAGAGTCCCGTCGACTACCGCTGGTAGATCTTGTTCGCCGCCGAAGATCAGCTACCTCAGCGCGAAGACGCCTCAGCTCCTCCATGATGGCTGCGTTTGTGATGGGATCACCTGATGTCGATGCTACGGGTGTTGAGACTGCGTAGACTTCTGGTCGCTCAACCTCCATTATTTTGTCCGCGACAGAAGTTAGTGCGTCCACATCTTCTTGTTTGGTGGCCGCTAAAATTTCCTGCACACGCGGAGGAAGATTTCGGCGCCACAGTTTTAAAACCATCTCCTGGCTGATTGTAGATCCCGCTAACTGTAGCATCTGGCGATATAGCTGCGATGGGCGTTGACTCCCTAGCTGTGTGTCCTGCAGAAGCTTCTTAATTCGCTGCGCCTCGGACTCCCCATAAATTGTAATCAGGCGCTCACGCAACTGCTTATACGGGTCTTCGGAGTTAGCGGTGAGTAGGTCCGCCACCTGCGTCAAAACGTCAAGCTCAAGACCAGCCACGACGGCTTGGAATTTAATTTGTGAGGACGTCACCCTAGATGTAGCAAAAACTGCGTCTGCTTGCAAGAACCACAACGTGGGGTTTGATTTATAAAATCCGGGTAGACGCGACGTGGGGCCTGCGAAGGCAGATATGTCCGGCTTGACTTGCTCCTGCTCATCTGGCATGCTGACAATTTATTTAAAAAAAAAAACCAAAACAATAAACACTATCGGGGTCACCACTTGTTGGGGTTAATTAATTGTCTGTATATTGGTCAGAAGGTCCCAACAAAGAATAAATAAATAATAGGCGTGTTCATAAAATAATAAATATATTCCTCTTGAATAAATAAAATAATAAAATTAAACTTCAATAAATAAATAAAATGACACTGTCAATTAATAAATGAAATAAATAATTGTTCATAAATAAAAAGTGTTCATAAATTAGAATCAGAGTTATATGGTACGGTATGACGTCACTGGAGATGATGTGCGGATCTCCATGCGGAGAGTTGGTAGCCGGGACCTTGGATCTCGCTGGTACTGCTTGAACTGAGAAGGTAACCTAGGTCTATCGCAAGCTACCTTAAATCTAGTAAAAAGTTCATTACTTGCGGATAAATCCTAGTGTACCGAGATGTCGGGCTGGTTTTGGTGGATCTCTTGGAGCAGGTAGCTGGACATGGAATGCTAGGAGAACGACACTTGACTTGAACTGCTGAGATGCCGAATCCTCCGGTTATCTGCTCACTATCTGGATACTAACTCCTTAACTAACGGTAAAAATTATTCCCGCGGGAAAGCTCCATTAAAACTTTAGTGCAGCGGGCTTTTCTCCCGCGGAAAAATATAATTTAAAACAAGCTCCGCTACATATATATATATTATTTCTAAGAAAAAAAAAAATGTTTTAGAACACTACATGGACTTGATTATTATTATATTAGGGCGGTTCCTCCCTCACTCCATAGGAAAAAAACTCCGAAAAAACGACTAGAAAATTTCAGACCCCATAGATCAAGAATATTTGTTCGTATATATATATATATATATATATATATATATATATATATATATATATATATATATATTTGTGTGTGTGTACGACGTCCTGTCACCGAGACTGGGCCTCCTCTAAGAGCCTCCGCCAGTTGGGTCTATCTTCTGCTGCAGCTGTCCAGTTCCTAACGCCAAGAAGAGTTCTGGCATCGTTGGCTACGCTGTCCAGCCATCTGATCCTAGACCTTCCTACTCGTCTTGTGGAGTGCAGGTCCTCGGTCATAACCTTTTTAGGTATATCGTTGACATCCTTTCTGGCTCCATGCCCTGCCTACCTTAGTCTTCGAAGTTTAATGAAGGTAACATTGTCGAGGTCGGCAAATAGACAGCTAAGTTCCCTATATTCCATATATATATATATATATATATATATATATATATATATATATATATATATATATATATTTGTGCGTGCAGGACTTTCGCACTCTTACCGACTCAAAAATGGTCCGATTTTGATGAAATTTGGTACAAATATCTGTGAAATAAATCGTTTATGCATTTCCCCCTATAGTACCATGTTTAATATAATGTTTTAAAGAATGTGTGTTACACATTTTGGACAGAATACCACTTATCTTGTCCAGTATAATCAAAGTACTATTATTTTTGATATTTTTTTTACCAGAACAAAAAGTGTATACTTTTAAGACTTTATGTTTAATCATTTTTCTAGAAAATTGGGAGAAAAGTAGACTTTAATTTTCTCGGTCAGTTATTTTAGAAATATCAATTTGCCTTGGAAATCATTCAACAATAAAAATTGGTCTTGGGAAATATTAACTAATGTCGCGTCCTCATAAACTAAATGTTTCAGAATAAAAAAAAAATACTTATTAGTAAATCAACAACAAGAAATTAATTCCTCAGAAGCTAAAGTATTATGGGATTTTGCTAATGAAGTGCTGTAGCCTAGCATTTACCTTTTATCCAATTAAAGAGTAATCTATTCAAATTACTTCATTAGTGGTTTAATTATTTAAGTATCTAATTATACTTATCTCAGATAGTGTTCCATTTTCTAGTTTTCTTAGACTTCATGGTAGTTAAAGTTTAATCTAGTTCTTGTTTTATGGAAGGAGTTGTTCAAATAATTACGTTGTTTGAGTCTTTGTTTATGTTAATGTGCCCAAAATTACCTATAACGATCTGAAAAAAAAAAATAAATACTCTTGTTGTAGCTATACATATTTTTTTCAAATTGAAAATTACACACAATGAATAACTAAAGATATTGAAAGGTAGCTAGTTGCTCCTCGTATTCATACCAACTATGTAATTAAGATTTTACAAATAACATTGAAATAGTTGTATTTACGGGCAAATTAGGGGTTCTTTTGATACGGAAGGAATTGTAGTTAGGCTTGAAGGGGTTTCTTAGTCAGAACTGAAAATGTCTGTGCTTTTTTGCGACAACAGTAGGGCCTTAATTGAGACAATTTTTTCTGAAACGGTTTAAAACTATTGCTGACGGTATTAATGTGCCCAATAATATTTTTAATCCTGTTTCTTATTTAATGTTCTTGTAAATAAGATAACAAACAGTAACATTATTATTATTAATTAGATATATGCAATAATAAATAATTAAACACAAAGTTAATACAGTGAAACCTCCATCAACGGACACCTCCCTACAGCGTACACCTCTATTAACGGACATTTTCTCACAGTCCCGAATTTTTCTATAGGTAAAATAAACCTCTATATTGCGGACACCCCTGTACAAAGGACACGGACAGAAATAACTGATTTTTTACCTCCTTACTACGGACAATTACAGCTAATGTTATTTACAGATGCGTTCCCATCGGTGTAGGTTTCCAGAAAAATGCATTAGCAATAACAAACTCTTTGGAAGAATAAGATATATATACAGAATAGAACAGGAACCCCTTCTACTTCAGCAGAAGCTCCATAACTATTCCAAAACTCTGTTCGGTTCACATTCTTCCCTCTCTTCACTTTTCAGTTGGTTTTTAGCTCTTGTTGAGTAAGTATCGTGCTTTCTCTTCAATATGTCTAATCGGAAATCTCTGACACTTAAAGAAAAAATTGACGTGATAACATTTTCCAATCGCAAAAAATGTGGTCGGCATAAAGTTGCCGAGTTTTTTTAAGATAGGGAAAACACAAGCAGCAGAAATATTGAAAATGAAAGATGAAATTTTGATGAAATGGACGGGAAATTGTGACAAAATTGTTGTCCGAGAACTAAGAACTTCTTTATGCTTTAAACTTTTTAGAATAAAAACGTTTTTTAAGTTAACTTCTTTCTATGTACCTAAGAAAACTTGTTGTGGGTAATTATTTAACGGTTTATTATAACATAAAATAATTGTACAAATTCGGCACGTATCCATCCCCTCTGTATAGCGGACACCTCTCTATGGTGGACAACTTTGGTTCTCCCAGAGGTGTCCGCTATAGGGAGGTTTCACTGTATTAACTTGATTAATACTCGTGAACGCGCGGTCCAGTGATACTCCATCGCCCCATTTAAAACTGACTTAGCTTACGGAAAACTATGTTGGTGATGACTCCAGCTAGCCTCATCAACTCAAAAAGAAAAAACATTGGGAAAAAATTCCTACATATAACCTACATATAGTTTCTAATAACTTACGTTAACCTTATAACCTATGTATACTTTCATATAACCACCGTATAGTTTTAAATAACTTACGTATAGTTTCGTATAACCTACGTATAGTTTGTTATAACCTACATATAGTTTCTTATAATCTACGTATAGTTTCATATAACCTACATATTGTATCTTTTAACCTACGCATAGTTTCTTACAACCTACGAATAGTTTCTTATATGTAACATATAATCTTTGATTTGTAGAGAAATGAGTTTGTTAATAAAAGTTTGTTTATGAAAAAATAGTGTTTTTTTTTTTTTTGCTTATTTTTTATTTTTATTTTCTTTGGAATACCTACAATGTTGTGTACGGAGCAACCCAATTTAGTAGGACAACCAAATTTTTTTTTGTTCAATAAAGTTTTTCCTCCTCTCTAATGTTACTTTATATTTAACTTTTTTTCCCCTTTTATGTACATTCATTATGTTAAAAATGAATATTTGGAAAAACAACACTATGGAGTATTTTAGTGCGAATGCTCCAATTTTTTCAAGTCTTAATTTTTAAAACGAAAAATGATAAGTATTCATAAAGCTTGCCTACAAACAGTGTCCCGATCCGACGGTAACGTAATATTTTAACTAACACTGGGGTCAGTCCATATCAGATCATCCAGGCCATGAAACCCATGTCCTCAGAATTGCCTGAAACTTTTTTTATTTGTTGAACGGGTCATTCTAATGATATATTCCAAATTTTAGTAAGATATCTTCAATACTTTTTGAGTTATAAATTTTTAAAGTTGTCTATATTACTTGTTTTTGCTTTTACTGACAATTTAAGTCAAAGCGACTTTCATTTACTAAAAAAACCATTACTTTGTTAATGTTAATGATATCTCAATGGGATTTTCACCAAAATTATCACAATAATATTTTGAATATGGGAAAAATATATTTACTACCTGTTATGTTTCTGGTTGCTAAGTATATGTATTTAAAATCAAAATTTTGATTTAAAATAAATTAAAAACATAAAAATTTCAAAAATCGATAAAAATAAAAGGCGCTCCATAAAATCAAGTTCTTTTTTCATGGATACATTCTTAAAAGTATAAACTATTAGATTTTAAAAGAAAAACTCGGGGATTTTGGAGTTAAGTATTCTTAAATCAATAAAATAACGTCGGGCGTGGTCAGTACCTGAATGGGTGACCGACTATGTGCTGTTGGCATTATAAAAGGGTGGCGACCTGTAGATAGCCCGGCGCTAATAGCCAAATAGTTGATGCGCCGTAAAAAAAAAATTACCTACTTAATAATTAATATAAGTGTACTGAAGCTACATTTACTATTACTTAGGATAATCTTAATATAAACTTATGTAAATAAACTATTTTTAAAATTTACTCTACACTGAGTTTTGGCAGTTTCCGAAAATTTAAGTACGTAAAATTTTGGTTAAAAATGGTAAAAACTAAGTGTTCCAGACACAGTCTTGGCTGAACTGAAACGATCCTCCGGTTTTTGCCTAGAATCTATTATTGTTTCCTTTTTAACCAGAGTAAGCTATATGTTATTTATTTTTGTACTATAAAAGCCAAAAAATGTCTGGCTCCTGGAGTACATTGAAGGTTTGCTTTTATTACAATCCACATGATAATTCCGCCAATACCTTCACGAGGGGACTTCCCATGGTAGCAAAGACACCATCACAGTTTTCACTTCTGGATAATTAATTTCAGAAATGTTGAGACAACCTTTTGTGTTTCATAGACAAATGCCACATCATCTTCCAAGTCATCAGATACCTCACAGAGATCGGAAACTTTCAGTTCTTTGGTGTTTTCTTGTCTTCTATAGATCACAACTAGATAAAAAGAACAACTGTCGTTGTTGCAATAACAATCTTGGCTTCATTTTGCAACACAAACGAATAGTTTTCACTGTTAATTAGAATAATAAAAAACTAAGTTTATAGTAAACTTTAAAAATAGTTTATTTACTTAAGTTTATATTAAGATTAACCTAAGTAATAGTAAATGTAGCTTCAGTACACTTATATTAATCATTAAGTAGATAATTTTTTTTTTATTTTATTCATTTATTTTTATTTATTTTTTTTTTTTTATTATTTTTTTTTTTTTTACGGCGCATCAACTATTTGGCTATTAGCGCCGGGCTATCTACAGGTCGCCACCCTTTTATAATTCCAACAGCACATAGTCGGTCACCCATTCAGGTACTGACCACGCCCGACATTTAAGTAGGTAATTCTTAAAAAAAAAGAATTTATATTATTTTATTGATTTAAGAATACTTAACAGCAAAATCCCAGAGTTTTTCTTTTAAAATCTAATAATTTATACTTTTAAGAATGTATCAATGAAAAAAGAACTTGATTTTATGGAGCGCCTTTTATTTTTATCGATTTTTGAAATTTTTATGTTTTTAATTTATTTTAAATTACAATTTTGTTTTTAAATAAATATACTTAGCAACCAGAAAGATAACAGATAGTAAATATATTTTTCCCATATTCAAAATATTATTTTGACCATTTTGGTGAAAATCCCAATTGAGATGTCATTAACATTAACAGAGTAATGATTTTTTTTAGTAAATGAAAGTCGCTTTGACTTAAATCTTCAGTAAAAGCAAAAACAAGTTTTATAGACAGCTATAAAACCGGAGGATTCATTTAAAAAGTGTTCAAGATATCTCACTGAAATTTGGTATGAATCATTAGAATGACCAGTTCAACAAATAAAAAAAGTTTCAGGCAATTCTGAGGACATGGGTTTCATTTCACTATTTAGCTGGATGATTTTAAATGGACTGACCCACAACAAAAAGGATAGTTGGGCCTTCAGTTTAGCGAGTTCTGCTTTATTTATAACAAGTTTATTGTCGTTCCACCTGGCATATATTTGATTATTTAAATTTTAACATCCACTAAGAATTTTAGGACGGGTTACCACCCTTTCCTAGCCAGGCTAGGGCTGATGCCTTTTCTTTTTTCTAAAGAAAAGCCACCACCACATAGTGGGAATCGAACCCATGACCCTTGGCACGGAGTGTTAAGTTCTCACACCCTTAAAACTCTCAGCCACCGAGCCTCCATATATTTGATTAAAAAAATATAGTAATCATTTATAATAACCTAGCCACAAAAAGTATATTGGAAGGAATGCATTGAACTTGAAACAATTAATTAACTGTGTTATCTCGTTTTAAAATGCACTTTATCCGCTTTTGAACTATTGCCTCTCGTTCAATTATTGAATTAAAAACTATTACTAAAGCTTTAAAAAAAGGCAAAAAATAAAAAAAACAAATACAAAATGGTTTTGAAACGAAATAGGAGCTCACAAGGAAGCGAATGTAATGAGGTTTTCGGCTGTTGGTTTGATTCTTGGTTGAGTACTTGGTATCGATCATGAAAGCATAAAACGATTCCTCCTTACAAATTCTTCTTTAAAAGAAGACTTTTCCTTTCATTCGCACATTGGGATAATGAAAATACGCCCCTACTTTAAGGGAGCGAAATTAATCTTCTCTTCTTTGAAGTTGTAATTATTACTTTGTATAAATTTTCAAGCCTCACATTCTCTTTGCTCAACTTTTCCTACCTGTGCGTCGGGGTTTTTAGCAAAATGATTTACCAAACATCCCTAATAGTCTTGTTTTCAACGTCTCTTTCCTACATCTTCTTTTTTCTACATGTTGTGAAGATTTTTTTTTTTTTTTTTATTGCGTATTCAAAACATCAATTTTACATTTTGTCCAAAATCTCTTATACACAATCTGGATATAAATAAATATCTAAAAGAATTTTACTTTATAAACCATTAAATACACCACCACAAACTCAACCCTCTTTCTTTCTCTCTGAAATTAATTAATGATAAATTTAAAGGAAAGTACCTTGGTATGTAAGCTACTGACTAGCTTTTTCTCAACCATTCAACAATGGTTACCTAAATGTCTTCTTGGTCTTCCTCCCTTCTCCCTAGGCATTTTCCAGCCCTGAAGAAGGCTACCAAAGTTTTCTAGGCATTTTCCAGCCCTGAAGAAGGCTACCAAAGTTTTCTTCTCCTAGCCGAATCCCAACCATTCCTTGTATTCCAAACAATAGCTACTTTCCTTCGGAGGAAAGTGCTAAAAGTAAGTTTAGTATGACACGCGGGGTAACAGCTATTTAATAAAGTCCGTCACGCAGGAGCTGCATAACTTAGCACTTTCCTCAGAATTTGGGTAGTGCAGACTGCTTTCCAGAACAATTTGCTTAAAATATCCTACATAAATAAAATAAAAACATGAATAGTTCTCTTTTAAATTTGTAATGAGTAACTGATCAATTATTAATTTGCTTCCAGAGTTATGTTTACACATGGTACCTACTACACTACGTAATAAATACAAAAAACCTCATATTATCGTATTTTGATCTAACGCAGGAACAGGATACAGTCACTCTGTGGTAGAAAGCGCTCCTTGCGGCGGCTTTGTGAACCTACGTTTGGCGGGCTTTTCTATTGAAATATATTACAAATTAAACCCCCGCTTTACGATTGACCGATTCAGCTCATTTTTACAACACTTCTTTCTCATGAGTTACCCACGACGTATACCGCGTTTCGTTACAATACAGCAGAAATTACGACCGGTATGAGTATATTAGGAATTTGGGTCCGGAGTAAACCCCCCCTTCTAATGAACCGATTTAGTTTATTTTTACATCACATATTTAACTGTAGATTACCACTACGAATACCGAGTTTCGTCGAAATATACCAAAAATCACGGCTGGTAGTGGCGAATTGGTATTGTGGGTCCGGAGTAAACCCCCCCTCCTAATGAACCGATTTAGTTCATTTTTATATCTCACTTTTCTCTCTATATTACCACTACGAATACCAAGTTTCTTTGAAATATAACAAATATTACGGCTGACATAGTCAAATTAGTGTTTTGGGTTCAGGGTAAACCCCCCCTTCCGGTGGACCGACTTTGGTGGTTAACGAAATCGTTCAATCGTTTGCTAATTGAATGCTATATACCAAGTTTCGTGACGAAAAAACAAAAACTCTGGCCGCTATCGTGTTAACAGACACACACACACACACACACACACACACACATATATATATATATATATATATATATATATATATATATATATATAGATATATATAAATTTTAACGGGGGTCATTTTCGGTGTCTACTAGGTAGGATCAATAAAGATTTGAAGAAATTTTTCAAAAATTCCGTCATGAGTCCAACCTCAATAGCTACTTTCCTTCGGAGGAAAGTGCTAAAAAAGTAAGTTTAGCATGGTACGCCGGGTATCTGCTAGTATTTAATACGATAATACCAAAACTTTCAATGGGAGTAGCAGAAATGTCTGCCTTCTCCCCTCTTCTCATCCATCGGCCATAGTGTTGTATGTATATTTTGACCAAATTTACTTATTGTGCATAACCGTACACAATGAAAATCATCAATAAATATATATATATATTCCAATCATCACTTTTATGTCCGCTCCAGAGATATCATTTACTCCTATTTTAAGCATGCTGTTTTGCCTATATCGAGAATATTTTTAAACCGTATTTTATACATTTCTATTAAACCTATGTCAAACAACCCAAGTTTGTTCTAACATCCTTTATCTAAAAACTGCGATATTGGAAAGCCTCTATGTAAGTTTTAATAAAATAGAGGCCCAGTGGCCGTGAGGGTTAAGGCGAGAGTACTTAACATTCCGTGGCAAAGGGTCGTGGGTTCGATTCCCACTAGGGGTGGTGGCTT
The DNA here is from genome assembly GCA_946811695.1 of Gonocerus acuteangulatus. Classification (NCBI taxonomy): domain Eukaryota; kingdom Metazoa; phylum Arthropoda; class Insecta; order Hemiptera; family Coreidae; genus Gonocerus; species Gonocerus acuteangulatus. The sequence goes on along the minus strand of OX328123.1, from coordinate 21,742,778 downwards.
TTCTTTAGAAAAAAGAAAAGGCGTCAGCCCTATCCTGGCTAGAAAAGGGTGGTAACCTATGGACAACCCGTCCTAAAATTCTTAGTTAGTAAAAAAAGTTCGTTAAAATGTAATAATAATAATAAAATAGAATTTTATTTAGTAATACCATGTATGATACAACTTCTTGAAAATTTCCAAAGCAACAAGAAGTATATTATCTCAGAAATAGTATTTATATCCTACTTTAGATTTATATATGACGTAATGAAGTGAGAAGATAATTACTCCTTGCAATAAACCTGGACCTTTATCTTAGCTATAATTAATTACCCACTTCCTTAGCCCTTACCTGTAAGATCTAAACCCTTTGTTCGTCCGCACTAAATTCTTAGCAATAGAATACATTCTTTTCTACTAAAGAACTATTTATAGTATAGGGTCTTCCAAACTTTACAGAACTGAAATAAATAGGCCTAAATGTCAGGCCATCCTTTTGAATTTATTTTTTTTAACATTTTTAGTTTATTATAGCATTAAGTACACAACTATTTACAATGCTTTGGGAATTCGATAAAGGAGTAAATGATGCATCAACTTATCAAAAGCTGTAGAAATATATGGCGAAAATGTAATTAGTGAGCGACATGTGCCGCGGTGGTTTGAACGATTTCAAGCGGGAAACCGCAAGCTAGAAGACGCGCCTCGTACAGATCGACCATCAGAGCCTGACAACGAACTCCTGTAGAATAAAATCCTGTTGTAACAGTCGAAGAGCAAGCAGAAAAACTTAGATCGATACATGCTACAATCCAACTACATAAAATCACACTACTTATGAGATGACTGTTACAATTGTCCTTAATGAAGTTAAAATTCATGGTTATTTTGTATTAAGATATTCATATTATTTTGCGTTTGTTTTTATCCTGATTTGAGTTGTTACTATTATTCGAAATTCATCCTTTTGCATAATTATAAAACTATTTTAAAACACGTATTATTAATTTTTGTTTAAATTAATTTGTAAATATATGTTTTCCTATAAGAAGCCTTATCTACCCTTACTATTCTTCTCTCTCAACCTCTGTTTTCTCTCTCTCTTCAACTTTCGATGGATTTTTTTCCAAATCGTCTTATAAAGTAAAGGGTAACGGAACGGAATGTTGTTTTCATACGTTTTAATTTCTAATTAAATAAAAAATAACAAAATTTTTTTTTCGAGTTGTGTAAGCTTCAGGAAATTCGCTAAAGTCTGTTTGTCTGGCAGAAAGTCTGTTTAGCTTTATTCAGAGTGCATTATTCTTTACATTTTCTAAATATGTAAATGCAGAGATATTTACTTTCGTGTATTACATAAAATTTCTATTATTAAAATTCGATCTGATAACAAATCTTTTATTTTTTCTTGGTTCAATAGATATACCTTCTCTTTGTTTGCCAATTCGATCATTGGCCGTTTTTGGAGGGAAGAAAACGAAAAACTATCAATCAAGCCGATCATGGCGAGTGCAGATTCCAGACCGCGTATATGCGTCTAGATCGTACGGAGCACTGCTTTTCACGCCCGCATATATGCGTCTAGAGTGGAACGTCACTGTTTTCCACTCTCGCATATATGCGTCTAGAGCGTTGGGTGCTCTGCTTTTCACACCCGAATACATGCGTCTAGAGTCATAGAGGTCTGCTTTTCATTCCTGCATATATGCGTCTAAAGCGCTGGAGGCACTGCTTTTCACGCCCGCATGTATGCGTCTAGTGCGCAGGGGGCAATGCTTTTCACGCCCTTATGTATTTGTCTAGAGCGCTGGGGGCACTGCTTTTCACAACCGAGTATATGTGTCTAGAGCGGTGGGGAGCACTACTTTTCACGCCCGCATGTATGCGTCTAGAGCGCAGGGGGCACTGCTTTTCACGCCCGCTTATAAGCGCTCAGAGCGTTTGTAGGATTAAAGAAGTTTTCACATGCACTTGGACTCCTTCAACACTGTCGGAACCGTGTCCTTTATGTACATTATTGATGTTGACTATAACTAATAATGAAGCGAAGAAAGCTTCAAGAAGCTGGTAAGTTCTGATCGATTGTTGCAACATCGTATTTATGTTACACTTCGATAGAAACTCTAGTATGCACTGAATGTGTGGTGGGCAAATTGTCGTAGCAGCAAAAAAATGAGACATTTGCACACCTTATTCACGGTTGGGAGCAGCTTGACATTATTCAGGTGTCCGACTGTCAGCTATAACTCTACACGGCGAAATTCCTCTGACCTTTCGGCACGCTCCAAAACAACTATATCTCTTGGCATTCGCGATGCGCTTAGAGATGAAAATGTAGGAACTTGGAGACCCAAAGGCGATTTACTCAGTGATAACAAAGGTAAAGATGTGTGTACCTGTGAACTACTCGGGCTGGTAGAAGGAGCCTCTCTCCGAATCCAGGGTGATAGTTCAAAGGCAAGGTTGAAGAGGCTTGCGGCTTAGGCAATCAACGGTACTCTCACATTTTACTGTTCCCATCCCCACTCCTCTCCTCTGTCCCACCCCATTCTTGTCTCTGCCCCACCCCATCCTTGTCTCTGTCCCACCCCATCCTTGTCTTTGTCACTCCCTTGCCTTCCCTCCAACCACCCTTCCTCTCCGCCCGTTGTCTCCGTCTTACGACCCTCTCTCATTTTGCTTAGTGTCACTTCTCGCCTCTTGGAGCTTTACTATTCCCTTTAGCCCTCTGATAAAAGAAAATAACTAACCCAGTTTTAACAGTCAACAAGTAAAAATTCCTTGTCTGGATTCTTTCAGTAACTCAAGGATCAAGGAAATTGCTCTAATTTCTTTCAAGATTAGTCTTTTCAGCCGTTAGAATCGTTCTTTTATGTCTTACCAAGTGACCCATTTTTTTTTGTGGGTAAAACACAATCCATCCTAACCACGTAGCAAGAGTATGGGGATGCCATTTTTATAACTTAATTTGTTCTTACTTAATTTATAAATTTAATTTATGTGTTTAAACTCTTTTCTGTCCACAAAAATCCACGGTACAGAAATTTTATTTTTCTCAACGGACCTTCGAATAAGAAAAATCCTTGCTCCAGGTAGGTGGGACTCGATCTACCATCTCCTGCATGAGTATCCAAAGCGCTAGCCACAAGACCACGGAGGGTCCTTCTTAATTGATTTATTAGAGTAAATTAAGAGGGCCCCCCGTGGACTAATAAAACGAATAAAGCTGAACAGGGATTGGGTTTTAGCGTTGCTCCAAAAGCGCGGTATTCTCTATTTACATATGGACGGGTTTATTATTCAATCAATATCAATAAACAGAAATAAGTGTTTTCAAATAATTTAAATCTGGTCATTAAAAGATAAGATTTACACTGGAAAAAGGTAAAATTGAATACTATATGGGCTCGAGCACAGGTTGTTACTTCTACCACTCAGGACCCTGAACAGGGATTGTATCCGGTTATATAATTGTTTTTCTTTAAAATTGTATTGGGCCGTGGTAATATATACAGGATGTAAATATATAGACAATAACAAAATATAAAATAATGTAGGTAATAATATATACATAATGTAAATATAGAGGCAATAATGTAATTTAATATAATGTAATAATATTTACACAATGTAAACATATAGGCAATAATGCAATGTATAAAAAATATAAAGTGCACATCGCCTACATAGCGTAGCACCAAAAAAAATAAATAAATAAAAAGAAAAATGTATCCGGTTTTAGAGTTGTTAGATAATTATCAAGACCAATGAAAACAAAAGTGAAGATTTGGTGTATTTATTAAGTAGTGTAAGTTCCTCTCATGCACATCACTTTGGAAGGAAATTAATTCAAAAAATTAATAATTGAGTCAGTAGTCGATTACAAATATAGAATACCAAAACCATTCATGTGTTTTATTTATTTATTTATGTAGGTTACTTTGAGTAAAATATTAAGGAACGTAGTGTAAACCACCCACCTTATGTGGACTGTGCTTAGACATGCAGCTCCTCCGTCAGAGACGTTTTCTACATATAAATGTTCTACATGGAGAGTAAATAACTTAACAAGTCTGTAAAAACCATAATATAAAGTCTAGTGGTGTCCTGAAATTTAGAAAATGCTTGTAGTATGCCATGGAGTTCTGCAGTGTATATGCAACAGCCGTAATGTAGCTTTAATAGGTATGGCGTATTATCAATTACAGCTGCAGCACCTGTCCTTGGAAGAATTTTAAATCCGTCGGTAAAAATAAAATTAAAACTAAACTTTAGGGTCCTCACAACCTATTACTTTCAAATTTTGCACTATAACGTATTTTAATGCACTAAACAAGAATCCTTTAAAAAAAACAAAAAAAAAACAAAAAAAAAAAAAAAAAAAAAAAAAAAAAAAATTGCTCTACACTAGGAAAGAAATTATTAAGCACTAAAGCTCAAATGTAATAGTTTGTGAGGACCCTAAACTTCAGTTTTACCATAATGAATATAGTCTGAGACATACCTACTTGAAATTATTGATTTAATAAATAGCTTGTAAGATGGATATGTCCGCGGACGACATCCTGATACACACTATCCCGACTGAGTAGTTCCTCTATAAAACGCTGTAACTAACTCCACTGATTTAAACTACAATGATTTCACGTCATAACCTATAAAAATTTTACGGTTCCGATAGTACGGTACCTCTGTCGGTTAGTGGCCATAGCAACGGAACCCTTGTGTACCATCGTCCGGACTTAGCCAAACCGCTACAGTTTTAGCGTCTTACTAGGCTAAGACATATCCATGTCAAAACATTCTTGTAGATTATCTATAAATTAGTATCTAGTTATTATTATATAAATGTGATTATTGTTACTTAAAAATATATAAATTAAAGTAATGGCTAAAAAACAAGTGCTATACTATTCAAGAACGTTGTCCTTTTCCATGTTTTCTTTCTACATAGAAAGGAAACCCGTTTCAGAACTCATAGAGTAGGTTATACAAAACCATATACCCTAAAATGTTTTTCGAGTGAATTTAGCCGAAAATACAGTATCATATTTGGCGGGTTTCGATACCTGAACTTGTTCTTTTAAATGAGACCAAGTATTTTAGTACCAAATTTGCTGACTATAAAATATTTCAAGTATTTTTTTATAATTATTATTTTCATGATTAGATCAAAACATATTTGTTTGGAAATTTAAGTCAGGTTTATATTTTGTTTTACAGTTGCTGTTTACAGTATTTACATTTACATTATTTTCCGTGTCTTTAATCTGAAAATTTGTTCAGTGAATATTTCGGAATTATGTATATGTTGTTTTGTGTTTTAGTTATTACTAGTTCTTATTTTATAAGATGGTGACCATGTTTTTCAATATATTTATACTAGCTGAATGCCCGTGCTTCACCACGGCCGATAAGTAGTTTTTATACTGCGTTAAATAAGGTATGATCAAAATTAACGCTACTACATTATTTTTGTACAGCTTATTACTGCACGGACTTTCGAGTTACCCAGGAAACACGATATGTTGGTAAACGTGTTTGTTTCCGTTGGGGAGTAAAGTTAGGTAAACAGAGACAAATACACGTTGAAAAGAATAAAACTAATAACTTTGATGTTTTAAGCACTTATCTCTTCGATTGACATCGCCCCACCGAACGTTACAACAGAATCTTTTTTGTAGAGAATTAAGTAATCTTTCGAATAGCCGCCTTCCACTCACTACGATTTCCAAACAGTTTTCGAGAAATTTTCAAAAATATTCGGAGTCCTAAAACTTTGTATCACGGTTAATACATTTTTTTTTTTTCATATACTTCTTACCTCCAAACGATACCAAAGTTCAAATATCTTAGATTAGATGAATGTCAAATACCTGGTACTAGTTTCAAGTGGACCAATCATCGTTTCTCAATACCCAAACAGAAAATTAGCTTGGAAAAGTACTTCTAGCAATTTTTCTCGTAAACGGTTACAGAAATCGCTTTTAAAATGGTTTCATTCGTTTTCCTACGTTAAGGAATCCTATATAACGCGTACCTGCTAGCATATGGGCTCGAAAATATAAGCATTCCGATTTTTTTTTTTGTTTTGCGAAAATGTAGTAAGCGGATTCATTTGGTTAAGAAGTTGACCTTTTAAATGAGAAGAAAGATTTTTGTACCAAATGTCATCAAAATCGGACCATTTTTGAGCCGATTGGGAACTTCTTAATAATTCAAACCCCCCTAAACGTTCTTAAAGATTTGAATATAAAAAAAAAAAAAAACTTTCTTAGCGAGTGTTTACATTCTAAACGGATTGTCCGTGCAAAATTTCAAATTTTTGTCATGTGGTTCAGGATATTATTACCTCGGAAGGACCTTCATCAGGGCGTAAACTCTATGAGGGACAAAATCACAGTTTATTTCTAGTAATTCAAGGACTGTCATTATAGTTTAAATTAACCTCAAATGAAAATAATACTATGAAATAGATACAGTACAGTAACAGCTCTTCTGTTGTTGTCCTACCAACCTAGGCGTGCATGCTCTAACCAACTAAAACTTTAAACCTCCCTAAAAATACTTAAAAATTCGAATATCAAAAAATCCTTTCTTAGCGAGCTTCTACGTTCTATAGGGAGTGTCCTTGCAAAATTTCAAATTTTTCTGTCGAGTGGTTTGAGTTGGGCGATGAAAGGTCAGTCAGTCAGACAGTGAGTGAGTTAGTGAGTGAGTGAGCGGTACAGTGCAACCTCCCTTAACGGACACCTCCCTACAGCGGACACCTCTATTAACGGACATTTTCTCACAGTCCCGAATTTTTCTATAGGCAAAATAAACCTCTATATTGCGGACACCTCTGTACAAAGGACACGGACAGAAAAACCTGATTTTTTACCTCCATACTACGGACAATTACAGCTAATGTTATTTATAGAAGCGTTCCCGTCGGTGTAGGATTCCAGAAAAATGCTTTAACAATAACAAACTCTTTGTAAGAATAAGATATATATACAGAATAGTGACTAGTAATATCTTCCTAGAAATTTCACCACAGGAACCCCTTCCTTTTCAGCAGAAGCATATGATTTTCCCGCTGGCAGATTACTATTGTTTTGCCTGCGCGATATCACGGTTCCGGGAATATTCCATAAGTCTGTTTGGTTCACATTCCTTCCGCAGAACTTCCTTCACGTCACTTTTCATTTGGTTTTTAACTCTTGTTGAGTGAGTATCGTGCTTTCTCTTCAATATGTCTAATCGGAAATCTCTGACACTTAAAGAAAAAATTGAGGTAATAACATTTTCTAATCGCGAAAAATTTGGTGTGCGTAAAGTTGCCGAGTTTTTTAAGATGTTTTAGGAAAACACATGCAGCAGAAATATTGAAAAAGAAAGATGAAATTTTGAAGAAATGGGCGGAAAATTGTGACAAAAATGTTGTCCGAGAACTAAGAACTTCTTTATGCTTTTTAGAATAAAAACTTTTTTTTAAGTTTATACTTATTGAACTTCTTTCTATATACTTAAAAAAAACTAGTTATGGGTAATTATTAAATGGTTAATTAAAACATGAATTAAATGTACAAATTCGGTACGTATCCATCTCGACCAACCCCTGTGTATAGCGGACACCTCTCTATAGTGAACAACTTTGGTTCTCCCAGAGGTGTCCGCTATAGAGAGGTTTCACTGTATTTGACAAATATATAGTAGATGAAGCAGGAGGTCAAATTTCAAAACATTACACATACTTCTTTCCCTACTCATTCATTCCGTTATACATGTTTCTCGTCTTTATGAAGCAGATTAGGTCGAACTGGGATTAACTTCATGACTAATTACCAATGATTAATTGAGTAATTGGGATGTGACTAACGATTGATGATTGATCAATCATATTTCTCCATGACTAATGAGTGACAACTAACTGCTTTCTATCCTATGATTGATGATTGATGATTACTGACTAACATTACTCAGATTAATGACTAAAGACTAAAATAAGGCCTTGATTTATGATTAATGATTAACTAGCTCATGAAGGAATTCCAAAGCCCAATGTACAGATAGTATGTGTAAACAAGTTGATATTAGCCTAATATTGAAAGTATTCAAACGTTAATCATGTCAATCATTAGTACAGACTTTCAATGATTGACGAATAACGATTGATTGATGACTAACATCACGTATGATTAATAAGGCCTATGATTAATGATTAACTCGAGTTGTGATTAACTTATTTTATCCTATGATTGATTAGTCATAAGTAAAATTTAATCGATTTGTCAATCATTTAGTTGATTTGTGCCCTACTCTGTTATGTAGCCTTTTCCTGGAGCACTTTAATAATATTTAATTACAGCCTACACCTGCGAAAGGTTCTTGGAGGTATAGGCTGTAATTAAATATTATTTTAAGTGCTCTTGAATAGGCGCCAAAAGGACGAGAAATTTTTTTTTTTTTTTTTTTTTTTTTTTTTTTTTTTTTTTTTTTTTTTTTTTTTTTTTTTTTTTTGGCTTTTTAATGGCAGGTCAACCCTTTAAGGTCATTAATTTGATTGATAATTATTGTTTAGTGATTATACGTATACATAGATACATACACACACACACACACACACACACACACATACACACACACACATACACTCATATACACACATACATCCATATACGTACATATGCATATCAGTGTCATTTACCCATGCTTACGGAGGTATTTTTAATTTAAGGTGTAACTAAATTTTGTTGTATTGAATTTTGATATAAGGTTGAATTAAATTTTGTCAATTAACTTCGAGGCATTTAAAAAGTTGAAAATCCGCTCTACTTGATTACTATCGTCGCCTAGAATTTCATCTAAGGAGTCAGGTAGTTGGTGTTGTTCTTTTAGTTGCTCATAAGCACTGTGTTTAACAGTGAGTAGCACATTGCATGAGCTGCAAATTGGTGGAGGTTCCTTTGACATGAGAAAGGAATGGGTGGGGTTTGTATGGCCAATTCTCATACGGGTTAACACCACTTCCTTTCTTCTTGTGCCATTTGTTGATGTCTTTCATGATTTAACACATCTCTTTATTTCTCTGAGTTTGTTTTCCCTTACTTGTTGCCAAACAGTTTGCCATGTATTCCAAATCAAGTCTTTCGAGTGGGCCATTAAATCAAATTTTGAAACTTTATAGAATGGCATACCTTCTCAAATTGCTTTCCTTGCCAAGGTGTCAACTTGTTCATTTTTATTTATTCCGCAATGTCCTGGAATCCATACAAATTTAACCTTTTGTTCCTTTAATTTTACCTTCTGCCACATATAAATATAGTTGAATATTCTTTTTTTATTTCAAAAGACATACTGTTGAAATATGAGTAGGTATTTAAAGAAATATAAATAGTATCTGACCTCGGTTAAAAGAAAGATGAAAATATTTTGCCGAGTGAGGATTAGAGTGTCGGATTAGGGTATGACGGATGACACCAGGTTCTAGAATGCACGTCACGAAGTAGACATGAAACTTCACAAATAGGGGAAGCCCTTCTCCTCAATCTTGGAGTATTGTAGTTCTCTCGAGCCACTAACCATTTCAGCCGGCTCAATTCCCCTTGATATATATATTTTTTACTACTATCAGTAGTTGGTAAATTTGGGTTATAACTGCGCTATAACTAATGATAAGATATTAGATAATGAATGCATGATAAAATTATCATAATGAGACAGGTCGATACCCTTTTTTTTTTTTTAAAAAAAGGAAAGGCATCATCCCTATGCTGGCCAGAACAGGGTGATAGCCTGTAGAAAAAACGTTCCAAGAACCTTTTTCATCTATAACTTGTCGTTAATATCATAGACCCAGAGAGCAGAAAACTTTTACTATCTCACACTAGTATTTCAAAAGCGACACAACCCAAAAATCGGTGTTTTCTAGTTCTGACTATGAAAGACATGGTAAATATCTCTTTATCAACCATCAAAACTGTATGTACCAAGCCTTAAAGCTTGTACACCAGAGGGTACTTGTACAACAGAGGGTGACTCTTCCTACTTGTTTTTTTTTTTTTTTTTTTTTTTTTTTTTTTTTTTTTTTTTTTTTAAGGTTTAACGGCGCATCAACATTTGGGCTATTAACGCAGGGCTATCTATAGGTTGCCACCCTTTTATAATGCCATCAGCACGTGGTCGGTCACCCATTCAGGTACTGGCCACGCCCGACGTTGCTTAAATTCGGTGATCAACGTGGCTAACCTACTTGCTATTCCCCGTACAATTGCATAAGTGATACATTTTAAGTTGAGTTTTTATTGTTTATTTTGTGTTGTCCCACATTAGAAATACTAGTGTGATATGTCTTTGGGATCGCTGAATCCGATTCCAGGATCAGAAAAACCCAAGCACTTCATAGTTAGTTAGTTAGTTTAAGCCTAACCCCAGAAATGTCATACTTAAAGACATTTTACACTACTATAATATTTTTATTTAAGCTGTTAACGAATATAAACGACTATCTCCTGTGCTTTATCCTTCAGTGAAGCTTCGATTGGACCATTTGAAGCCAAGATATAGCCCTTTGAATATATGGCTTTTCTTAAAATTAAGCGTGTTTATTTAAGTATTTAATAAGTTTTCTGATGCAAACAATCTGTGAGTTATTTTACAAATTTGACCAAAGGCCATAGCAAGTTATTCTTGAACTGATGCAATCTTTAAAAAAAAAGTCCGACTCGCAGGAACTGCATCATCTTAGCGCGGTTCCGTTCTTATCCGAAGTGCGATTAGTAAAGGAATAGTAGCACCTATCGGTAGGTTTTGATCTGTCGTTAAAAATATAAAATAAAATCTCAAAGAGAAGGAAGCTTAAAGAGCCACATATGGAAACTGACAGTTTTCTAAACGGATGGGACTCTCCCGTCATCGCGACGCTCACTCTAGGAAAACTCTATTACCAATATGATTCTTATTTTCTCAGCTTTAATGAAATACTCATTCCACCGTTAAATAAACTTAAAACACAAAAGTGAGGTAAACAGTGACAAAAACCCGTTTAAAATAACAAAACTAACACTTTCGTAGTTTTAAGCACTTACTTCTCCGACAGACATTGCCCCATCGAAATTTGCTTCAGAATCTTTTTTTTTAGAGAATTTAGTAAGCTTTTGAATGGTTAAATCGTACTTCCCACGATTTCTTAACTGTTTTGAAGATATTAAGGGGGAAAAATGGTGCTAATACCTACCGATAGCTGCTATATTCCTTCACTAATCGCACTTGAGATAAGAACGGAACCGCGCTAAGATGAAGCAGTTCCTGCGGGTCGGACTTTTTTTTTGTCAGACAAATTAATGTATTATGTTTATATTATAATATAAATATTATGTTTATAAGAAGAGCAAATTACTTTAATTGCGGTGTAAAATATTGTTGCTACCTAAATCTAAGTATTATATAAGCTCATAAGGAAAAAATGGTGCTAATGACTCAGATTTCGATACACCATAAAAGAAAAAAAAATTAAGGACAATATACAAAGATTCCGAAGTATTTCATGTCTGTTAATAAAATATTTTATTCTAATCCCAATAACGCAACACTTATACACAAATAAACTTTTTTTAGGTACCTATTTAATACGTATAAAATAAGGTTATAATGAGCGATCCGCTGTGGCATACACCAAGTACTACCACCACACGTGTGGAGTGCAACTAGTATAGACCGGTACGTCTGTACCACTGTGGTATGTAAAGAGCGGCTGTTCTGATACTGGCAAAAATTAGAAATCCTACATTCCTAAAGTTGTTTGGAGGCTTATCTTTATGACTCTAGACAAAGACTTGAAGATGACGAGGGTACACAGGGAGACGAGAGTACCTGGGGACAGGGAAAACGCCCCCCACCCTAAGCCTCCTAGCTCCTCACCTTCGAATTCATATGATTTCGTTCAATGAATTTAAAAAAAAAAATTAATAAATAGATAAAAACTTCTGAAAATAGGGAATACCAAAAACAATTCTAAAGAACGAAATCAACACCAGTACAGTCATCTAGATATTCATAGGGCATCTTCGAATTCCAAGATACCGTTGAAACAAAATATTGTTTCTATATATACGTATCCTGTTTTATTGACTAATACATTTGACTACTATAAGCAATCACAAAAATAACGAGCAGTGAAAAAAAAACTGTAGGAAACACACAAAAAGATTCGTTCAAATGAACGAAATTACCTATGTTTTAAGCACTTATTTCTCCAAATATGACCATCCCATCGCAAATGTCTTCAAAACATTTTTTGTAGAAAATTTAGTAACCTTTCGAATGGTAATCTTTTGCTTGCCAAGATTCCAAACCGTTTTCGTGATATTAATGAAAATATACGAAGTTCCCAAAACTTTTCATGTCTAAAAATGAAATATTTTATTTTAATCCTTCCTTTACTCCAAACGTAACCAAATTTTCAACATATTAGTTTTGATAAAATTCAAACATGGAGAAAATGTTTCAACTGAAGCCCATGATTCTAAGTACCAAAATCAAAGACAAAAAGAACAGTTCGAATAAGCGAAATCAATTACTTTAAAGTTTTAAGCACTTATTTCTCCGATTGACATCGCCTAATCAAAACTTTCATTAGAACCTTTTTTGTAGAGCATTTAGTAAGCATTCTAATGGTAATCTTTTGTTTACCAAGATTCTCAACCTTTTTCGAGATATTAAGGAAAGTATACAAAGTTACCAAAACTTTTCATGTCTGTTCATAAAATATTTTATTCTAACCCTTCCTTAACTCCAAACGTAACATAACTTTCTACATATTAGTTTTAATATAAGTAGAACATGCAGATAATTTTTCAACTGAATCCCGTGATTCTAAGTACCCAAACCAAAAACGGTATTCAAAAACTATTTTTCCAATTTTATCGAAAACGGTTAAAGCTATCGCCTTGAAAATGGTTTCATTCGTTTTCCTAGCCCAAGAAGCCTATAAAAAGAGTACTTACAAGCTTATGAACTCAAAAACGTAAGCGTTACGATTTTTTCTGCGCGAATTTCGCCCCAAACGCCATCTTCCAGTGGGCGGATTTTGCTGGTTAACGAACTTGACCTTTCAAATTGGACGACTGATTTTTGTACCAAATTTCATCAAAATCGGACCATCAGGAAAGCCAGAAATGAGCGAACAGACAAATATATATATATATATATATATATATATATATATATATATATATAAATAAATATATACATATATATATATATATGTATACAAATTTGAACCACCGTTATTTTCGGTCTCTAGGGGTTCTGAAACGCGAAATTTTCTTGTCGGCACTTCCGGATTGTTTCATTGTATCAACCTTATAAGCGGGGTTCCTCCCTATGGGGGAGGGAGGAACCGCGCTAAAAAACCCGTAAAAGTAGTTGTATCACTTTTTCTTGTAAACGTTTACAGATATCACTTTAAAAGTGCTTTCGTTTATTGTCTACGTTACGAAACCGATAAAAGGAGGACTTGCAAGTACATGAGCTCGAAAACGTAAGTGTTACGATATTGTAAATTTTCCTCCAAAAACCATGTTCCGGTGGACGGATTCTGCTTGTTAGTAAACTTAACCTTACAAATTAGGCGAACGAGTTTTCTTAAAAATATGGTCCTCTTTGAAATCATTTCTTTCACATAATAATATCAAGTGTCAAAATGTTGCTTTACAGGTGAAGCTATACTGTATATAAACGTCATTAGAAAATTCAATTGGCTGGAAATTATAGCAAGTATTTCTGGCGGGGTAATAACGTCGTACTTGCGCGGGAATTCGCTTTTAATCATTACTGGGTAATTAATAATGTAAAAGAGTAATATAAAATAATGGGCATATTCAATAAACGTAAATTTATTAAAATAAATGAGCAACTCCTTTTTTATTTTATTTTTATATTCATGATCGAAAAGAATTTCTCTTAAGAGGTTTATAACGATTGTTTTTTAGAGTGCAGGTTTCTACAAAGTAAAATATAAGTTTCCTTAGGATAACTGACTCTAATGTTCTGGCTGTTGAACTCGGGTACACTCCATCCAATATTTCTGCTCAATGAGAAAAGCACTAGCAGTGAAAAAAGCGGCCCAGACCAGGCCCCGACCAGAGGTCAGCCCGGCCACGACTGACTGCCCCCTCTACTGCCTAGATGTCTTACTGTCGCCTATGGGCTTAAGACCGGGGACTCCGGGAGGGTCAGTCAGTCTTTCCTTGAACACTCTCAAGGCCTGCATATCGAATTGGGAACAACTGCTACTTGCCTCTTCTTTCTCTCAAGCCCTACAAGCCTCCAGACTCTCAGCGGCACAGAAGCCCCGAACGCACCCAGTTGCCGCACCCGCCGTTGTATCGGCACGGTAACAGGTGTTTACCAATTAATTCCACACGCTGCGAGATCTCGAGTTTATACTAAAACAGCCCATTAATACATAATCTCGTATCAAATTTGAACCGTTTCCACTTCTTATATCGTAAAGTAACTCGGACATGATAGAAAAAAAAAAAAAAAAAAAAAAAAAAAAAGATTTGAAGTTGTCGAGAAAGTTTAGCCGAGCTTTATCGATTTCTTCCTCGCCCTTTTAGTTTGGAGAAACTATTTCAAAATCTACTCAGCTATCCTGCCCACACAACTATTCAGCTCTCGTCAAGGCCTTGGTACATCCCCCGTTCCATGATTACATAAACCCTTGGTACATCCCCCGTTCCATGATTACATAAACCCTTGGTACATCCCCTGTCCCATGATTACATAAACCCTTGGTACATCCCCTGTCCCATGATTACATAAACCCTTGGGAAAAGTTAAAATATAGATCCAAAAATATTAAATCCACGTAATATAACTGATTAGAAGTTTTCTCATTCGCAATCGATTTGGAAAAGCGTACATTTACATTAATGATTTGGTACATTAGTAATTACCTTTGTAGGAACGTCCTTATTTTTCCTAAGGTCTATTTAGGATTTCGGATCAGTACACCACATTCAAATACACTTCCTCCCGCCAAAAACAACCATCGAATACTCAAGATTCGTTAATATTATCAAGATGGAGATGGCTAGGTTTTGATTAAATATATTGAATAAAAAAAATTTAATAGAAAAAAAACTTTGAATTTTTGCCTGTTCACATTCATCCCTTACCCACTGTTCATGACCTTTATTTTTCTCTTCATACTAAGTTTATTGGGATCAGGTTAATTTTTTTTTTTGTACTTTATATGATGCACTTGTTAACTTGATGACGTACATTCAACTCTATTTCATATTCTTGTTATTCATTTTTTTGTTTAAAATTTGTATGAACATTTGCTTGTTGTTATTGTTACATTTATATAAATAAGTCATTATTACTTATTTTATATTTGTTATAGTATTTATTGTTTCTGCTGTTCAATACCAAACCAATCCCTCGTCTAGAAAATGACCAATAGGACGAGTATATGAGTTTAAAAAAAGTGGTTTACCATTGATTATTTAAAGAGTGAAATATAAAATTTATAATTAAATTTCAGCAATCACAATCTACGCTGGGAATTAGCTATAAAGAGTACGGGCGAGAATTACAAAATTAAAATAAAACTACATTCTTTTATAACAAAATGCATTTTATTATTTTTCGACGTTTCGGGTTAAAAAATAATAAAACTCATTTTCTTACTAAAAATGTAGTTTTATTAAGCTACAACGAACGAACCGAGAAAAATTCGACCTTCGCATCACCAATGGCCAGCGATCTCATCTCAATGAATAACTTATTTTATGTATCGTACATGCAAAACTAGTGACATAATTTTGATGTTACACTTGAGTAAAAAACTGAAGTTTTTATTTAAATTACAGCCGTCATTTCCCTGCGCATAAATAAAACTGAGCTGGTCCAGCAAAGGAATAAAACATTCCTAAAATATGTAGTAGGCCCTTCAATAATTCTGGACTTGGTCCAATAAAGTCTTGCTTTGCCCGGGCATACGTCATCCTTTTCAAATTTCTCCTCATTCCGTATTCAGGGCTTTTAAACAGATTCACCAAATATTTTGGCTTTATGCAATATTTTGGTTACAACATCTATTTTATTTAATAACATACACTTGCGATTATTTTATATATATACACATATATATGTGTGTGTGTGTCATACTAATCATCATTGTTGGTCTTTTAGCGCGGTTACTCCCTATCTCCATAGGGAGAACCCGCTTATGAGGTTGACCTCACGACGCAATCCGCAAGTGCCGACTAGAAACTTTCATGTTTCAGACCCTATAGATCACGAAAATATAGGTGGCCCAAATTTGTATATATACATATATATATATATATATATATATATATATATATATATATATATATATATATATATATATATATATATATATATATATATATGTATATATATATATATATATATATACATATATATATATATATATATATATATATATATATATTGTTTAGGGTTGCCACCCTAAAGATGCTTTTTTTCTTTCAACTCTGCCAACAGCAGCGCCGTCTACCTCACCGGGTTGAACTACCCCCGGTCAAGTCGAGACAGACGAAGTCCACCCCGCTTACACAGCGTGTACAGAAGAAGTCCACTCGCTTTCGCACAGCGTGCAAAGTGATTTTTTTGTTCCATTTCACCGGCTTTACTACCTACACTATGGCCGAGTAGTCACCGCAAACCACCGGGCCATGGAGGTGAGGAAGACACCAACTGACCATAAATGAAGAAACAGGGAGAGATGCACCCCTTCTATCCAACAAGGCACCATCTACAGGTACCTATTTAATGTAATTTCATGGATCTCCAGCAGCCCAACATCTTCATCACCACATCATCAGCTCATCATCATTTCAACTCATCGGTCCCACCACTTTCAAAATTTCATTAATACATTAACCTATATTTGTTCTGATTTTGGCAATTTCCCCCCATTCATACTCTTTGTACTCAATAAATATAAATTATCAACTCATTATTCATACAGTCCACTTATTTATCCAGCCCCACAAAAATATTACTTCCACATCATACCATATAAAAAATGGTGGTGTGGCAATCCTTTTTACATGGTCCGACCGGGCCGGATATTTTTCACTATTCTCTAGAGTAGATAATTTATATTTATTTCAAAAAATGCTACATATGAGCCATTAGCAACAAGTAGCTGATATTTGTCTCAGCATTTCATTTTTTCTATATGCACTTACCTTGCATATATATCATTGTTCATAAAGTTAAATGGCTCAAATAAAATTAATTGTTTAACCATTTCATCTGTGTTAATTATTTCTATGATAATGGTTTTCTAAATCTAAAGTGGGCATAAAATCAGTATTCATTAATTATTGTGAGGTGAGCTTCAAATATACTTTAACTTAAGCTATTAGTGTTAAATTCATATTGAAACAACATTAAATTAAATTGTTTATTTTCCATTAAGTCAAGTTATTTCTAATTTTAGCACTATTTCAAGGCTGATTTTTAAATTAAATTTTGCAAAGGTAGATAACCTTCACTTGATACATACTGAGATGATTTTTTTTCTCTTATTTCAAATCTTAGCTGTTAAATCTTAAATCTTTCACAGCATTTGTTAATTAATTATTCTTTCTGTGATAAGGTTTAATAAAATCATCTTGAACACTCAATTATTTTATTTATTAAGTGAATACATACAATCATTAGGACTCATATTTTACATTATCATTTCTTAATGTCCTTTAATTCAATTAAATCACAATTTATGCTTTAACTATCACATTTCACTATTGATCAACCACTAGTTTTCAATTATTTCTTCACAAATTCTGCAGAACAACCTAACTTATTCCAGCTTCTTGATCCACATTGTTTACATGGCAGGTAACCTCCCTACTGGTCTCCCGCTTGCCGGCTTCCAGCGAGGTAGGCACTCCCGCGCTTTCTCAATCAAGAGCTGGTCTTTCTCATGCCTGTGACGTCACCGTGTATTCTTCTTGTGGCGTCTCACAGCGCTAGTTTGTTCTTTTTCATTCAGATTTGTCTTTGTGTTGATCATATTGCTTTAATTCAATTCTATATGTGTTTGAGCATTATTCAATTATTTCATGTGATTTATCTCATTTTCTATTTTGTATTTTTCTTATTGTTGACACTTTGGGCTGCTGTTAATTTCTCTTGTATCTCCTCTCCTTTTATCGGTCAGCTTTGTCTTCTCACCTCCCGCCCGGTAGGTTGCTTATTTTGTCACCCTTTCATCCATTTGATTTATTTAACAAAAACACCATGTCTGATAAATTGTCGTTGTCATTGGAACGGCGGCTACGCAGTTTAGCCCGTAGCATCACCGGCATCATCAACACATTGAAGGCCACCGCGGATGATGATATCCACCTCCTTGAGGCGTCTCTTGACACAGCGCGCTCTTTCTGGAAGCTGTACCAGGAATCCTTCCTACAGCGCGAGGAACTATCCGGCGAACCCGAAGTGACCCCCTTTCCCGCCGAATCATGGAATGCACAGTTTCTTTTGTTTCAAACCGAGATGATCACCCATGAGGCCAAACTCCTTAGGCTCAAAGACGCAGCATGCAGAGCCGCTAGAGTTTGTGAAGCGGTACCACAGCCTGACGACCTTCCAAATGCTACCTGCAACGGAGGCCACACCCGTCTGCAGCTTCCCAGGATTCCTATTCCTTTCTTCTCAGGCGACATTATCAAATGGACACATTTTCGAGACACCTTCGCCTCTATGGTGCACGATGATCCTGACTTGTCTAATGTAGAGAAGTTCCACTATTTATTAGGAGCATTGAAGGGAGAAGCCGCTGCTCTCATATCCCGCTTTCCTGTTGAAGACAACTCCTACGTCCAGGCTTGGGAAAAGGTGCTCAAAACCTATGACAATCCCCGAATTTTAGCCAGTCTTCTAATTCATCGTATAGTGGACTGTGAAATCAAGACGAACCGGAGTGAACTACAACGGTACGATGAGTTCCTCACTGATGTCGCAGACAGCATAGACTCATTCCGTTCCTTAAAACTAGAACACCCTGAGGAGTTTCTTCTATCTTCGCTTGCTTTACGAGCCTTAGATGCCGACACTCGAAAGGACTTCGAGATAGACATCAAATCGGCCAAAAGTTTCCCCACTGCTGATGATGTCATCAACTTCGTGCGGGAACGCAGGACAGCCTTAATGATGTCGTTCCGTGCATCGACCACATCTTCAGCCAGTCGTAGTTCTACAAGGAAATCTTCTACCAGTCCTCGATACCCCAACAGAAGAGCCACCATATACAATCCTGTCTCTCTTCACGCCAGTTACGCCGACACAAGATGCAAAGATGGCTGTCAAGATGTAACTTCAGGCGGTGAATCTAGTTCTCAGAAGCTCAGGAAGCCTCCTGCTCTGAAACAAACCATTAGATGTCCCTCTTGCCAAGAAGCGCACTATTTAGGTCTTTGTCCAAGGTTTCAAGATCTTCCGCCCAGCAAGAGAGCAGAACTTGCTAAGTCTCTCCATGTTTGTTCTAATTGCTTGAGAACAGGCCACGGGGTAACTCGTTGCTCCTCCAAATTTAGGTGCAGACATTGCAAGGGTAAACACCACACCCTCATTCACTCCAAGACCAGGAATGTGGCAGAGGCCAAGGATGAGAACCGCGACCAGACAGAGCCTGAAATCTTCACAGGATTTGGATCGACTCGTCAATCTATCAACCCGAACAATGGTACGGTTATGCTTGGGACCGCCAAGGTCCTCGTGATGAGTGATAATGGAGATTTTCAAATGGCGAGGGCAGTTCTTGACTCAGGAAGCCAGAACACATTCATAACCACATCACTTGCAAACAAACTCAAGTCAAAGATTATTCCATTCAAGGGCTCCATTACTAGCCTCGGCGAGTCTGCTCTCCCAAAATCACAGCTTAGAGGCTCCATCAATTGTGATATCCAATCTTCGCGAGGCAATCACGAATTCCAGGTAAAACCCATCGTTATTGATCGAATAACGTCTGTACTTCCAGGTCGCCGTATACCTCTGAGCATTGCCGAAAAGTTCCGTCACCTACCCCTGGCCGATCACGATTTTAGCTGTCCTGGACCAGTAGATCTTTTGATTGGAGGCGACATCTACCCTCGAGTCATTACAGGGGCTCCTTACCACTCAGAAGTTGAGGATTTGTACTTAACTCCCACAGTATTTGGTCTCATCATATCGGGATCTCTGAACGAGACTCCATCCAACTCCAACGTCTCATTCTTTACGGAATCCCAGCTCAACGCAGAAAACCAATTAAAACGGTTCCGGAACATTGAAGAGCCTCTATCCACAAATAGGAGCAACCCTCAAGCCAAATTCTGTAAGGATCATCCTCCTCGCACCCACTCACGCTCCTCCAATGGCAGACACATCGTCAGACTTCCCTTTGAGAAGGATGTCTCCGAGATAGGGCGAAACAGAGACATGGTTTTCCGACGATTCTATGCCCTCAAGCAAAAACTTTCAGACAAATACTCGGAATTTATGACAGATTATCAGAAGCTTTGGCACATGTCATCCGCAATTAAAGATTCCCCTTCTCATACCCCACCACGGTATGTGGCACGACGGCGCAAAAGGCCGAAAGCCGTGAGTGGTTTTTGATGGCTCATCTCAGTTTTCCATTCAAAGCTTAAACGAACCCTTCGTAGATTAAGGAACCCTCCTCAAAGGCAGCCTGACACACCACCCTCTTGCCTTGAAGCCATTTCAACCGAGGAGTTTCGTGACGCCAAACTTAGAGTCATCAGGTTCACACAAAATTTGTACCTTCCCAAAGAACTGTTCAACGAACCTGATACGACACCCAAGGCCTACGCTCCACTCTCGCCATTCCTTGACGAACGACGAGTTCTCAGGGTGGGCGGAAGGCTACACAACGCTCCAATTGAGTCATCAAGCAAGCATCCTATTTTGCTTCCTTATAATTCCTGGCTAGCACGACTCGTCATTGCGCATATACACAATAACCATTTTCACGCTGGGCCAACGCTCACCTTGTCTCTTCTTAGGGCAAAGTATTGGATTCCCAGAGCTCCCAAACTCATAAGTAGTTGTATCAAGCGCTGCTCGCATTGCCGCATACTAAGGGCGAAACCCATCACACCGCACATGGCATCCCTGCCTAAAGACAGATTCCACCAGTTCCGGGCATTCACTGAAGTTGGAGTGGACTACGCAGGACCCTTCCTGATCAAGGAATCGCGGCTGCGGACTTCGGCTACCGGCAAAGCATACCTGTCTGTATTCGTATGCCTAGCGACCAAAGCGCTACACTTGGAGCTGGTCCCTTCACTAACTACCAGCTCGTTTCTCTCAGCCCTTGAGCGATTCATGGCGCGTCGGGGTACTCCTGCCGTGATCTGGTCCGATCACGGCACCAATTTCGTCGGAGCTTCAAGATTTCTCAAGGATGTATACAAGTTTCAAATTGAGGTTTCCGACACCATCACCAACTCACTCGCCCCCAAAGGCGTCCGATGGAAGTTCATTCCACCGCGTGCTCCACACTTCGGCGGTCTCTGGGAAGCTGCAGTGAAGTCGACGAAAACTCTCTTAGCTGGATACCTAGGGAAGCAGCCATACCATTACGACGAGCTGGTCACGGCCTTCACAAAAATAGAAGGTCTTTTAAATTCCCGTCCCTTATGCCCTATCAATGAAGACGTGGAAGACTATGACTTTCTTACTCCCGGCCATTTTTTGATAGGCTCCGCCTTATGTACTCTCCCTGAACCTGCTTCATCGAACCAAGTTTTAAGTTCCCACCCTTCGAAATGGCAAACCATGCAATTACAAATAGCTCGAATCTGGAATCGTTGGCGCAGAGAGTACTTGCACACGCTTCAACAAAGGGTGAAATGGACTCGTAAGGTCCCTAATATGAAGGTAGGTGATCTCGTGATACTAATCGAGAAACGGTCCTTGCTCGGACAGTGGCCAGTCGCTAGGATTGTAGAGACTCATCCTGGACGTGATGGCACGATCCGCACTGTTATCGTGCGTACACCATCCGGCGGCATCCTCACCAGAGCTGTAACTTCCCTAGCTCCATTGTTCTCCACCGAGATGGGTGATCCCTCAGAGAGTTAGATACTCCCTTATATTGTTTATTTGTTGTATATTTCCCTTTCTATTTCCCTTTTCTCCAGATGGAATTACATGTATTTTTTTGTTTTCTTTTATCATCCCTTTGTCTATGTCTAGTTGACACTTATTCGTTCTTCTCTTGAAGGCATTGCATATATATATATTATTTCTTATTTTTCTTGTCAAGTTGACTAACTTATTTATTTACATTATCATACTTTTTTTTCTTTTCTTTAAATTATTACATTGGGTGAAGCTCACCAAATAACAAGTGCATTTTTTTTTCTTTAAATTATTATGAATAATTTAGGTGGGCGGTATGTTTAGGGTTGCCACCCTAAAGATGCTTTTTTTCTTTCAACTCTGCCAACAGCAGCGCCGTCTACCTCACCGGGTTGAACTACCCCCGGTCAAGTCGAGACAGACGAAGTCCACCCCGCTTACACAGCGTGTACAGAAGAAGTCCACTCGCTTTCGCACAGCGTGCAAAGTGATTTTTTTGTTCCATTTCACCGGCTTTACTACCTACACTATGGCCGAGTAGTCACCGCAAACCACCGGGCCATGGAGGTGAGGAAGACACCAACTGACCATAAATGAAGAAACAGGGAGAGATGCACCCCTTCTATCCAACAAGGCACCATCTACAGGTACCTATTTAATGTAATTTCATGGATCTCCAGCAGCCCAACATCTTCATCACCACATCATCAGCTCATCATCATTTCAACTCATCGGTCCCACCACTTTCAAAATTTCATTAATACATTAACCTATATTTGTTCTGATTTTGGCAATTTCCCCCCACTCATACTCTTTGTACTCAATAAATATAAATTATCAACTCATTATTCATACAGTCCACTTATTTATCCAGCCCCACAAAAATATTACTTCCACATCATACCATATAAAAAATGGTGGTGTGGCAATCCTTTTTACATATATATATATATATATATGTATATATTTATATATATATATATATATATGTATATATTTATATATATGTATATATTTATGCATATGCTTGTCTGTCGCGCTCTAGCAAGCTCAAAAATGGTCCGATTTTAACGAAATTTGGTACAAAAATCTTTCGTCTAATTTGAAAGGTCAAGTTCGTTAACCAGCAGAATCCGCCCACTAGAAGATAGTGTTTGGGGCGAAATTCGCGCAAAAAAAATCGTAACGCTTACGTTTTTGAGTTCATATGCTTGCAGGTACTTGCTTTATAGGTTTCTTAACATATGAAAACGAATGAAACCATTTATAAGGCGATATCTGCAACCGTCCCTGAGAAAAGTGGAATCAATGTTTTTGTAAGTCATTATATTTGTATGAGTACTTAGAATCGTGGGATTCAATTGAAATATTTTCTACAACTTTGAAATTACTCCCAACTAAGATTTTTAAATTTTGGTTATATTTGGAGTTAAGGAAGTATGCGAAAAAAATTATTTTATTAATAGACATGAAAAGTTTTTGGATCTTCATACATTTTTCGTAAATATCTCGATAACGGATGGGATATCGTGGTAAGTGCATGGTGACCATTCGAATGCGCACTAAAGTTTCTACAAAAAAGGTTCTGAAGCAATATTCGATGGGGCAACGTCAATCAGAGATATAAGCGCTTAAAACTTAAAAAGTGTTCGTTTTGTTGTTTCGAAAGGGTTTTTCTTTTTGTTTATCTCACTTTTTAATTGGTTGTTTCTTATTTTAAGTTGCATTTATCAGTAAAATTAGTATAGTAGTAAAATAAGCTAAGAAACGGTGAAAGGTATTGGTAATAATAAGTTTGGAGTGGCTGTGGCTAATCATGATGACGTAGTTTGTTTTGAATTTTCCTGTCTATATAACCTTCCTCATAGCCTCTAACTGAAGTTATCGTTATTTCTTATTTTATAGAAAGATTTAACCCACGACAGAATGAAATTTTATTCGCCATGAAGCACATATTTACAGTTGATTATAACAGTAAAACGAATTTGCTAGTAAAACAAGATACTTAAAATGACAACGAATTTTTGGAGTTTGGAGCTTGCTGAGCAGTATTCGTAGAGTGAATACGTTTTTATAATTGTATTGACTTATTCAGCCTTCCTCGAGAATGAGGATTAAGAATTATTCGCTTCTGTGTAAGTTGGCTACTCTCAGTTTCCTGTTATTTGTGATGCCTAATCTACTCCACTTTTTCAAGATATACGGAAACGCGCTAAGATGACGCAGTTCCTGCGTGTCGGGCTTTTTACAAACAAGTTTGTCACATTTCTCACAGCCCGGAAAAGGCTGTAAGATGTAAAAAGTAATGAATTCATGTTTATAAGAATCTTTTTTAAATCGGTTACTTTTCTACAATTAACATTTTTACTACTGCTCACAGTGTCAAAGATATGAGAAGTAATCTAACTGTAAAACGCTGGAACTACCTGCACAGCGCTGCCAGCTGCCAGACACTACTATTTGGCTGAGAGATTTTTTTAAGAAAATCAAGTAGCAAAAAAAGTTCCGTTCTTATTTTTAAGATTTGGGTAGACTAACAGTTCAGGATTCCCCCTTCCCGTTACTTGCTAGGCTTAAAACTCACCATTTTGCTTATAATTTGTACTGTTTTTATTCCCCACCCCCCTGGTATGCCCATCCCATATTAATGTGTCCCGGTTTAACTCTCAAAAATATGGCAAGCCTATCTGACGGGGACAGGCAGAAAAGAAATGCAATTAAAACTCTATGAGGGACAGTTAATTTCTAGTAATTCAAGGTCTGCCATCATAGTTGAAATTAACCTCAATTAGAAATAAAACTATGAGATAGATAATGTAAGGTAACAGCTGTTCTTTATCGTCCTAGCAACGCAGGCTGCCTAGGCTTGCCTTCTCTAACCAAATCAAACTTTAAACCCGCCTAAAAATGCTTAAAAATACGAATATCAAAAAATCCTTTCTTAGCGAGCGCCTACGTTATATAGGGAGTGTCCATGCAAAATTTTCTGTCGAGCGGTTTGGGCTGGGCGTTGATAGATGAGTGAGTGAGTGAGTGAGTGAGTGAGTAAGTGGTATTTGACAAATATATAGTAGATGTAAAAATCAATAAAGAAATATATATATATATAAAAAAATAAATGCGAATACGCATACCCTACGCGGATTTCACCGGAAAGACAGAGTTTGGCGGATTCTGCTGGTTAAAAAAGTTGACCTTTAAAATCAGACAATATATATATATATATATATATATATATATATATATATATATATATATATATATGTGTGTGTGTGTGTGTGTGTACATATATAACTTTGAACCACCGTAATTTTCTTGAACATGAAATATTTAGCCGGCACTTCTGGACGTCGTCAACACGCCGGTGTCAATAGAGGGGTTACAGGGAAGAAATGCGCTAAAAGGAAAAATAAATAAAAATTCCGACTCGCAGGAACTGCATCATCTTAGCGCGGTTCGTTCTTATCCCTTGTCTCATTTAGAAAGATTAAAATAGAAGCAGTTATTGTATTGGTTCCACTTTTCTTGAAAGGTCTTGATTTATGATCTTACTTGGATGGGTCGGCCAATCCAAGAAAGGCCACCGCTAGGCAATTGAAAATTGTCACAAGGTCTTCGAATCTCTCTCGAAGCTATATTTCTAACAATAAATTGTTTTTCTTATTTTATTTAACCTGTTTTATTGTCAAATACATTATCCAACTATAATCAATTAAAAAATAACATGAAATAAAAACTGACAAAAAGAACCGTTGAAATAACCGAAATCAATTACTTTAAAGTTTTAAGCACTTATTTTCCGATTCACATCGCCTAATCAAAACTTTCTTCAGAAAAAGTCGAACTCGCAGGAACTGCGTCATCTTAGCGCGGTTACATCTCGAAGAAATGGAATAGATTAGCATCACAAATCACAGGAAACTGACAGCAGTCAATTTACACAGAAGCGGATAATTCTTAATCTGTATAAGTCAATACAATTATGTACTGAAAACGTACTTACTCTTTGGCTACTGCTGAGAAGGCTCTATTCTAAACAACCAAAAATTCCTTGTCATGTTAAGTATCTTGTTTTACTTGCAAATTCGTTTTACTGTGTTTACCAACTGTAAATGTGCTTCATGGCGAATATAATTCCATTCTGTCGAGGGTTAATTCTTTCTATAAATTAAGAAATAACGCTAACTTCAGTTTGACGCTATGAGGAAGGTTATATAGATGGAGAATTCAAAACAACCTACGTCATTATGATTAGCCACTGCCATCATGATTACCACAGCCACTCCAAACTTATTATAAATACCTTTCGCCGTTTCTTAGCTTATTTTACTACAATACTAATTTTACTGATAAATGCAATTTATAACTAGAAACAACCAATTAAAAAGTGAGATAAAGAAAGAGAAAAACCATTTTAAAACAACAAAACAAACACTTTTTAAGATTTAAGCGCTTATATCTCTGTTTGACGTTGCCCCATCGAATATTGCTTCAGAACCTTCTTTGTAGATAATTTAGTAAGCATTCTAATTGCCACCTTCCACTTACCACGATTTCCTAACCGTTATCGAGATATTCACGATAAATGTATGAAGATCCGAAAACATTTCATGTCTATTAATAAAATAATTTTTTCCCATACTTCCTTAACTCCAAATATTACCAAAATTTAAACATCTCGGTTGGGATTAATTTTCACAATGTAGAAAAAATTCAATTGAATCCCGCTATTCTAAGTACTCACAAAAAAATAATGACTTACAGAACCATTTATTCCACTTTCCTCAGAAACGGTTACAGATATCGCCTTATAAATGATTTCATTCGTTTTCTTATGTTAAGAAACCTATAAAACAAGTACCTGCAAGCATATACACTCAAAAACGTAAGCGTTACGATTTTTCTTGCGCGAATTTCGCCCCAAACACTACCTTCCCGTGGGCGGATTCTGCTGGTTAACGAACTTGACCTTTCAAATTAGACGACAGATTTTTGTACCAAATTTCATCAAAATCGGACCATTTTTGAGCTTGCTAGAGCGCGAACAGACAAGCATATATTAATATATACATATATATATATATATATATATATATATATATATATATATATATATATATACACAAATTTGGGCCACCCATATTTTCGTGATCTATGGGGTCTGAAACGAGAAAGTTTCTAGTCGGCTCTTGCGGATTGCGTCGTGAGGTCAACCTCATAAGCGGGTTCTCCCTATGGAGATAGGGATTAACCGCGCTAAAAACGTTATTCAGCAACTATTTTTCCAATTTTCTCGACAACGGTTAAAGCTATCGCCTTAAAAATGGTTTCATTCGTTTTCCTAAGCCCAGAATCCTATAAAACGAGTACTTGGAAGCATATGAAGTAAATAGAACGATTTTTTTTCGCGCGACATTCGCTCTAAAAACCATTTTCCGGTGAGCTGATTCTGCTGGTTAACGAACTTGACCTTTCAAATTAGACGAAAGATTTTTTTTACCAAATTTCATCAAAATCGGACCATTATTCGCTCACGTATGCCGCGAACAGATATATATATATATATATATATATATATATATATATATATATATATATATATATATATATATATATATGTATATATATATATATATATATATATATATATATATATCCTTTGGTTACTAACCTTTACTCTATACCACTCACACTAACATCGGGTCTTATTGACCCGTAACTTGAAAAATAAGAAATAATTATAAGAATGCAATAAAAACTGAAAATCTTATAATTTTTACATGGTAAATATTATATATTTTGCTACAAAAATAAATTTCCAAAAATTAAATTTTAAGAAAAATGTTGTTTTCTAGATAAGTAATACCTCTAAAATTTTGGAAAAAATTGGTAATTAAATTTTGCCACTCTAATTTATGCATTTTGATAATTAATATACTACATTTAATTGTTGGAACAACTGTGGCATACATATTCTAAATGTTTTTAGCGCAGTTCCTCCCTATCTCCATAGGGAGAACCTGCTTATGAGGTTGACCTCACGGCGCGATCCGGACGTGCCGACCAGAAACTTTCTCGTTTCAGACCCCATAGATCACGAAAATATAGATGGTTCAAATTATATATATATATATATATATATATATATATATATATATATATATATATATATATATATATATATGCTTGTCTGTTCGCGCTCCTGACGGCTCAAAAATGGTCCGATTTTGATGAAATTTGGTACAAAAATCTGTCGTCTTATTCGAAAGGTCAAGTTCGTTAACCAGCAGAATCCGCCCACGGGAAGGTAGTGTTTGGGGCGAAATTCGCGCAAGAAAAATCGTAACGCTTACGTTTTTGAGTGTTTATGCTTGCAGGTACTTGTTTTATAGGTTTCTTAACAAAAGAAAACGAATGAAATCATTTATAAGGCGGTTTCTGAGAAAAGTGGAATAAATATTTCTGTAAGTCATTATTTTTTTGTGAGTACTTAGAATAGCGGGATTCAATTGAATTTTTTCTACATTGTGAAAATTAATCCCAACAGAGATGTTTAAATTTTGGTAATATTTGGAGTTAAGGAAGTATGGGAAAAAAATTATTTTATTAATAGACATGATAAGTTTTCGGATCATTATATATTTTTCGTAAATATCTCGATAACGGTTAGGAAATCGTGGTAAGTGGAAGGCAACCATTCAATTGTTTACTAAATTCTCTACAAAAAAGGGTCTGAAGTATTATTCGATGGGACAACGTCAATCAGAGATATAAGCGCTTAAAACTTAAAAAGTGTCTGTTTTGTTGTTTTGAAAGGGTTTTTCTATTTGTTTATCTCACTTTTTAATTGTTTGTTTTTTGTTTTAAATTGCATTTATCAGTATAATTAGTATTGTAGTAAAATAAGCTAAGAAATGGTAAAAGGTATAGGTAATACGTTTGGAATAGCTGTGGAAATCAAGATGGCTGCGGCTAACCGTGATGGCGTATACATAGGTTTGTTTTGAATTCTCCTATCTATATAACCTTTCTCCTGCTACAACTGAAGTTATCTTTATTTCTTATTTTATAGAAAGATTTTACCCACGAGGGAATGAACTTTTATTTGCCATGAAGCGCATATTTACAGTTGATTATTACATTGAAACGAATTTGCTAGTATAATAAGGAACTTAAAATGACAACGAATTTTTGGTTGTTTGGAATAGAGCTTGCTGAGCAGTATTCGTAGAGTGAATACGTTTTTATAATTGTATTGACTTATTCAGCCTTCCTCGAGAATGAGGATTAAGAATTATTCGCTTCTGTGTAAGTTGGCTACTCTCAGTTTCCTGTTATTTGTGATGCCTAATCTACTCCACTTTTTCAAGATATACGGAAACGCGCTAAGATGACGCAGTTCCTGCGTGTCGGGCTTTTTACATACAAATTTGTCACATTTTGCACAAATTGTTTGGACTTTGTTGTCGTTTGAACCGGGGCAGAGAAACACATCACTTCCATTTCCCTCTGCTTGGGTTTGGTAGCATTGTCCTTATGTATTTTTTTTTTTTTTTTTTTTTTTTTTTTTTTTTTTTTTTTTTTTTTTTAACGGCGCATCTACATCTTGGCCATTAGCGCCGGGCTATCTACAGGTTGCCACCCTTTTATAATGCCACCAGCACGTGGTCGGTCACCCATTCAGGTACTGACCACGCCCGACGTTGCTTAACTTCGGTGATCGGGAACCGGTGCACTCAACGTTCCTTTTGTATTTTTTTTTTCATGTGCATATGCATTACTGTGCTTGAAAATAAAATATGAATTTATCCCAGGGACATTTATGAAGTGGAAAAATAGTTCAATTGGCCACCTACATGTCCTTATTCATACGTTATAATTGCTGTACATTTGGTCATCTAAATCAACCCCACCCTTAGTTGCATTATAGGCTAGAATAATCTCGGATTTATTTTTATGTTCAGAAGCTAATGTCAGTTCATGATGGAGTGAGAATAACAAAAATACAGCCTGTATTTTCTTGGTAAAATACGAAGTAAGAGTGAGGTCTTTAGTGAACACAAATAAACTGAATCGCCATTTCACTTCTTGATCTTTGTTGGGTAGGATCTATATGGGG
Organism: Gonocerus acuteangulatus; assembly: GCA_946811695.1. Classification (NCBI taxonomy): domain Eukaryota; kingdom Metazoa; phylum Arthropoda; class Insecta; order Hemiptera; family Coreidae; genus Gonocerus; species Gonocerus acuteangulatus. The sequence goes on along the minus strand of OX328123.1, from coordinate 21,712,534 downwards.
ACCTCTGGCTTATTTATCCTGAGTGTCCGAACTAGAGTTAATTTTTCTCCAATAATGGGTTGGCTTGTGCAACACTTGTATACCAGTTATCAGTGATTATATTTCGGCCCGTCGGATCCCCACAGGTCCATATAATTAGAGGGGCACATTTATACATTTCCGCTCATATTAGTAAACCAATGAGTCCTTCTAATTCCGTTTCATGGGTCCCTATAGCGAATTTGACATTCTTAAAGTTTTTTTGGACTACTTTTATGTGTTTGTGTATTGCCTGGTGCAGGGACCATAGTATTCTAGCAGAAAAGTGAGCTGCAGTCTTGTGCCTCTCCCACTAAACACGGGTCACTCTTCCCTCAGCCACCATTACACTCGTACTAACCTCGGGTCACTTACCGATTTATTGTGTTACACTCGCACTAACCTCGGGTCAAAAAGTTATTTATTGCTATATTAATAATAAAAATACTGTAAATAAATATTTGGACAGCAAAAGGAAAGTAAAAAAATAGATTACATAAGTCTTAGAATAATCAAATTTATCATATTAATATAATATATATTCTTTAAAGAAGCCTCGGGTCAATTTGACCCGAGGTTAGTAACCAAGGGCTATATACATATATATATATATATATATATATATATATATATATATATATATATATATATATATATATATATATAGAGAGAGAGAGAGAGAGAGAGAGAGAGACTTTATTTGAAGATATAAAATACAACATAAGCAATATACAAAAACATAATTGTACAAATTGCCCAATGATACTGAGATACAAAATGAGCGTCTCCTTCGCTCAAGATTTGCAAGACTTGCAGACAAGCCTTGCTAGTATTATTCACTCCTAATTATAATGTCTGAATAAACTACGCAATCCTTAACAAGCTAATATTTGAATACACTATAAATAAAGCAACAAAAGACAATAAGAATTACTTATACTACAATTACAAAGAGCCGATTAATCGATAAACCTTAGATAAATAGAAAGAAAATATGAGTAAAATACATGTATGATTAAGGTCAGATATAAAAATAGAAACAAAAAACAAGACTAAGATAAATAACCACTGGATTCAACCACAATGCCTTAGTACAAAGATTAGATGGCTTAGTACTGCACTTAAAAATAATTAGATACGTATAGGAAAAAAAAATAAGGCAATTATAAAAAATCAACCTAAACAGGTAACCATAGAGTAAAATAAAACAATACAAACTTGTAGTCAAATAGAATAAAAATAAATAAAAAGAATATAATTAAAAGGGTAAGTCAATTAACATACTATATATTACATGCTAGCTGTAGTAACTACATGCTAATAAACATAATACTCAATTATCAGTTTATGCTCGAAAATATTAAATTCAACACCATAAATGCAAAAATAATGACTCAATATCAGCGGCCCTGCGCTGATAACAGAGCCCTCCATCTGCCGAAGATGACACTAGACCCTTTCAAAACGCGCGCTGTGATTTTTCTAAGGCATGTTGCTGAAACACCAAGGTCATTAAGACTCCTCGCAGAGGTTCCGCACCAGACTCCCCTCCAGCTGATTGTGCAGGATGTGACATTCACATGAGTGAGCGGCACACCAAACATACGGCCTACTGCCAAGCGGACTTCAAGAGCACTGTACTTTCTGCATTTCTCACGTTGAGCCGAGCCAAGGTCAGGACTAGCATTAACTACTTGTGCATCCACAATTGTCACTCTACCATCCTTAGCTGCAATAATGTCGGGCTTCCAGCGGCGACCACCAGCTCTCAAAGTTGTCTCAATGTGGACTTCGTAACCCTTCTTGGCTAGGGTATCCCCCAGTACTCCAACCACAGAATCATGCCTTAAGCATCGGCCTCCATGTGACACATAGCCTTTTTGGACAGCGTAAGTACCGGTTTCATTCTCTAAGCAACCAGTCCTGCAACGAAGTACCCGACCCTCACGCCTTCCTCTTGTACACCTCACAGTTGTCGGTAAGGCATTGATGTGAGTTTGGACAAACTGGACGAAATCCCAGCCAGTTAGGAATTCCGATCCTTTGTGCAACCAATAGGAAGAGGCTTTACTTGCGTTGGACTCTCTGAGCCCAGTTCCATCATTAGAGGAATAGAGCTTCTTAGCCCACCAATCCCTTCTGCTCTGAGGGTACCATTCATCTTCGCTCAAGCCCTGACGGATCAAAGCCACTCTTGCATCTTGTATCATTCTGGCCACTGCCGCTGAAGAAAACGCAGCCCTCGCCTCAGCCAATCCAGAAATCTCCAACCTAAGAAGTCGCCCCAGTGTCAACGCAGGAACGAGGGCGCTCATACAGAACACGCCTAACCCCCCATTCCCACATGACGCATGAAAATATCCTAGGGGCACGTCTCTGGGGAGTTTTAACCATCTCCTAATAGCAGCTCTGACCTTTATGTCAATCTTCCTTAGCGTCAGACCCGATGAACCTCCGAGCACCATACCATGTACATAACGCGGAAGAAGGTGGTTTTTTAGAGCAACTAACTTCTGTTGTGGCTTAAGAGGTGCTTGTCCAATTCTTTGGAGTGGTACATCTAGGCTTACGTCAGGCCCCTGCGCGCCTTGATTTTTATACAGCATGCCTAAATACATTATTGAATCAAGGTACTTCATCTGTCCAACAGGAGCTCCACCGATGTAAAACATAACGTCCTCAATCACCTTCATCTTTTGAGTCATGGGAGCCGGCATCAGAAAGAGGGTTCGGCACTTGCTCGGACTAAGCTCCATCCCCAACTTGGAGACGGCAGACTCCACTTTTGAGAGAGCAAACCGCATGCCAGCAACTGAAGAGGTAACCAAGACCAGGTCATCGGCAAAGGCCAGATAACGAATTTTCGTTCCTTCCAAGTAGAAGCCAACCTCGGTTGGAACTGCCTGAAGAACCCAATCCATCGCGAGGTTGAACAGGCATGGAGACAATGGATCCCCCTGCCTGATCCCCCTCCCGCTTACGATTGGTGGTCTGTCCAATTCCTTCCATCAGTAATGTGGGTATATCCGGAACTGTAAACTCGCATTATATATTCAACAAATCTCGCTGGGAGTCCTTTCTGGAGCATGGCAGCTCGAAGGGCGAAATGATATATATATATATATGTTAGGGGAGAAGGAGAGCATGTAAATGTAAACAAACAGCCGGGCCTATATAAGGCCCGGCAGGATTAATAAAGCCAGTGACTATCTGAATCTTGTAGTGATTAGACCCGTGACCTTGTGTATTATACTTTTTAAAAACATTGTCTAGTTCGGACCGGACATAAGTGGTGCCGAAACCCGGAAGTGCGAAAAGTGCATGGTGCGTCCGGGATTGCGAAAAACCCTTAAGGACCGACTCAACGAAAATAGAATGGCGGAAGGAAATCAAGTGGCCGCGATCGAATGGTTGAAGTTGAAAGCAACGTGCGCTCAGGACACCAGGATTGCTATCAGTCAGATCGAAAAATTCTCCGGCGACACTGGCGAGTTAACGCATTTTCTCAAGGATGGGGACAGAATAGTCAAACTTATTGATAGTAAGGAGGAAGCGGTATGGTTGGACCCTACCGACGCCGCCACGCTACGAGCAGCCGTAGCAGGGCGTATCCGAAGACAGATTCTCAACCAAATACAAAGCGATACAGGAACGGAGTGGGACACTATAAAGGAGCGCCTGAAGAAGGTGTACGGAGGAGGACGGTGGACAGCTGAAGAAGATTTTGTCAAAATGTTACAGGAGACCAGGAACTCTCAGCAATCCAAGGCGAATTTTGCGGGGCGTTTACTCACCTGGTGTAACAAAATTGAAGATAAATTACTAGATAGAGAGCAAACGGATGTGACCAGAGCAATAGAACTCGTGATGAAACGAGTGCTCAGAGTCCACCTCGGCAGGGAGACAGGACAAACCTTAAGTCCCGAAGGCGATTTCCGTGAAGCAGCTCGGGCCCTTATAGAAGAAGTGGAGAAGGACGCCGAAGCTCACGTGGCGATACAGGAGGAAGTGCCATGGACTCAAGTGAGGAAAAGACCACGGCGCGGATACTTAGTGTCACAAGAACGAACGAGGCGGCCGCGGGAATTCGACAGGAGGATTGAGCGCGGGCCCGCGAGGCGCGAATCGACCCGGCGAAGTGCACCGCGCCAGAAGGAATCAGTCCCTGATAGAAGGTGTTATGAGTGCGGGAGACCAGGACATATCGCAGCTAGGTGTCCGCATATTAAGTGCTTTGACTGTGAAAGCCGGGGACACGTAGCTCGACAGTGCCCTTACGTGAGGTAACCAAAGAAAGACGCAGGGGAACCGATGGAAGTAAATTTCCACCGGGTAAATAGAGGCAGGTCCCGCCGAGCTGACACCCCAGCAGCCTTGACTCGGATGACAGCAGTGAAGCAGAAGTCGAGACGGACAGAAAGGTGCCCAAGAAAATCGAGTCGTATGCGGCCGTTCTGCGCACCGGGCAGGTGGCCCAGACAAGAAGATGAGGTACGTGTAAACAGAGCGGCGACCCGAAACATAAGCATGGGAAGAAATCTATAGGGTTGCCGATTGTGAGAGAGGCGGGGATAAAATGGTTGGTGGACACCGGGAGTACTTGTACGTTGGTGAGCAAAGAAGCGTTGCGTGCTCACGACCAAGAATGGAAAGCACAAGAGATAAAAGAGTGCCGCTGTAAACTTTCGACACTCGGTGGAGAATGCGAAGTTATTGGAGAAATCCACCTACCCGCGAACCTGTGGGGAGGTCAGGGGACGCTGACAGCACACGTCGTCAGGAGTAAGCCACCAGAGTACCAAGGCATCCTAGGATGTGATATGCTGTTGTCACTAAGCAGTGTGGCAGAGACAAGAACCAGGAAGTGGACGGTAACAGTGGGAAGCCGGAAGTACACCTACATCGGAGACGAAGAGCGGAAAGGTCCATTGGTGAGCACGGTGAAAGAAGATCCGTTTGCGGAGTTGTTCGCGGAGTTCAGTGACGTCTACCACCAAGAGGGTCAGCCTCTTAGTGCGACGGGGCGCACGCAACATCACATTAGGGTAACAAACGATTGGCCAGTATACACTAAAGAACGACGATACCCACAAGCCCTCAAGACTCCAATAGGAGAAGAAATACAGAATCTTTTACGACAAGGAATCATCGTGCCGAGTACCTCGGGGTACAACAGCCCGTTGTGGGCCGTTTCTAAAGCAGGATCACCAGGGAAATATAGAGTCGTCGTGGACTACAGGAAGTTGAATGAAGTCACGATTGACGAGAAGTATCCCCTCCCTCGCCTGGACGATATCCTCGACAGACTTAGTGGTGCCAAAGTCTTTAGCACGCTAGACTTGAAGGCGGGATACCATCAGATCCGGATGGATCCGCGAGACGATGAGAAAACAGCATTCTCGTTCGAACGTGGGCATTATCAGTTCACGAGGATGCCGTTCGGTCTTAAGAACGCGCCAACGATCTTCCAGAAGTTAATGGACGAATTCCTCACAGGCCTCGGATTTTCGTACTGTCAAGGCTATATGGATGACCTCTTAGTGTTCAGCAAGTCGACGGAAGAGCATGTTCATCATCTTCGAAGAGTGTTTTCCAGACTCCGAGAATTCGGTGTGAAACTTTCTGCGGTCAAACCCCGCATCGGGCTACAGAGCGTCACGTTTTTGGGTCACTTCATAGCACACGATGGGATTAGAACAGATCCAGGCAAGGTCTCTTCCCTGGCATCAATCAATTTACCCATGGACGTCAAAGGAGTTAGAAGGCTCTTAGGAGCTTTAAACTACTATCGTCGGTTCATACCCGACATGGCAGCGGAGGTAGCGGAACTTAACGATCTTCTCCGAAAAGGACGACGAGTCAAAGTGACACCTCAGATGACAGAAGCCGTGACACGGTGTATTGAGACGCTCAAGAAAGAACCCGTCTTGGCATTCCCAGACTTCGAGAAAGGCTTCGTGTTAACAACAGACGCCAGCGACCACGCACTTGGGGCAGTCCTAAGCCAACAGTGGATAGAAGGAGACCGCCCGGTGGCCTATGCAAGTCGTCGCCTTACCCCAACTGAGGAGAAGTACAGTGCACTCGAGCGTGAACTTTTAGGCATCGTGTGGGCAGTGGAACATTTCAGGCCTTACCTGTATGGTCGGCAGTTCTTAGTAAAAACGGACCTTAAACCCCTACAATGGGTTGCCACGCTGAAAGAAACATCGGCGAGAGTCCATCGATGGAAGGAAAGGTTGTTGCAATACGACTTTAAAGTGACATATACACCAGGGAAATCAAATGTGGTGGCAGATTGGTTATCCCGTCTACAGTACGCGAACGCACTTACGACGACAGAAGACCGCCAGCGACAATCCCTCCGACAATTGTTTTCGGGACTGGAACCCCGATGAAGAGCAAAGAGCCGCAGAAGGAGTAGAAGAAGTCGACGACACAGCAGTTAGCGAAGAAACAGTCTCCGTCGGCGACCGAGAGCGAACTATGGCAGAAACAGACGACATAGCTGTTGGGAAGAAACGCCATATTATATGGAAATCGTCGACATCTGAGACACCACAAATTGCCTACGGTAAGAAGACGGCGTCCAGCCCACGGTGTACAGTCCGCGCACCAGCGAACGCAGGAGATGAGGTGATTTGGCGGCTACTCAACGATGCGTCTCTACCTGGGGCTACGACCTATTTATAAGTTGGAAATGCTAGCGTCTGGGATAAGATAGCTCGATTGTGGACCCAGGAGAAGATTGGCTTGGACCGAATCTTTGTTCTCTGCACACGATTAGGAGAAGTAGTGGCCGACCCCCAACTGCAGTCAGACCTCACAATAGCCCAGCATCAAGGAAAATCAAATCATAGTGGGCTCAAAGAAACCTTAGCCAGTTTGAAACGAAAGTACTACTGGTAGGGCATGGCGGAGTCAGTGCGCAAGGTCATAGCGGGATGCGACGTCTGTAATCGGACTAAATACGATAGAGGACCGCCGCAGGCACAACAGGAAGAATCCTTCACACCGCAGAGCCCCCTTGTTTTAGTGCAAGCTGATGTATTCTCCTGGCAGGTTCAGTCGTGGGTAACAATGGTGGACGTCTTCAGCAAGGTAGCCATGGCTGTGTAGATCGACACTAAATCGGCCCAGGAAATAACCAGGAGCCTTCTTCGGTGGAGTCAAGTATATGGGACGCCGGAAACGATCGTCACAGACGGCGGCCGCGAATTCCGGAATAGCACGGTACGTGAACTTCTAAAGCGTTGGAGTACGATTCATCATATCACAACACCAGGCAGACCGCAAAGCCACGGGGGCGTCGAGAGGTTACATGGCACACTCAGCGAGCACTTGAGAATACTCCAAGAAGAGCGGAATCTCAGTGGAGAAGAGGCAATGGACATAGCGGTCACCGCTTATAATCACTCGGTGCATTCAGCCACAGGCTTCACGCCCTTTGAGGTCCTGTTTGGCACACTAAAGTTAGGACGTCACGTTAGAGAATCAGCGGGCGAGGACGTAGTCGTCAAGGCGGTACAACAGTGCAGGATTAACCAAGATCGAGTTCGAAGAACGGCACAACTGAAGCTACAGAAGGAGAATAGGTCCAGGGTACAAAAGCATAACGACCGCCTACGGGATCCACGTGCACCCATAAAATTAGGTGACGTTGTCTACCGCAGAATCCCTACGAACAGAGGTAAACAGCCCACACGCTACGACGGACCCTACACGGTGGTGGCGATCCACGAACACAACATCGTGACTCTTCGGTCACGAGATCAACCAGTCCGTCAGAGGACTGCTCACATTGAGCAGCTCAAGATACCAGCTAGTTCGACACAAGACCGGACAGTGCGGATCAGTGAGTGACTAAGAGTTTTTTTCTCTAGTTCAGTTTTGTTCCTTACTTAAATTTCCAATTGTATATATTATGTTCAATTGTTCTTTTCATGTTTTCTTTTTTTTTTTTAGTACATAAAGTGACAAGTTAGTTGGTTAGTGTTCAAAAGATTTCTTTGTTTTGTTTTTGTATCACTTTTTTCTCTCTTTCTCTCTATTGCTATATATATGCATAGATGGATTTTTGTTCTGTTTTTTTTAAATTTTATTTATTAGAGTTTCTGGGAGTTGCGGAAACTGGGGGGGGGGGAGCTGTTAGGGGAGAAGGAGAGCATGTAAATGTAAACAAACAGCCGGGCCTATATAAGGCCCGGCAGGATTAATAAAGCCAGTGACTATCTGAATCTTGTAGTGATTAGACCCGTGTCCTTGTGTATTATATTTTTTTTTTTTTTTTTTTTTATTTATTGATTATAGGTGCTTCTACTGCCAAGGTCATTAGCACCTTTGTGTATTATACTTTTTAAAAACATTGTCTAGTTCGGACCGGACATAAGTTATATAAATACATATATATATATATATATATGTATATATATATATATATATATATATATATATATATATATGCATATATACAAATTTGAACCACCTTCATTTTCGGTCTCTAGGGGTTCTGAAAAGCAAAATTTTCTAGTCGGCACTTCCGGATTCCGTCAAGCGATCAAACTTATAAGCGGGGTTCCTCAATATGGAGGGAGGGAGGAACCGCGCTAAAAGGTACTTCTCTATGAAGAATATCTCCTTTAATAAGTACATAGTCATTCTCAATTCCATACAACACACAAACAACACATGCGCTGCATCCGCAATTGCATCTTAACGAATTTCAGAAACCAGAAATGTTTTGTCCCGTAAGTCTTTAGGCCTTATGAGTCCTTCATGAAGTACTTAGAGTTTTAGATATTTTTGGGAATTTAGTCGTGGTTCAAGAAAGTACCTACCTCCAGTAGTCGTGGCTTGCTCCATACCCTTAGAAAAGTGTGTGGAAGAAGAACAGTTGTGTTTCTAGGTCTATTTCTAAGTAATTGACACGTGTTTTAGGTTTAATGCGTGTTTTAGTGCGGTTCCTCCCTCCCCCATAGGGAGGAACCCCGCTTATAAGGTTGATACAATGAAACAATCCGGAAGTGCCGACAAGAAAATTTCGCGTTTCAGAACCCCTAGAGACCGAAAATAACGGTGGTTCAAATTTGTATATATATATATATATATATATATATATATATATATATATATATATGTATATATATATATATATATATATATATATATATATTTGTCTGTTCGTTCTCTAGGTCGAAGACGAATGGTCCGATTTTGATGAAATTTGGTACAAAAATCAGTCGTCCAATATGAAAGGTCAAGTTCGTTAACCAGCAAAATCCGCCCACTGGAAGATGGAGTTTGGGGCGAAATTCGCGCAGAAAAAATCGTAACGCTTACGTTTTTGAGTTCATAAGCTTGTAAGTACGCTTTTTATAGGCTTCTTGGGCTAGGAAAACGAATGAAACCATTTTCAAGGCGATAGCTTTAACCGTTTACGAGAAAATTGGAAAAATAGTTTTTGAATACCGTTTTTGGTTTGGGTACTTAGAATCATGGGATTCAGTTGAAACATTTTCTGCATGTTCTATTTTCATTAAAACTAATATGTTGAAATTTTGGTTACGTTTGGAGTTAAGGAAGGGTTAGAATAAAATATTTTATTAACAGACTTAAAAAGTTTTGGTAACTTTGTATATTTTCCTTAATATCTCGAAAAAGGTTTAGAATCTTGGTAAACGAAAGAATACCATTAGAAAGCTTACTAAATGCTCTACAAAAAAGGTACTGATGAATGTTTTGATTAGGCGATGTCCATCGGAGAAATAAGTGCTTAAAACATTAAAGTAATTGATTTTGCTTATTCGAACTGTTCTTTTTGTCTGTTTTTATTCCTTGTTATTTTTTAATTGCTTATAGTTGGATAATGTATTTTACAATAAAACAGATTAGGCAAAATAAGAAAAACAATTCATTGTTAGAAATATAGCTTGCCAAGAGAAAAAGATTCGTTGACGTCTTTTGAATATTTTCAATTGCCTTTATGCTGTTGGTTTTTTTATTTTATTTTTTAATTGATTTTATCTGTAGAATTATTACTATAGTAAAAGAACACAGGAATGTGTGAAAATATTTGATATTTTCCAATTCATTGAAACGTATGAAATGAAGTACCGGTAGAAGAGGATTCTAGGGTCTTGCGGACCTGACCCCAGGTATAGCCATAAAACCCTTTGAACAAAGGCCGAGGAAAATATTATCTGTTTCTATTCTATGCTTTTCAAATGAGAATAGGGATATGAACAGGAACCGGGGTCTCCCGTGGTCTAATGGCTAGCGCCTTGGATTCATAAGCGGGAGATGGTGGGTTCGATTCCCAACCTCCGGCAGGAATTCTATCATCCCACGGCTCGCTGGTGAAAAGAAAAAAAAAAAAAAAAAAAAAAAAAACTGGAACCGCGCTAAGATGACGCAGTTCCTGCGAGTCGGACTTTTTCTTATTCTGAAGTATCGCAGGTGTGCTGCGGAAGCGCGATTAAGTCGGAATAAAACTTTGGCTGTCTTTATCGTCAGGTTTTCTGTGCAAAACGATCGAGCTTATCTGAGTGTCGTTTGATTCTCGAATAAAGGTTTGAAATCTTTGGATTGTGATTTTGTCGGCTTAAATGACAATTTTTGTGTGTGTATAGATTTCACTGACGAATTAGGCAATGTAAATTGTGTGTCAATGCGATCCGCTTTGTGTACATTATGTTTTTCCTAAACTGGATGTAGCGTGAAGTATTTACTAGCTCAATTGGCTTTATGTGTAAGCCCAGAAACTTCATTTTAGCGCGGTTACTCCTTATCTCCATAGGGATAACCCGCTTATGAGGTTGACCTCATGACGCAATCCGGAAGTGCCGACTAGAAACTTTCACGTTTCAAACCCTATAGATCACGAAAATATAGGTGGCTAAAATATGTATGTATATATATATATATATATATATATATATTTATTTATATATATGCTTGTCTGTTCGCTTTCTAGCAAGCTCAAAAATGGTCCGATTTTGACGAAATTTGGTACAAAAATCTGTCGTCTAATTTGAAAGGTCAAGTTCGTTAACCAGCAGAATCCGCCCACTAGAAGATAGTATTTGGGGCGAAATTCGCGCAAAAAAAATCGTAACACTTAAGTTTTTGAGTTTATATGCTTGCAGGTACATTTTTTATAGGGTTATTAACATAAGAAAACGAATGAAACCATTTTGAAGGCGTTATCATTAACCGTTTCTGAGATAAGTGGAATCAATGTTTTTGTAAGTCATTATTTTTTTGGGTACTTAGAATCGCGGGATTCAATTGAAATATTTTCTACATCTTGGAAATTAATCCCAACTAAGATTTTTAAATTTTGGTTATATTTGGATTTAAGGAAGTATGCGAAAAAAATTATTTTATTAATAGACATGAAAAGTTTTTGGATCTTCATATATTTTTCGTAAATATCTCGATAACGGTTGGGAAATCGTGGTAAGTGGACGGTGACTATTCAAATGATTACTAAATTATCTACAAAAAAGGTTCTGAAGCAATATTCGATAGGGCAACGTCAATCAGAGATATAAGCGTTTAAAACTTAAAAAGTGTTTGTTTTGTTGTTTTGAAAGGGTTTTTCTCTTTGTTTATCTCACAAGGGTTTCTCTCTTGTTTTTAATTGGTTGTATCTTGTTTTAAATTGAATTTATCAGTAAAATTAGTATTGTAGTAAAATAAGCTAAGAAACGGTGAAAGGTATTGGTAGTAAGTTTGGAGTGGCTGTGGTAATCATGATGGCAGTGGCTAATCATGATGACGTAGTTTGTTTTGAATTCTCCTATCTATATAACCTTCCTTATAGCCTCCAACTAAAATTATCGTTATATCTTATTTTATAGAAAGATTTAACCCACGACAGAATGGAATTTTATTCGCCATGAAGCACATATTTACAGTTGATTATAACGGTAAAACGAATTTGCTAGTAAAACAAGATACTTAAAATGAGAACTAATTTTTGGTCGTTTAGAATAGAGCCTTCTCAGCAGTAGTCAAAGAGTAAGTACGTTTTCAGTACATAATTTTTTGACTTATACAGATTAAGAATTATCCGCTTCTGTGTAAGTTGACTACTGTTAACTTACAGAATCGATTCCATTTCTTCGAGGTGTACGTAACCGCGCTAAGATGACGCAGTTCCTGCGAGTCGGACTTTTGTCTCTTTCTAATGATAATGGTGGTTTGCCCGGCTGTAACATTAGACCGCAGAAACCATAAAATTTGTAATAGTATAACTTAATTCACATGACGCCAGCTGAAACTATATTAAAACACTGAAAAAATCATTTATTTCTGATTGTTTGATACTTTAATAACATGATAGATAAAGAATTGACTGAAAACTACAAGATATTTTGGATTTCAGTATATTATGCAATACTACTTACATTAATGGCACTGAAATCTCATGAAATCTTGTAGTTAATTAACCCTATTTAATTAATGCTCAGCAAAAATCGGAATCCAAAAATATACTTTGGCACTATAAAGGCTAGAGAATGGAAATGTAAAATTTGTCTATTAATTTCAATCAGTCCAGTGTCTATGGCACTGGATTATTTTTTTCCAGAAAACAAACGTTTCAGTACCGCTTGTGGCAGGTTAACAATTTTCAGTGATGCATCGAGAAGCATTTATGATAAGGTAAAGTCCAACTTCCAACCGAGACAAGTTACCTAAAGCAGATTACGCAAGGACAGGCATTCCTATCAGTTTGGCCTAAACTGTCCGCCTGAAGGCCAGTCGCCTGAACGGGTATATTTTCCGGCCGGTCTGTTAGCTAAGACTGTTCAGGCGGCAGGGATATAAAAACGTTCTGGCGACCGGCTTTTAGGCGGACTGTTCAGGCTGTCTGAGTGTTGTGTAGCCAGCTTAATCAAGCACCAGTTTTCTCGAGTGTCACTGTGGCACCGTGAAGCTTTCGGTTTGTCATTACTATTCCAGTAGGATAATTGTTTAAAACATTATAATACATTTTTTGCGACTGGAGTGCAACCGAGAGTAAAGATTAGATTTAAAACATTGTGCCTGGGGAGTTAGGAAGAAGCAAAAAGGAAGGAAATGCAGATAAAAAGGTTGTGCGACTCAGCTGGCCGGGGTCCAACTTCCCCCAAGCCTTTCCTAAGCTCACATACAATTACCTTCTTTAGGCTGTTGACCCACTTAACTCTAGAGGACCAAAGAAAGTATACCTTTTCTATCCGCCCAACCTCTCTCTTAGTCTATTTAGACCACTCAGCTATTAGTTCTAATAGGCCTAAATAAATATTAGACTTATTAAAATTATACTTAGCCGTTGAACTGAAAAGACGTCACAAAATGATTGGGATTTTGCTTTGAAAAAGGATATTTTTCAGAAAAATCTATATTACAAACGTTTCTTCATGCTCGTTGGCTGCCATTTTTAGCTAAAAATATATATTCAAAATTACCAACTAGTTTATAAATCTACATATTAGGTAAATACAGTTTTTCAAGACCATATTTATCAGTAGGTATTTATAGAACTTTGTTGAGAGTTCTGAATTAATTAAAATTAAAAAAAAAAAAAAAATATACCGAAATAAGGGATAAATCGCATGTCAAACCCTCTGTACATATACTTATCAATGGCCACCTAAAAGTTATCGTAGTTTTCCTCCTTCGCGAGGCACTTATTTGTATATATTGCTGTGAAAATTATCAAAAAGTAGTTAAAAAATGCTGTTTTTTTCTGTGCTTATGTGCATCTTTACTATTTCGTTTTACCCGGGCTCTATTATTTCTTTAAATTATTCTAAACTAAAATCATTATATAACTCCTAAAAATTTACCCTATTTCCGAATGGATGATAAGCACGCTGTGTACCTAGCAACCCAATGTAATTGGGCAGCCCATTTTATTTGTTTCTAATAAAGTTTTCTCTTTTGCCATGATAGTAAAGCTTATCTTATTGTTATTATTCCCGTTTGAAATTTTGTATATTTATTTTTAGCTGAAGAAGAACCAAGGAGCATGCCGAAAATTTCAAAATATAGATTTTTCTAAAGATATGACGTTTACTCTTAGCCGAATACATAACATTCGTGTACTTCATATTAAAAAAAAAGTTCCTAAAATATAATTTGATCCCAAAAGTTAGGCATATAAACTTTGGACCATCTATATAATTTTCCAGGTAAAGATTAAATATGTTCTAAATGTACTGCCATTTCTAAATATCTGATTATCGGCTCTCCATTTTGGACTTTTTATACCAGGAGGTTATTTGACGTTGGTTGACGCTCTGTCATGTGTCAAGTTGGCATGTGAGTCAAAGTCGACTTAAGATTGTAAGAACGATAAAGCATTTACACAACGGAATGAGGAATAGGTATTCTTACGGAATGGTTGCTTATATAGCCCCCAACTGGATCGTGTTAATCAGATAGAAAAGAAGACTTATTTATTTTTTTTTTTTTCAGAGACTAAAGTGTTGGTTCCTTTCAGCTATTTAGCACTTGAAAATGTTAACATGAATAGAAATATAGTGATAATAGTTTGGGTTATTACAGGTATCCCAACATATGTGGTAATATTATATGGGTTTAGTCGCAAAAATAACTTACTAATCCCCAGGGAAGTTAGAACAGCACGGCTAGAAAATGACCAAGAAATACATTGGTCCCGTTCTGAGCAACAGGATCCAATTCCCAAATTTGAATGTCATGGGGCTCAATAGATTTTATTACATTAAGGTTTAATGAAACTATTTTAGCACATTTATTTCGAACTTTATGTCCATTAATACCGTAAATTCGAACTGATGCTATTGCTATAATATACTTTAAAACGTTCTTATAGTTAATCCCAAAGGACTGTAAAGGTTTATCCTCAGCCCGAAGGGAGCGTGACAGTAAAACTCTGGTTAGTGCCGTACGTGCCGGTAAGGACTCGACGCTTTGAAAACCACTCACTCTGGAGGCTTGAAATCTTTTTATACCGGTGTAAAGTGTACTCACAGAATAATTGAGAAGCCGTGGAAGAAGAAAACATGACTAATAAGGTAACATTAAAAAGCCTTTATAGGTCTGCTGAATCATACGAAGGATATCTATCATCCTTAGGTTGTTATTTAACACACAAAAATGTGATGAGCACTTGGTATTACGTTTTAATGTGGATTTTATAGGACGTTTTTCTGATAGAAGGGAAAATTATTAATCCAAATATGGCTGCAAAAATCCAATTAATTGTATAGTAAATTCACGATTCAATATTGCCTTCTCTAGATTAATCTCAAGCATCCCAAAAAAATAATAATAATAAATGTTTCATTGCATTATTTAACATATTACTTGTATTATTGTTTTTTTTTAATAGATATATTTATGTTGGGAAAGTATTAAAAATTTAATACTAGTACTACTACAGTGAAACCTCCCTTATCGGACACCTCCCTACAGCGGACACCTCCATTAACGGACATTTTCTCGCAGTGCCTAATTTTTCTATAGGTAAAATAAACCTCTATATTGTGGACACCTCTGTACAAAGGACACGGACAGAAAATCCTGATTTTTTACCTCCTTACTACGGACAATTACAGCTAATGTTACTTATAGAAGCGTTCCCATCGGTGTAGGTTTCCAGTAAAATGCGTTAACAATAACAAACTCTTTGTAAGAATAAGATATGTATATAGAATAGTGACTAGTAATATCTTCCTAGGAATTTCACAACAGGAACCTCTTCCTTTTCAGCAGAAGCATATAATTTTCCCGCTGGCAGATTACTATTGTTTTGCCTGCGCGATATCACGGTTCCGGGAATATTCCAAAACTCTCATTCCGTTCACATTCCCTCTCTTCAATTTTCAGTTGTTTTTAGCTCTTGTTGAGTAAATATCGTGCTTTCTCTTCAATATGTCTAATCGGAAATCTCTGACACTTAAAGAACAAATTGACGTGATAACATTTTCTAATCGCGAAAAATGTGTTGTGCGTAAAGTTGCCGAGTTTTTTAAGATGTTTTTAGGAAAACACATGCAGCAGAAATATTGAAAAAGAAAGATGAAATTTTGCAGAAATGGACGGAAAATTGTGACAAACATGTTGTCCAAGAACTAAGAATTGGACAGGGATTTACAATCCATCTCGCTACACTGGAATGGTTTTTAAGAGTGCGTGTTTAAAACATTCCCATATCAGGTCCTATGATCCAGGAAAAGCACTAGGGTTAGCTGGAAAGTTGGGCTATTCTGAATTTAAGGCTTCCAATGGGTGGCTGGAAAAATTTCGTGGCAGGCACAAAATTTCATTTAGAGCCATTTGTGGAGAATCGGCATCGGTGAATGCGGGGAATAAGTGGGAATCCAAGCTTCCATCATTACTCTTTGGATATACGCCTGGAAATATTTTTAATTTTTTTTTTTCAGTTTATACTTATCGAACTTCTTTCTATATACTTAAAAAAACTTGTGGTGGGTAATTATTAAATGGTTAATTAAAACATGATTTAAATATACAAATTCGGTAAGTATCCATCTCCATCAACCCCTCTGTATAGCGGACACCTCTCTATAGTGGACAACTTTGGTTCTCCCAGAGGTGTCCGCTATAGAGTGGTCTTACTGTACTATAATTTAATGTTAGCGCCTCTCTATACTTATTGCCTGTGTCATTTGAAAGCTTAAAATAAAAACAAACATTTTTTATTTAATATATATTTCATGAAAAATGTCAACATATAATCGAACAGCATCTGGAAATAATGGGGTATTTCATGGGTCACAAAGCACACGACACCGACTAGCTTACACAGAAGTGAATATTACTCAACCATCCTAATTCCGACTTAATCTACTAATGGTTTTTGTTTGTTAGTACCCAAGAAATAAAACAATCATTACAAAATTATGTTGAGACTAGTTATTTTTTGGATTTGAGTTAAAATTTTGGAGTAAATGTCATGTTTCTATGTTTTATTCTCCACTTCTGTGGTCTGTTCTTATGTGGTCAATATTTGGGCACCCGTATGTATAAAATAACTCATTAACTGATTCTGATATATGTTCTCTTAGGCCAGGCGTTTTTCACATAAACGATTTCTAAAACCAGGGCTTTATTAACGGGATTCAGCCTTCGAATGTTTTAGCATAAATATGCTTTAGTGATGAATAAATTGAAAAAAAAAACTATACAAAAAAGTGTCAAACGTTCGCGCATGCGCGGTGGCCATGTACGGAAAAGAAGACAGTATGTTAAACAGTACATTACATAGGTTCGTCGGGTGGACCTAAAGCGTATTTATGTTCCTGAATTTGAGCAAAAGGCTCTATAGTCACCTCATAAAGATATTTTTATGACATTGGTGATACGAAATATACAATATGTTATTGCATAAAAAAGTTATATATAAGATTTAATATGAAATAATAGAAAATATTCACAAATAAATTCAATTATAATTAAAATTATTTTCTTTTAAGGAATATTCTTGCTGATGTGTATACATTATGTTAGAACCCATTAAAAGCCAATCTCCTAACTATCAGTAACTACTGATAAATCTTGTCTTTCTACAATCGTAACAAGCATCTGATTTTACCAAAGAGCAGAAGAAATGGTAAGATCATACGTTACTGAATAACATGTCTTGAGGGGGTCTCCCGTGGTCTAGTGGCTAGCGCGCTAGATTCATAAGCGGGAGATGGTGGGTTCGATCCCCACCGGCGCCAGAAATTTTCTCATCTCAGGGCTCGCTGAGAAAATTCCTGGCTGCACCCTGGACGTCGGCGCTAATGGCCAAGATTTATGTCGATGCGCCGTAAAAAAAAAAAAAAAAAAAAAAAAAAAAAAAAAAAAAAAAAAAAAAAAAAAAAAAAAAAAAAAAAAAAAAAAAAAAAAAAACATGTCTTGAGCAAACCTAGAAAGAGTAGGAATTGTGAAAAATTCAAATTTAAGCTCGAATGAAAGGAAGTAAGGATTAATTGAGGGGTTTTCGGCTCGAAAACAAAATGAATTGAGGGGTTCCTTGGCGGTAGTCAACATGTGATAGGAAGTTGGGATTGAGTTTCTGATGACTTTGACAAGGGAACGAGGCGAGGAGACTCTAGAAGCCAGCATAATTCCGTCTATGGAACACTCCGTCGCCTCATAACTACCTTTGAAGTAAATAATTGCCTTGTAAAGTAAGGGAGTGAAAGGTGGCTAGGAAAAGGAAGGAGAAACCGCAAATAGAGGAGTGAAAGAAAATCAAAAACAAAATGAATCTGTCCTTTAATTATAAAATGGATTTAAATATAATAGAAATGCCCAACTTCAGTCAAATATAGATGCATGAAAATAAGATAATTTAATAATAGGCCTATAACAACAAAATTTGACTATTTTTTGATTTATGAAAGGTGTACTCAAATGCCATCTCTGCATGAAATGGCTGTCGTTATTTCACATTTTACAGTTATTTTAACTACTTAAACGAATACTTATCAATACGCATAATACGGATCTCTGTCTGTACTTGGAAGATGTATGGGGACAAAATATTATTGGGGGACTTCATCAACACAATAGTACGTAAAACAATGATTTTTAGACTTTTTGTCTGTTGTACTTGCATTTGTGCACGTCAGTCTGAGAAACGGCTCATCCGACTTAGATGCGGTTTTCTCTAATATATTGTGGTAAGCTTCACTTAACTGTTACTGTTTCTACCATGTCAATCGGTTCATAAATAAAAAAAACGTATCCCAATTTAAAGAATCACGTCAAACATTTGATGAATTATCGTTAACTCAATACACACCAGACTTTTTACGTCACGAAACTTGATATATAGTATTCTCCTAGGTAACGATTGAATGAGTTCGTCAAATAGCAAAATTAGTTCATCTGGGGGGGGGTACTCTGGAACCAAAGTAGTTAGGGGGAAATTGACGCCCCTAACTTTTTGTCTTAAAAATATATTACGTTTTCGACAAGAGATTCTGCTTAGAACGAAAAACAAATATGATATTAACAGACGTGAAAACTTTTGGGATGTTCGTATATTTTCCTTAATATTTCGGATGGCTAGGAACCATTTGAAAAAGAACTGTTCTATAGCTGCTCCAAAATGGTCCGATTATTATCGACATTTGGTACAAAATGCTATGTCTAATTGAATGGGCAAGTTCGTTAACCAGTAGAATTCGTCCACCAGGAGATAAGGTTTTTGGTGAAATTCCTGCGAAAAGAAAAAATAGTAGGGCTTACAGTTTTGCATTAATTGGCCTTTAGGTAAACTATTTGTAGTTTTTCTAATGTAGGAAAACGAATGAAAACAATTTAAGGCGTAATCTGTAACGGTTTTTGAGAAAAGTGTTTAAAACAGTTTATCGATATTTGTATACAAAAACGATTGATTCAGTTAAAAATTGTTCCAGACGTTCAAAATTCAATCTGGTAATGTATTTGAAACGTAGTGTTTAAACTACGATGTTCAAATGTTGGTTATGTCTGAAGTTAAGGAACTATTAGAAACAAAATATTGGATAAAGATAACTTTAAAACAGTTTTAAAATCTTGGTAAGAGCCTGCCCCCCCCCCCAAACAAAATCTGGATGAAAACGATCTGAGATGGAGGCATAAGAGCTTTAATCTTGGAAGGTATTGGGTTCAGTCGTTTAAACGGTTCTTGATGCTCGTTTTCCTTAGTTTTTGGCTCTTTTTTTTTTAATATTTGTATATTTTTCTATTTCACATTTTTGTATTGCCTTATAGAGTCTTATCCGACCTCCAAAGCTAAGTGGTCCAAGGGATCACAAAAGTGGCTCTCGTTGGTCCCCAGGACCGCTTGGGTACGATACGTACTAATTATAAATTGTCAACGCTAATATCTGTATTTGTGTATGTATAAGCTTGTTTCGGTCATAGTGACTCCTGGACTTCCGTTCACTCCCGATAAAATAGCCGCCTCAAACGGATAGACTTATACTACGAAATAGCCGCCTCAAACGGATAGACTTATACTACGAAATAGCCGCCTCAAACGGATAGACTTATACTACGAAATAGTATGGTGCTAATGACCTCAGCAGTAGATGCACCAAAAGAAAAGGAAAAAAAAGCTACGAAATAGCCGCCTCAAACGGATAGACTTATATGTACTATGAAATAGCCGCCTCAAACGGATAGACTTATACTATGAAATAGCCGCCTCAAACGGATAGACTTATACTACGAAATAGCCGCCTCAAACGGATAGACTTATACTACGAAATAGTCTAAATATTCAAATTGGGATACAGCAATTCTTCTGGCTCGATCAGAGAGCTGAATTATGCATTAGGCACAAAGCTGCAGCCATAAAGAAAGCTCGCGCGCTAATGAAATTCAACGTCCTTGACCTCATAAATTTTCCCCGAACAACCATACATTAAACTGCCTCCAACCCTTTAGGCGGTCTCCTTTCTTTCGATAAGTACTCAGCTCGAAATGCTACTTATTATGTCAAAATTCGATGTGTTTTCCTATTAAAGTATAATGCTGTAAATATCTTAAACTCTATTAGGTAACATGACGTTCAATCTTATGCTTATGTTTCAATCAATCCTCGATAACACACTAATCCTCTATAGAATTCGGCATGCCTAATTCAAAATTGTTATTTATTTATTTTTATATGGTGTTTCGCTTATCTGCGATTTGCACCATTCTACCGTGAAAAATCATATATCTTTATATGCTTCCTGGAAAAAATGTATCGGGTACGTAGCTACCATGGCAGTACAAAAGGAATTATTACTTTCAAATGAAGTTGAACAATCCAATATTGGGGATGTAATTGGCTACCTTTACTTAGCAATTCGTTTAAATCATATGGTATCCCAGGTGAAATCGTCCCATTCAGAAGATAAGTCCATGTTCAATATTGAGAGGTTTATCACATAGTTCATTTTGTTTCAACAATAACGAACTACTCGTTTTTGTAAGTCAAGAATGGCCGACCATTAATACCAATTGGTTCATAAATAAAAAAAACTTATCCCAAAGTGAAGAAACCCGTGGAACATTTGATGAACTATCGTTAATACGATACACACCAGAGTTTTTGTCCTTCTCCAAGAAACTTGTTATTTACCTATGAAACGATTAAAAGAATTCTTTAACCACCAAAATCGGTATATCTGGATGGGGGGATACACTGGAGCCAAAGTAATTATTTGCCAATTCCAGCTGTAATTTTTGTTTGAATTCAACGAAACTCGATGTTCGTTGTGGTCATCTAAAGAGAAAAAATTGTATCATAAATAAATAGAAAAAATTGTATCAAAAATAAAGGAAATCGGTTCATGTAAGGGGGGGGGGGTTGCTCTGAACCCAAATTACTAATTTGCTCATACCGGACGTAATTTCTGTTGTATTCGTATAACAGTTCGTATATGACGAGAAAGCAGTGTTGTAAAAATTAACTAAATCGGTCTATCGAAGGGGTGGGGGCCACATTTTACCATGTTTGAATGAAACTCACCCAACAAACGTAGGTTGGCAAAGGTGCCACTAGGGGTGCCTCTGTTTTGATGTGATTTTATATGGGTTGTAGACTTTTGACTTTTACCACTAGGAGTGCTATATCCTGTTCCTGCTTTAATATTTTACGATTTTATTAATAATTAAGATCAATAGAATTTATACAATTTTGTGCATTTATTAAGTAGTGTAGTACTACGCATACACAAGACCCTTGAAGGAAAATAATTGCAGAATTAATAATTGAAACAGTTGCTCATTACAAATTTTAAAGGATTTTAACTATTCATGTTTTTATTTTATTAATACAGGTTATTTTGAGCAAATTATTTAGGAATGCAGTCTAAACAGCCCAAATTGTGAGGAAAGTGCTTAGTTATGCAGGTCATGCGTGACGGACGTTTTATTTATTTCGACTATTTGAAGCAAATTCGTCAGGCCCCCTCACCTGGTTGGGTGCTGCTGGTGGTGGCGACGCTATCTTTCATTATAATCAAGGCATTAATAGCCCCCTCCCCCCCCCCCCCAAAAAAAAATTGTCAAGAATGGTGTGTACATTACCCACTTTCTGTGGAATATTGTACACATTATCAATAGTGTTAGGATTGATTGGAGGACCATTTGAAGGGCACTGTTTGCAGAGACTCTGAATGTAAGGTGCTTCTATATTTAGAGTGAGAGTGAGAAAACAAAGCATCCACTCAAGACAGCTGATTGGAAGAATACCTCAGCCTTCGATTGGAGCAAAGGACTTCTTTCCCAACTTCTATCTTCTCTCAGCAGGAATGAATGACAGGAATAAAGAAGTATATACTTCTATTTCTCGTTTGTATCTTCCGGGATAGCAGTAAAAGAATGCTGGGTTGTCTTATTATTTTTGTTGTTTCCTTTTTCTGAGGGATCATCAATTTTTCTTCCGGGATTACAAATCCTACATAAATTTATTTCCTTCCTAAGGCAACCCACTTTGAACAACAATTATTTCGTTATAATACTGAAAAACAAAAATGAGATAACTGAAAAATCCTAAAGTCATCGCTTTATCTGTAAATGGCATCAATGTACTATTAACAGCGATATTTTAATTTGTGTAAATGAATGAAGCCTTTTGATGATAAATCATCAAGTTTGACCAAACTTGGCATACAGGTAGGTCATGGTCTAGAAACGTGTACTGATGACGTATTAATAGAAATTCGCAATATGATTTAATAAATAATAGATGAAGGGCTATTTCTAGAAAGGTCTGTTTATTAAAATGAATGCTAGAAGTCTTTTTAACAATTGTTATCTTAAAAGTTTGGCTTTCTCTTGTTAGTTTTTTTGTGAGATTAGCTATAAATTTATTTTTTTGCGGGACACTTTATGAATGACAAAAATTTTCTCTTTATTTTAAATATAAGCTTTTCCTATTTTCGTAATGTACGCGAAAAATTTCAGTAGTATGATAAAATAAGTTTTAATCTAATGACTACAAACGAAATGTTACTATAAAAAAATATATTTTGCCTGTGAGAATATTTAGGTCCGTCAAGTGCCTGGTGTTCGTGAATACTACCTTGAAAGTTTTTCTTTTTAATTTCCTTGAATATGAAAATGAAAAAAAAAACATACCAACGTAATGTAAATAAAAAAAAGACTTCTTGTTTAAGCTGACTTCATAAGAAGCTTAATTTATACAAGCAAACTTAACTCGTTTTTTTTATAAAGTAACTTACATATTCCTTGATGCTAATGAACATCTTAACGCAAGTCTCATTATTACCTGCTGAGAAATTTTTAACTCTTCTTCGGGCCTACACTTTTAAAAGAAACATATTTCCCAGACTGCATGGCTGGGTGCTGTAGGGTTGATGCGACGATCAAAGTCCGAGAAATGAGTGCTTAAAACTTTGATTGTGTTGTTTTCGTATCTTCCAATGGTTCTTTGTGGTTTATTTCCTGGTGTTTTAATTTTTTTGTAATGTATTTTAGTAGTAAATTGAAGTTGCCAGTAATAAATATATTTTATACGTTATATTTACTTATAAATTACTAGTAAATTTCGTTTTACTATAGTGTGATACTTATTACTTACTGGCAAAAAGTCACAATTATTAATTACATTTTTTGTTATTCGGCTTTTATTGGCATTCCTTACAGGCTCTCCTACGTCCTAAATTGCATTCCAAAACTAATACAAAAAGCAAGTTCTCAGATAATAAGGAAAATGTGCTCCCGAAAAAAAACAAAAAACAATATCTTATTTTTCCACAGTTTATACTTTTACTAAAGTGTAAAAGTATATGGTGTGAAAATGGTGCCTCCATACACATTAATTAAGGCCTGTTATCCCAATTTTTGACTAAATTAATGCTAAAGAAAGTAGTATTCCTAAAAAAATAAAGCCGAAAGGCTGCTTAACATCCGCAGTATTCCAGAGTATTACATTGACATGAAAGGTGATTGGTAAATTCTTTTTAATTGTAGAAAGAATTATCAAATCGCCTTATCTGTCAATTTACTACTATTTTCGACAATTAAAAAGAATTTGTTAATTCTTTCTACTATTAATTATTTCTGCTATTAACGTGAACAATAACCAAAATGTTAAAGATGATGTTTGAGAACTCCTTTTTTTTAGTTCTAGGATAAAAAAATATGTATTATTGTATGAAATATATCTGTCTCGCTCAAAGCATGATCAGTTTCAACAGCATTATATTGCCTAATTTCCAGTTTAAAGTAATTATATGTCCTTTGTGACATGATGTTTTCTTCTGTTTTTGTTTTTGTTTCCTTTTGATTGCTTTATAATATTTTTTTATATGTGATGCTGTAGTTTTTACTTTATTTTTAATTATTAAAGCTATGAATTATTTTTTATTTGTATATTTCAGTGTATTTTTAAATAATTTCTGCTTATTCCTATAATTCGCTTAGATAATATGTGTGGGAAAATTATTCCGGCCCTGGGATCCAAAGAGAACTCTGTATGATTCATGGCAGTCCGATTTACTTCATTATTCAGTATTGTAGATGCTTCTAGATACAGTTTGAAATCCCAATGTCAAACCCCAAATGACAGCTGTCAAGCTAAGCCTTGTTCAGAACCTGCCATACTAGAAAGATACTCTATAAGTCCAGTCGAGTGAGCGGGTTCTTAGTCTGAAAGTTGAGCGTTATACCTGATGTATGAAGGGTATATTAAGGGACATTATAAAGCGTTTAACCTTCTTATGATAAAGCGACATAGTATATGCAGCATTTATGCAGTATTCTGTCTACAACATTACGATGAAGTATTTATAAGGGTTTCAACCTATTTATATGTTGAAATGGCCTGCAGCAACATTTCATTTCAGAGGACGTCAATAATATACATTAGATTTATACATTTAATTTCACTTGTGCACCGAAACGTGGCGTCCAAAGAAAATAAAAAAAAAAATAAAAACTTAAACAATTAAATAATAATTAAATGGAAATAAAATATATTGGTAAAAAAAAAAAGAAAAGAAAATAATGAACGAAACTTCTACCGTTAAATTCTGTATTATATGTTAATGTATAATATAATTCATAATAATTAAGTAATGATATATTTAACCTAGTAGATAACACATTCTATTTTATTTTTGTTTTTTATGCCTTAAAGATATCTCTAAATTCTCATTCATTGATTGTGTTTTTCTTATAATGTCGGCAATAACAAAATTTAAAATGATTAATATATAGATGTCCATGCTAGTGCTAAACACGGTTATTAAAAACATAAGGGAATACTTTTTTTTATATATTTTTTTAGCAATCCTTAAAGGGAGGGGGCGTTATCCTGAATTGTAACATTATTTAATGCACAGCTGTAAAGGTTTAGTTAAGTTACATGTAAATTAATAGGATGAGGATTATATTGGTACAAATAGAATTGAAACCTAATAAATAAATCGTAGAAATATATATATATATATATATATATATATATATTTAGGCTTTATAAATTTATACGTAACATTATTCGAAATTGAATAAAACAAATTTTGTTTTCCTCATGTTATACATTACGTCATTCAACGTGTACATTATAGACTTCATACGTGTACATTCTCACATTACGTATCTTTCTGTGGAATACATTATGAATCATGGCTGAATTATTGTTATAACAAATTGTTTCTCCCTAACGCTGAATTTTATGAGTAATAATTAATGTGTGTTGTTGAATATTTAGAAGCTTCCGAGCGTAACATTTTGGCAAACAGAAATGAATTGCAATATCTAGTTATCCCAGATGATTCCAAATATATTGAGAATTATAATATATGTGTATATATATATATATATATATATATATATATATATATATATATATATACTATACATATTAATATTGAATGTAATTAAATTTAGGGGGGTCTCCAACGTACCCTATGGCTCGAACGAGATGCGGGTTCGAGTCCCACCTGCAGCAGCACTATTAAAAACAAGCTCTATTAAAAAAATGTCTGACTCGCAGCAACTGCGTCATCTAAGCGCGGTTCCTTTCATATCCCTAGTTGGATTAGTAAAGGAATAGAGCAGATTTCTGTAGGTTTTGATCCTTTGTTAAAAATATAATATATAAATTTCTTAGTTAATAATAATGGACGTTAAAATTTAAATAAATAAATAAATATGAAATAAAATCTGAATGAGAAGTTAGACATATGGCACCACAACAGGAAACTATCTGTATCCTAAACGAAAATGACTCCGTCCTCTTTCTCAACGTTCGCTCTATGAAACACTATAACAAATAAGTTATTCATTTTCTTAACATATTTTACTAGGATAGTAATTATAATGTTATATCCAATGAACAAAAAAAAAAAAAAAAAAAAAAAAAAAAAAAAAGAACGAATTTTATCAGTTAGGTATAAAGGAACAAAAAGTTTTTTGTCAAAAACCTTTCAAAGGAACAATACTAACAGTTTCGAAATTTCAGTATATATTTCTCGATTGACATCGCCCCGTCAAAAATTACATCAGTGCCTTTCAATTAGAAAACTCAATAGGCTTTCGAATGGTCAATTTCGACTTACCAAGTGTCGTATTTTTAAATTTCTACATTTTCAGTATTCATCCAGCTCTTCATACGTCTTGTTCTTCTATAATTTCTACATTTTCAGTATTCATCCAGCTCTTCATACGTCTTGTTCTTCTATAATTTCTACATTTTCAGTATTCATCCAGCTCTTCATACGTCTTGTCCTTCTATAATTTCTACATTTTCAGTATTCATCCAGCTCTTCATACGTCTTGTCCTTCTATAATTTCTACATTTTCAGTATTCATCCAGCTCTTCATACGTCTTGTTCTTCTATAATTTCTACATTTTCAGTATTCATCCAGCTCTTCATACGTCTTGTTCTTCTATAATTTCTACATTTTCAGTATTCATCCAGCTCTTCATACGTCTTGTTCTTCTATAATTTCTACATTTTCAGTATTCATCCAGCTCTTCATACGTCTTGTTCTTCTATAATTTCTACATTTTCAGTATTCATCCAGCTCTTCATACGTCTTGTCCTTCTATAATTTCTACATTTTCAGTATTCATCCAGCTCTTCATACGTCTTGTCCTTCTATAATTTCTACATTTTCAGTATTCATCCAGCTCTTCATACGTCTTGTTCTTCTATAATTTCTACATTTTCAGTATTCATCCAGCTCTTCATACGTCTTGTTCTTCTATAATTTCTACATTTTCAGTATTCATCCAGCTCTTCATACGTCTTGTTCTTCTATAATTTCTACATTTTCAGTATTCATCCAGCTCTTCATACGTCTTGTTCTTCTATAATTTCTACATTTTCAGTATTCATCCAGCTCTTCATACGTCTTGTTCTTCTATAATTTCTACTTTTTGATGAATTTAAACTTACGTGTCAACATTTTTAATTGTGTGAAGTTTGGTATTCTGTGTTCCTTTTGAGAAAATATCTATGAATATTTGTGGCAATTCTAAAGCATTTATAATCCAGATTTGGCTTGCATATTGTAAAAAAATGAATTGAAAGATTTGAAGATTTCTCTTGTATTTTGGGAACAGTGTTTTCATTTTTATTGAAATTTAATGCTTAGAATATTTTATCTATATACATAAACATCACGTGTCCGTATGTTTGTCCATCTGTTTGCCTGTTTGTTCCTTATACAAATCACCGTTTGACCCAATTTGACCAAACTTGGCACACAGGTAGGTCTTCGTCCGGGAGTGTCATAGGCTGGGTCTAAAAGTTCTACCACCTGTCTGCCTGTATGTTTGTTCCCTATATAAATCCACACCGTTTTACCGATTTTGATCAACCGTGGCACACCGGTAGGTCTTGATCCGAAAAGTGTCATAGGCTAGATCAAAATCGGCTATCAGCTGTTTGTCTGCCAGTTTGTTCCTTATACAAATCCACACAGTTTGACCGATTTTGACCTAAATTGGTACAAATGTAGGTCTTGATCCGATGGGTGTCATAGGCTAGGTTAAAATCGTTTAGGACTCACTTTTCGGAGGTCACGGGTTCAAAAATGTTACCCGAACATTTATAGATTTGTGTTATTAGATTTGAATATTACTCATTTAGTTTCTAGTTTATTTTGTATTTTCTAGATGCAGATAGTAGGTGTAGCATGTCACGCCGGGTAATAGCTAGTAATTCTATAAAATACTCATCCCAGAATCGGTTGCCTGATAAAGTAATGTGGTATTTGTCTATCTAGAACTTGTTTGTGTTTGTTACTGCATTCTATCTAGTCAGAATCTAATGAGATATTCGTGGAGGTCCGAATTTGCATTCACTTCTGACTATGGAACTAGTTAGTGACGGACTCTAAAGCAGAAAATAACATTTAATATCAAAACTTGATTAGGGAAAGGACTTCATTAAATAGAGCGGTCTTGGATTAACTCAGCATAGGATAGGAATATCACTGTGAGGTAATTGCGGTTTAAAAAAAAAATAACAAAAGAGGAGAATTTTTTTTTTTACTAGTTAGTGGTGTAAACAGAGGTAGTATCCTGGTTTCTAGAATCCTTGTACGAGCTGCGGCTTCCAGAGCATCACTAATTGATTGTGGTCTGCTATGCAAATAGGGTGTAACAAAGATTCAATTAAATTGAGGAGAGGAAAGGGCTAACGAAAGCTAAATGATTATTCTCCGCGGGTTGATTGGGAACATCATTATCTCTCTTTCCCTTGGAAATTTTCTATTCCGCCCTTCGATATCATTAGTATTACATCATGCAATTAGAGGCATCAATACCTTAATGCAATTAGTCTCTAATGAATAATTTATTTAATGCGGATCAATCATGTTAGCACTTTCAAATTGATCGATCTGTACTTGAAACTAAAATGAATAATCGTTACCGATGTTTTACATTTGTTGAAAAGAAATCCTTAAAAAAAAAATCGTTTTAAACAATATTATCCAAGATAAATATTAAACTTAACCAAGTCAGTATCATAATCAACCTTTTTAAATTATTTATGTAAATAATATCGAAGGATTTGAAGAAAAGGTCTACTAAATAAAGGCAATTTTTAAATAATTCAACCCACTCGGGACTGACAGCCACTATCGTGGCAACGGGCAGCCAAGCATAGCGACCCGATAGCCACTTTCGTGAGAAGGCAATGTCTTCGCTTTGGCAAAATTTTTCTGTGTTGATGTTTATGTAGATATCATGTTCCTTAGATATAATACCAACTCCGCGATATTTGACTAGATATCGTCGATACAAAAGCAAACTAACGAATATGAAAATCACCACTTTTCAGAGTGGAAAAGTATTTATTCATAACTTTTTTTTTTGGACAGTCAAATATTCGGCAGATTTGACCTTTTGATAGTGGAATACTTTCCCTTTGATACAGTGAAGTCAGATTGAAGAATTCGCCGTAAATAAGTCCAGCAGAAATTATTAAAGATGGACAATGAAAGATGCATTTTTTCATATTCGTTAGTTTGCTTTTGTATCGACGATATTATTTTTTAAAAAATCAAACAATTTAAAAACAAATAAAATAAAAATTGAAAACGAAAAAAAAATCCTTTGGGAGGTTTAAAGTCCATGATGAGAAAACGGTAACGGACATTTTTTTTAAATAAATAATAACAGATAAGAATTAGTATAAATAAGAAGAGATGGGTGGTGGAGGTTCGGCTATTTTAATGCCGTCCTGTGGAACCAGGAGGGCAAAACAGGCTCCGCTCTACGGGCATCTAAGGTCTTGCTGGTTGCCGTCTCGTAAAGAGTAATCCTGCAGCGCGTGTCCCGTTCGATAATGTGATAAAACAATTTTAATGGAGCAGCAAGTTTCTCCTTAATATTTGAACGCACTATCTTTACTTGTTTTTGACCATTCTTAGATTTATGTGCTTTAAGTTATATTTAATACATTCCACCTATTTTACTTGTGCGTCATATTGTCCTTCGAACTTCATTATGAGTGTATTTTCACTCTCACAGTTTATTATTAACTAAAAACGTGCTGGTCGTTGCATTTAATCTATTTAAATATTTTTATATCCTAAGCAATGTTGGGCAATACTAAAAATAAAATTAAAACTACATTCACTTGTTAGACTAAACAAAATGTAAACTAAAAATTGCAAACAAAAAAACAAAAACTAAAATTAAATTAATTAATGGATAATAGATAGTTTTAATGTCAATCATATTTTATTTCAATAATTATGTAAATTATTAAAACTAATAGAACTTGTTTTCATTTTGTTTCAAATAGGCTGAAGTTGTAACCTCATTTTAACCCCATTATAGTTCAAAAATAACACACTCTTTATTTAAAATAAAATACATATATACCTATTTTTTTTAACCTTCTTTTGAATCAAAGTATGCAATAAACTCATTAGTAAATTAAAAACTAAAACTAAACTAAAATCTTAAGTGAGGGCCACTTTTGCTTAAATTAAATTAATTACTGAAAACTGAACTAAACTAAACTGAAAATAAAACTAAAAATTATACAAATCTAAAACTAAACTAGAACTAAAACTAAAAATATAACGTGAGTTTATTTTTAGTTAGAGTAAAATAACGTTAGTTTTGCCCAACACTGATCCTAAGAAATTAACTTTTCTTGAAAATGATTCAAACTCAAGATTTTGTAACTGATTTTTTTATGTGTCGAAGTACCCAATCTATAAATAATTTAAATGGTTTGCTTCAGGCTGTACTCGAATCACTTGCCTCAGGAATTCTATTATCTAAGCTCTGAACCGGTGCAACAATTGATGGTGTACGCACCCCACACCATTGTCCGATTACTGAGCAATGTCAGTACTCATTGGACTATCGATATCAATGTTTGTCCTACCTGCATGGGTATCTATAAATCGATATTACTATCAAATATTTCCGAACAGCACCAGACACTCCTTTCCGGCAAGCATAGATAGCAGTTCGAAACTATATTCACTAACCAGTACAGTACAGCCATCTTGGTGTATTTACTATTGCAGTACAAAATGTCATAATTGTACGAAATCAATAAGTTACACTTAAATACAAAATAAGATGCTCGTATTATCTTGTTGAGAATCGCTCAAAGTCTTTCATCCCATTGTTGGGTCCTGAATCAAAAATAAAGATTTATATCTACATGGTGACATCATGTACCATCCATTTTGACCAAACTCTAGCGGCTTAACAATATTTTGAGAATTTTATCAAAAAGAAAACTTGCAAAATCGTGGAGTAAAGCTAATATTTTCTTCTCATGCTCAAACAACCCGGACATTTACAGTTATTCTTCAGAAAACCATTTAAAAAATGCATTAAATATATACCCTACTGATTTTATATATTCTTTGATATCATATTAAATCAACTCTTTTTTTAATGTTTTGAATGAGTTTACAGTTAATCTACAGGTAAAAATAAACTAAATCAGTTCATTAGGAGGGGGGCTTACTCCGGACCCAAATTACTAATATACTCATAGCGGTCGTAATTTCTGCTATATTGTAACGGTACACGTCCGTTACAATATAGCAGAAATTGGTAAGTTATTAGAAAGAAGTGTTGTAAAAATGAGCTAAATCGGTCAATCGGAAAGGGGGTTTGCGTTGTAATATATTTCAATAGAATTAGCCCGCCAGACGTAGGTTCGCAAGGCCGCCGCAAGGAGCGCTTTCTACCACTAGAGGGACTGTATCCAGTTCCTGCGTGAGATCAAAAGACGAAAATATGAAGTTTTTTGTATTTATTAAGTAGTGTAGCAGGTACCCTGAGTAAACATAACTCTGGAAGCAAATTAATTACAAAATTAATAATTGAACAGCTTCTCATTAAAAAATTAAAAGAGAACTATTCATGTTTTTATTTTATTTATGTAGGATATTTTAAGCAAATTGTTCTGGAAAGCAGTCTAAACTACTCAAATTCTGAAGAAAGTGCTTAGTTATGCAGCTCCTGCTGTGACTTTTTTGAAACAGGGAATGTCGTTTGGCCCTACTGTGCACAGGCCCGGTGGATAATGATATAAATAAAATGCTCTTTTTGTTGAAAGTTTACACTAATTCCTGGTCAATTATTATATAATTTGAAATATAAGATATTCTACAACGAAAAAATGTTTTGAATATACTCTAGCGGAGTTCGCCTATATAGAAAAAGTATTCAAACACATTTTCCTGAAAACCGCCACCTTCGCCTTTCGTATCCGCAACGCCTCATATATGTGTTTAGTGCTTTATTTTTCTGCGGATATAATATCATCCCTTTGAATAGATACTGATCTGAAATGACCCCTGCTAATAATGTGATCTCCATTATAATTGTGTCCCTACTCCTCATGGACTTATGTTCCAAGAAGATCCCCACACTAAATTGATAGCTATCCCAATGTATCCCCAAAGCCTAATTAACCACCACTCCCGATAGATCCCCAATCCTAATTTACCTCAACTCCTTAAGGATCCTCATTCCAAATAGGTCCCCAATCCTAATTTACTCCTACTCCCAAAATTATCGTCACTCCTAGCAGGTCCCAAAACCTTATTTACCCCAATTCCTAATAAATACGCACTTTTAATCCTAATTTACTCCTATTCCTAATGGATCATCACTCCTAATATGATCCGAAACCCAATTTGCTTAATGGGTCCTCACTCCTAATAGATCAATAATCCTAATTTACTCCCAAACCCAATCAATCATCATTCTTAATCGGTCCTCATCCTAATTCACCCATACGCCTCATGGATTCTTCCTCCTAAATGACCGAACTTCTACATAAAATATATCAGCAACTAAAACACCCCATTCCTTGATTCGAATATATCCCAACTCCTAATATGCCTATTCTGCTAATATCCCTCTCTTCCTTTATGTAAATGTATTTAAAATGAGTTCTATTTTCGAAGAAAACAATGGTTGTGGCCACAATTCTATTAGAAAACTCTCATATGTGTTTATATACAAAGTGCATTTTAAAACTTATAAGAAAACGGTAATTTTTATTGATATTTTTGTCGTAATAATAAAAGAAGGTGTTCAAGAGTTGTGAATAATAAAGAAAAACATATTTCAGTTTGCAACCTTATAAGTCATGCGTGTTCACCTTATTGAAGTAATGAGATCAAAGGTTTACTAAAATCTGTCCACAAAAAATGAATACGTCTTGTCCTACTTTCGATCGCCGCATATACATATACCCGAGAAGATATAAATAGTTTAGCTAACTTTATCTATGGGCACATAAGTTGTATAAAAGTATGATTTCAGTCTTATTTTAATACGTTGGAAAATAATATTGTTTCATATACCTTCATTAATTACTTTATGCCCCGGAATAAACATTACTTCATAGCATAATCAGGCCAAATAAGATAGTACAAGGATGTTAATCTGGTTGATGTCAAATGCAGTTACTTGACTATTTATGCATGTGTAATAAGTAGGGAACGGATGATATTGCATTTACATATTTTTTTCTGATTCTTAAATCCTAATTGTTCATGTGATTCTGCACGTTTTAAGTGATTTTAAAGCATTTAAACAGGTTTTAATTTTACATATTTTGCCAAAAAAACATATTTTTACATACTCTGCCATAATTACATATTTTGCTGCATATTTAAAAATAAAGGGGAAACCGAGAATGAAAATAATGACGAGTCTAGATCACTGTGAATTTTCTAATTGAAAGAAGCAAAGGTGGTTGGCAGCCATGCTTCCCCGGCGCTAATAGTCTAGGAGCAGATGCGTTTAAAAAAAAAAAAAAAACATATATAAAAAATTCAATAGTGAAATAATCTTTTCGATATCATTTTTCCATCATTTTCCATACTCGAGATAGAAAATAATGAATTTTCAACCCATTCTATTTTATTTCTTAGGTCCTAAGGCGCATTGGACGAAACGCTCGAACGCGTGTCGACTATTTTTCGATACAAAATCACAAGAAAAAAATGGGCTTAATCGGTGACCCCCACAACTGTGGAAATCTATTATGAAATCAGATTGGCGTAATTTCAAGTTTGGTAATTTAAAAATGCATGTTGTTGCAAACAATTTTCCAAAATAATGTTCATCTGTAGAAATTTTCTACTCATTCTATCCCATTTTAAAATGAGTTCCTAACTTTTATTCATGCTTTATTTTCCAAAATGTTATAGAGTTTTAGTCCATTTTTAATAAAGTTCGTATTAAATGTACTAAGTATTTGTTTTACTCCATATTTTCATTTACATATTTCATTATATATAGTTAAATATATATTTACATATTTTCAGTTTTGTTTTACATGAACATCCGTTCCCTAGTAATAAGTAACAATTAAGTAATTAATATTTTAGTTCATACTGACCAAAGTATTAACATTTCGTTGTGTTCTTGAAAATATTTATTATTTTTTTTTTTTTTAATAGATCACATTCTTTTTTTATTTTCATCCAATATAAAAACAGGAATGAAAGTCAACTGAATTTTCCGGCAATATAAAAGCTAAGAGAATCCTTTTGTATTCTTCAATGTATAAAACTTCTTTCTATAGTTTCCAATTTATTGGTAGTTGTATTGGCTGAGATTCTCGCAAAAAGTCTCCTCAATATCTGTGGAAGTCCTCACGTCCTTTCAATTCGCTCCTTTTTCTCCTGTCTTTTCAATAATTCCCTCCCCCGCTCCTCAAAGTCTTTCCTTTAGTCAATTTAGATCCCTTTTCTCGCCCAGTTGGTCCAACTCTCGCCTTTAGCGGCCTCTGATGCCCTTTTCAATTCTTTACCCTTCAGTTTACACAAGTCGATACGAAAAGGCCTTTATAAACATGCGAATGAGCTTTGTGTACATTCCATTAAAGACCCTTTAGCCTTTCGGAGGGCTCAGAAAGAGAACGACTAAAAAGGAGTTGGGATCTAAAGAGATGTTATTTATTTAGTTGGTGGGACTCCCTTTTCCCAGGGGACATATTACTTTATTTCTAGAGGTCATAATGCCCCTGCGCCAGTTTATTCGGCTTTTAATGTAATACAATGGAACATGGATAATTCGAACTTCAATAATTCGAAATCGTCTTTAATTCGAATATTTCTCTCGGTCCTTAGAATTTAGGGCAAAAACAATGTAAAAAAATCTTGGTTAATTCGAATAAAATTTTGGATAATTCGAATTTTTCACGAGCCTGTTCCTCCAATGGGAAGTGGACAGTGAGACGATCGATCTTAAATCTTGTCAAAATATTCTCCTCTCGGGTAAGAAGGATAGTAAGATACGGATGTAGGGGTTCCGGGAGAAGAAGCGCGGCGGTCTCACAGTCTAGTTCTTGGACTCTAGGAGTTCTGCAAAGTGGTGGGTCGCGCTTCCTCCCTTTCAGCGCGGGGGAACAGGGGGGAACAGGGGTTTTAGTTACATACACCATCCTGTCGTTTTATCCAAGAATTGCCTCCCACCCCCCATCTTCATTTCTTATTCAGCTGTTAAGTCAGTCAGCGTCTAGATCTGTTTGTGCCTCGAATTTGTCGTGTACAGTGCAGTTCAGTGGGTTGTAGATTTAAGATGTCGAAGCATAGAAGTTATAAAACTTTAACGTTGTCCGAGAAAATAGTTGAAATTAAAGAAGTTAAAAAAGGAATAAAGAAAAAATCTGAAATTGCCAAGGACTTTGGAATTCCTCCTAACACTTTATCAACTTACCTAAAAAATAAAGAAAAAAATATTCCCCATGAAAATTACTTTTTTTCAAAACAATAGACTTTTATTTTGACTTTTTTGATAAATTATTTATTACTTATGTACGTATTCGCCCAATTCAATGGATAACGTGACTTCTTATTTTTATTCATTATTGAATGAAAATTTTTATTGAATAAAAGTTATTTATTCGAATGAAACAATTTTTTGAATAAATTTGATTTAGTTGAATGAAATTTTTTGTTGAATACAATTGATTTATTTTAATAATCTTTTCTAATAAAATTGATTAAGAACATTAAACATTTTCTTCCTTTTAATGAAAAGTATTTATTTAAGTGATATTGTTTACTGAACTTAAAAAATCCATGAACCACATTATTTTAAATTTATAAAAATAATTAACGAACAAATAAAAAATAATTAATTATTCATTAATTATTTATTATACTCAGATAGCGTAGAGGTATCTGATCCTTGACCGTATGGCTCAATAGGGAGAGAGTGTGATAAGTATCACGATCCGACCTGTTTTTCCCTTTTGCAAGTATCTATTAATAAATCAATTAAAGACTGTGTTGGCCTAAGGACGTCAAGGGAGGCCGAATCCAACCCATGAATGAAGGCACTAGAAGATAAACTCTTTAGTGCGCTCGGGAATTGAAACAATCCGGGTCCTCCAGTGGATATTAATCCAGTACTCTACCACTGAGCTAACCTCTTCCCACTACTAATAATAATTAGTAGTTGTTAATAAATCAACATAAAATACAAAACAAAAACAAACAGTGTTTCGGCTTGTATTTCAAGCCTTCATCAAAGGTATAAGGAAATTTAGAAGACATTCAATTACTGACTTCCAAACGGATCTTCTTCTCTTCATACCGGTGACGAATGCTTGACATTTTCAAATAAAATTTTTGTTTTATTAACTATTGTTTTAATCTCGGCAATCTCATATTTTTAATAAATGTATAACTTTTATTAAAAATATGACTAGGTAATCAGAAAGGTGAACGATCTCTTCTCAATTTAGGAAGAATAATGGTTTATAGTTATTAGGCGCGTTACATTAGTTACCGCATCTCGTGTCATAATAATTTCTTATCCTATCAGATTCTATGCATGACCTTGCCCATGTAGGCTAAAATACTCATGTTAAGTGATTTTGGCTTTGATTCCCTAAGTTGCGTTTATATAGTTCTTTACGATTCTAGAAAGTCGTAAGTATTTACAAATGTGTTCCGCTAGAATTTTAACTGAAACGTTGAAAGCCCATAATCCTGTCGCCCTTTCTCCTTCTGAATACAGCACATATAGACGATAAACGTTGGTCTTATATCCTCAAATTAGTGAAAATAGTCGAATACATCTTCTCGTTCTTTGATAAAAAAAAAGTGTAGTATTCTTTTTGTAATTTACTTTTCTCAATAGCTGCTGACACTACGGATTCTGTAAATTGAAATCTTTCCTTTGAATCTGTCTAAAAGATTCTTCAATTATTCTTCAGGCCATGCCTATCGTTATGCCTTCCCCAACTAGCTGGGATTCCGCAAGGCGAATTTTAAGACCTCTGTTATCTACTATTCACACAGAATCCTACACTGCACCCTCAGGTTTCAATCCAATACTCACACAAAACATTCATAACACGTACTCAAAACTGTACTCATGGCCTCTGTTAACGGTTAGATTCGCCAATGCCTTTTGGGCAAATACCCACAATGTAATTTAAGTAGGTAAATTAATTCAAAATAGCTGTCATAAATAAAGTGTTAGTTATTTTGAAATTTTGTCAAATAGGGCTTCTCATTCTGTTCTGTCTCTGTTTATCGTACATAGGATCAAAAACCATTACTCTGTATGTTGCATAATTATACAAGTCTTAGTATTTTTGAGCATAGACAAAAATCTGTGGCTTTGTGTAAGAAAATAAGAGAACGAATGCCCTTACGAATTTCATTCCATGTCTTTGAAGATATTTTTTATAGGCTAATGAAGAAATATATCAGACATCAATACAAAAGTCATGAAAAAGAAAGCGTTGGAATCCATGGTTGCAGGTACAATGATTTCCTTTTATATGCAACAGGTCCAAGAGTGTGTGATGATTTCTGACAAGGGCCTTCCTTTAAGTGCCAAGAACTTCCAACTGCTTATCATACACAAACAAAGGATTTCTTCAACTTCTCAAGAGTTATAAAATATGTCTTACTTTGCTTGTATATTCTTCCTTGGAATAGTAATATAAATGTGATTTCTTTATATTTTCTATGACCAATAAATAGTTTTAACTAATTGAAATAGTTCTTTACACGACTTAAGTAATTTGTTTTTGTTTTGTATTACAAAGAATGGCAGTAAATAGTTTTTAGAGATTAATATATATTTCAACATAAAGTTCATAGTTCATAAAGTGCTTAATGAAAACCAGGATTAATTATCTAGGATCTTTCGACTTATTAGTGAGGAAAAGCCTTTTCCACATGATATCTGCTTTATGGTGGCATAACTCTGTGACTGGAGTGTATATAATTCCATAACAATAATGAGTATCTATGGCTTATGTTAAAGGAGTCAAAACTCTAAATTTAAAGAGTTTGACCCAAGATTTGGAGATAATTTTATAAATAGCAGCAAAAAGAAGCTTAATATCAATTTATTGACACTATAAAGTGGTTTAATTTTGCGCAGGAATTGATTCAAATAGATACTTAGGCAATCACTTTGGAATTAGAGGAAATATATTATTATTAGAAACGCGGAAGCAAAATGCGTTTCAACCTTGTTAATTAACTAAAAGCACACAAAATTTATGCTTTCAATAGGATATTGAGATTTTGTACACCCTTGAATATAATGTAAATAAATCTAAGGACTATTTTCTAACTCTAACGGAAGAACGATTAGTTATCAGCTGGTCATGTTTACAGTAAGTATTTTATAATATTTTTTTTTTTTTTTTTTTGGTATCCTGTAATATTAAATTTTAAAGAAAGAGATAAAAAAAAAAGAAAAACAAAGTGCTGTTTTTTTATGTCAAACACTCTCCTGAAGCATCGCGTTTTCATCACGTAATGATAGGAAATAATTGTTATATGGTTGGCCACTTAACTTGACTATGAAATTTCGCTTCATACTCTAGTGGGATGTAAAAGTCCAATCACCAGAATTGCAAAAAGTAAATGGATTAAACGATTAAGAATTGTGCTAATGACCTGAAATGTCTTCAAATAGTTGGACTAGATTTTTCCTTGCAGGACCCCATTAGAAGTTGGATTATTTCATAACGATATTTATAATCAGTATGAGAACAATGGGAACTAAGAAATACTATGGAATCCAATAAGTCGACCCTAAGGCAAAAAAGTGCTTTGCTTACGGATGTAGCCCCTTTGGAGCTTAAATAGGGTAATATCCAGTTACAGGAGGCTCGTGTTACGTCTCCTTCCCCGGGGTCGGGACTTGAGAGTCATCGCTGAGGATGGCTTGTCGCTTCATTGATCCGTGCCTTTGTTACTCGCTCTCCATTCTCATTTACTAAGGGTTCTTCAGGAAAGAGATTAAGAAAAGTTTTATTGGCAGTAACCCTATCAGGTTTCCTTTTTAGGAATTTAATTTGACGTAATGAGCTCATCGAAGAGCCCTTTTTAAAATCTGTCACCTAAAGTTTTATCAAGATTTATTTCATTGTATTTGAAGCTTCATATAATCGAAACTTCTCTTAGTACATTACTTAAATTAGCTAATATTTCCATAAATAAACTTTGGTAAACCAGAACTAAAAGTTTGGTTCCTGTTTGTTTAGGACTACTGAAAACTTTGAAATTATTCCTTTAAGTTTTGATTTGCCTTTTAGTCTAGCGTGGCAGTTTACTTAGTCCTCTTACAACAAATTTGCTTATAAAAAGATAGAATATTTCTCTTGCTAAAATTCCCGGTAGTGTGGTTCCGCTATTATTACCTACCGGAATTTCCTCTTAAAATTTCGGTTGTTCACATTTTCAGGACCAGAGCAGAATCCTAATATCCCAAAAATCTGTCGGATTGTTCGCTATTAGATTTCGGTAGTCAGATTTTTTTCTAGATGAATAAGTGATTTGATTTTAAAAAATATCAATTTATTTGGAATTTTATCTTGATAAATGAGCGAATCTGGAGATCAGACCTTTAGCAGTAGGGGCAGTCCATATCAAATCATCCAGGCCATGAAACCCATGTCCTCAGAATTGCCTGAAACTTTTTTTTATTTGTTGAACTGGTCATTCTAATGATATATTCCAAATTATAGTTAGATATCTTCAATACTTTTTGAGTTATGAATTTTTAAAGTTGTCTATAAAACTTGGGTTTTCTTTTACTGACGTTTTAAGTCAAAGCGACTTTCATTTACTAAAAAAATCATTACTCTGTTAATGTTTATGATATCTCAATGGGATTTTCACCAAAATGGTCCCAATAATATTTTAAATATGGGAAAAATATATTTACTATCTGTTATCTGTCTGGTTGCTAAGTGTATTTATTTAAAAACAAATATTATTCCTTTTTTTTTAATAATTACCTACTTAAACGTCGGGCGTGGTCAGTACCTGAAGGGGTGACCGACTATGTGCTGTTCGTATTATAAAAGGGTGGCGACCTTTAGATAGCCCGGCGATAATAGCCAAATAGTTGATGCGCCAAAAAAAAAAAAAATTACCTACTTAATGATTAATATATACTATTACTTAGGTTAATCTTAATATAAACTTATGTAAATAAACTATGTTTAAAGTTTACTATAAACATAGTTTTGGTAGTTTCCGAAAATTTAAGTAAGTAAAATTTGGGTTAAAAATAGTAAAAACTACGTGTTCCGGACACAGTCTTGGCTGAACTGAAACGATCCTCCGGTTTTTGCCTAGAATCTATTATTGTTTCCTTTTTAACCAGATTAAGCTTTATGTTATCTATTTTTGTACTATAAAAGCCAAAAAATGTCTGGCTCCTGGAGTACATTGAAGGTTTGCTTTTATTACAATCCGCTTGATAATTCCGCCAATACCGTCTCGAGGGGACTTCCCATGACTGGTAGCAATAACACCATCACAGTTTTTACTTCTGGATAGTTAATTTCGGAAATGTTGTGACAACCTTTTGATTTTCATAGACAAATGCCACATCATCTTCCAAGTCATCAGATACCTCACAGATATCGAAAACTTGCAGTTCTTTGGTGTTTTCTTGTCTTGTATAGATCAGAACTAGATGAAAAGAACAACTGTTGTTGTTCCAATAATAATCTTGGCTTCATTTTACAGCACAAACGAATAGTTTTCACTGTTAATTAGAATAATAAAAAACTAAGTTTATAGTAAACTTTAAAAATAGTTTATTCACATAAGTTTATGTTAAGGTTAACCTAAGTAATAGTAATTGTAGGTAGCTTCAGTACGCTGATATTAATCATTAAGTAGTTTTTTTTTTGTTTGTTTTTTTTTTTTTTTTTTTTTTTTGTAAGGCGCATCAACTATTTGGCTATTAGCGCCGGGCTATTTACAGGTCGCCACCCTTTTATAATGCCAACAGCACATAGTCAGTCACCCATTCAGGTACTGACCACGCCCGACGTTTAAGTAGGTAATTTAAAAAAAAAAGAAAAAGGAATTTATATTATTTTATTGATTTAAGAATATTTAACAGGAAAATCCCAGAGTTTTTCTTTTAAAATCTAATAGTTTATACTTTTAAGAATGTGTCGATGAAAAAAGAACTTGCTTTTATGGAGCGCCTTTTATTATAATCGATTTTTGAAATTTTTATGTTTTTAATTTATTTTAAAATAAAACTTTGTTTCTAAATAAATATACTTAGTAGCAACCAGAAAGATAACAGATAGTAAATATATTTTTCCCATATTCAAAATATTATTGTGACCATTTTGGTGAAAATCCCATTAAGATATCATTAACATAAACAGAGTAATGATTTTTTTAGTAAATGAAAGTCGCTTTGACTTAAAAGAAAAAAAACAAGTTTTATAGACAACTTTAAAAATTCATAACTCAAAAAGTATTAAAGATATCCAACTAAAATTGGGAATATATCATTAGAATGACCAGTTCAACAAATAAAAAAAAGTTCCAGGCAATTCTGAGGACATTGGTTTCATTTCACTATTTTTCTGGATGATTTGATATGGACTGACCCAGTATATTTCGTTTTCAATTTTACTAATTAATGAGGAAGGGAAGCAAAGAATTTGGAATATTCATTATTTTAATAACATTGATTTGTACAGATCACCTACGTTTATCTATATCTATATTTTAACATTCACAAATCTACCAAAAACAAATTGGGTGGACTTACAAATATAAAAAATAATATCTCAAACACAGCAGAGTCGAATACATTAACCTGGACTGGAAAAATAACATGTAAAACATCACACATGTAAGGAATAGTCAAAATTTAT
The DNA here is from genome assembly GCA_946811695.1 of Gonocerus acuteangulatus. Lineage (NCBI taxonomy): Eukaryota > Metazoa > Arthropoda > Insecta > Hemiptera > Coreidae > Gonocerus > Gonocerus acuteangulatus. The sequence goes on along the minus strand of OX328123.1, from coordinate 21,670,388 downwards.
CTGTAAGAGTTCTTGTTGCAAACGTTTTATACCCATTGTATACCGTATAAAGCATTTTTTTTCTTTTTTTTTTTTTTGCTTGATGTAAATATTTACATATTTATATTCATTGATATATGTAACATAACGTTTAGAGAGACCTCAATCTAATAATGATGAAACATGTAACGTGGAAATAGTAAATTAATTCATTTATGTGTGCTAATATTTACATTATGCAAAAAGAACACAAAAATTAATGCCATAAACAGCTGGGAAATCGCCGTTAGCCAAGTTTCAGGGAGTATTCTTACATTCTTATCGCTAATTATTGATGCTTTTTATATTATTTTCTGGTACTTTAATGTATTCTGTTTAACTGAGTCTGTTACATTATTGTATATATTTGTATAACAAAGATGCCCTTTTGCGTTTCAGAATAACGTACTTGAAGTATTCCAAACTTTTTCAGTACATAATTCCAATTTGGTTTTGGTAAATGTATTTATTTATAATTGATTCGCAACTAATGCGGGTTCACTCCTTCAAGGTAGTACCTGTAAGGTCCAATGAACCAGCATTTAAAATGAATATTTGATTCAATTATTTCCAGAGGTTTTGGAAATGTCTGTTATATGCCTGGAAGCATCTGGTTATTCAGCAGATGTCTTCAAATGCGAGTGTATAGTTTAGTGTCCTGCAAGTAAGAAAGTATTGTGTTTATGTACTGGCTGCTGTCCCTCAACAATTCGTAAATGTCATGTGGGATATTTAGGTTTTGTCGTCTTCTGCACTCCGTAAATAGGTGTTTTACAGTAAAGTCTGTAAGGTAGTAAGTAAGTGTTTTACAGTCTGTAAGTATGCGTTTTACAGTAAAGTCTGTAGGTCTGTTAGGTAAATTAACGATTCTTGCAATCTATGTTATCACGCGCGTTTCGTAGGAAATAGTAGAGTCGGTTTGGTCGTCTAAGTTCTAAAACATTATACGATAGGGGAACATGAGCAAGGAACGGACTGTAGAGCAGAACTCGACAAACGAACGGTAAATTTCGGATATAAAATATATAACGTACTCTTGGGATTCGAAATAGCCCGGAGATGTTCAAGTCACGTGTCGAACGTGGGGATGCGTCAAACCCGTCTCTCAACTCTCCCGCTAGACAGTTCTGAATATATTTTCACGTGAGGTTTTTAGATTTTATCCATCCAATACTGTAAATTGCATCAACTCACTCAAATGTTTATATTCTTCGCTATAAAATTACAATTTAGTTCAATTTGGGCTTAATAATGATTGTTTCATAAATTCATCTCGAAATTTAAATAAAAATTATGGTACAAGAGGATCATTGGCCTAAAATCGTATTCCGACCAGTGTTGGGCAAAAATTATTCAGAATGATGAATAACGATTAATGAATAAATGTATTATTTTATTCATGAATGAAGAATAATTACTTTTATTCATTATTCGTTATTCTGTGAATGAATTTTATATTTTATTCACAAATTATTCGAATGATCAATCAGAATAAACATATTTTAGTAAATAATGATAGATTTATTATGATGTTGGCAGCCAGAAATATGTATATATATATATATATATATATATATATATATATATATATATGAGTGTTTAAGGAGGATTAATCAGTAGACCAACTAGAAATAAATAATAACGAATGATGAATAATGAATGATGAATAACGAATAATGAATAACGAATAATTCTGTGAATAATTCATGATGTACCGTGCAAATAAGATAATTCAGTGAATTATTCATCATTCACTAAAAACTTATTCGAATAATCATTTATTCGAATAATGCCCGACACTGATTCCTACATTACAGTCTTAGGATAAACCATAGAGTCGATACTAAATATTAGATTATTATTTGAGGAGCTTAGTATCAAAGTTGGACAACTCCACTTTTGCTTTTTTTACAGGAGAGGCAAAAAACCATATCTACTATATTGATGTCAGTATCATGGTGATTTTTATATATGTTATTCTTATAGGCCTCAGAAACATTATTTCAAAGCCACTACAAAATTATATAAGTATTAAGGCCCTAATTACACTTTAAATAGTGGAGTTGTCCATGTTTGAAACCAAGTCATGGAGTTGTCTGTTTTTGAAACCAAAGGGAGCCATTTGAAAATTGAACCTATCCTTTTTTGAAACCAAACAAATATTAATTTGGTATGCTCGAGGGTGTTTTAATATAATGTAATTATGTCTAATGTATTAAATCAAAATTATATATTTAAAAATTACATGAAAAATGTTATTTAAATACAGTTTGACAAAACTGAAATGGAACTAAATTATCCTTATTTTATTAAGTTTAGAAAAACAGTGGTACTTAGCTATCCTCTTCGCACAGTTTTACCTATAACTACATGTATTGAAGTGGCTGTGCTATAATTTTCATCGCCGTACTCAGCCATACCTGTGCACAGCTAATAAAATAAAGTTATCAATTAGCGATTCGATTATTTTATAAAAAACGAGTTAACCATTATTATTTTCTGGAGAGAGTTGTTGAAAAGTTTTTAATAGCAAATAACTGAACATTGACGATGAGATCTATCTAATATCTAGTGTGAAACTGTCAATATTTATTTGTTATACGCGAAAATTTAAATGAAGAGGAATATGTCGAGAACAGTTACCAGTATTACATTAGTTGTTAATTTATTCACCCCAGGTTTTGAAAATATATTTGGAAGGATACATAGCTCTACCACTTCAGTAAAGTATGAATATTTTAAATTAAATACCGACTGTTTTTCACGGTTGTTGTTATATAAAGCCCGTTTATTAATAAAATAATTATTCTATAGAATTGGTAGTGGTCTCATTGGACTCGGTACAAATAAATTCTTCAAAATCATACCTAAATCAGAAAGATTCCAGTACCTAGAGGTTTTGTCCCAAAATCCGGCATTCGGAACCACAGTGTGCCTGATAACAGCTAGTTATTAATAAGAATTATCGCAAAATGCACTTATTACAAGTAACTATAAACATTCAGCCATGATGGATTTGCAATGCATGTTGGGAGCAGATTGCATGAATCCAAGCTTCTCATTGGCTACTGATGGAGTTGTCATTTTTTGAAACCAAACTATGTTGGAATTGTCCATATTTTGATTCTGAACGGTTGAAATAAACGCTATTTTACCTATTTTCTGCCCGTTTTTAATGAAAAACAGTTGTAAAATCGAATGCAGCATAAAAATCCACTTTAGAATCGACAAAAATCTCAAAACTGAAAAAATGGAGTTGTCCAACTTTGGTACTAAGCTCCTCATTTGTTTGTACAGGTTTTATTTTATTTTTTTGTACAGATATGTTTAGGAACGTTTGGCGATTTACTCAGCGGTTAAGTATAACACAGAAATATTGCAAGTGGTCTGTATTAATATCTCGGAGTCGTATACATTATAAATTATGTATATAAATGCATAATACAAAGCATGATGAAATATATTAATACATTATAGAAACACGATGTTATATGAACTAATTGATTTATTATTAAAAATGTTTGAAAGCCATATATTTATTATTTATTTTTTTTGGACCAACTTCTGGAAATAAAAATAGCTCTTCAAGAGGTATCATATAAAGTCAAATATGTAGAAGAACTAAGAAAAGAAATTAAGGAACTTCGTTAAGTCTTTTTAATTATATGACCTCCGACATTTTTTTTTAAATAATTAATGATAACAAGAAGAAGAATATAATAATAAAATTTCATAATGGCTTAAAATGTTACGAAATAGTACATTTGTAAATAACAAAAAAAAAATAATAATAATAATTTCGGAGGAAGAAACCACCTCTGTTTCCTCATAGGAACCACCTATGTTTATTCATAGGAGATAATATTTTTTTTAAACAAAGAAAACCTGAAAGAATACAAAACTTCATTTTCCCTGTAGCTTTTAAGGGTACCCTTTAAATTTTTTATATATATTTTTTTGTTTAAAAAGAGAAACAAGATTCCACGAAAGTACATAGTTTTTTGTTACTTTCAGAGTCTACAAGTGGAATGAGGCATTTTGTAACGAACTTAAACCTACTCTAAAGTCTGAGCAACACTATCCAAGCCATGCCTCATCCTTATTGCAATTAAGAATTCCATTTTCATCGAAATTAATCCCTTGTCTCTTAAGCAGTTCGTCTGAGTAAAAGAATAAAGGTGGTAATGAAGGCGAAAAAAATTGTGGAAAAGTTGGATAAGAGCAATTAAATTGAAATATTGCTGTTGAAAGTTGCGAAGAAGTTAAAACTTTCTTTATTGGAGTGGGTGTTCACAAAGAAAAAGGAGAACAATTTTATCCCTTATTTTTTCCTCAATTGTAAAATAAAAATATGATGGGGAAAAAGTCTGATTCAAAGGGACGATCATCTTATTGCGTTTTAATATTTTTCTTACCTACAATAATTTAAAACGTGATTTTTGTTAATATTGATTAATGGTGACGTATCTTCTCTTCTATCTTCTCCAGGAAATCATGAAACTTTGAAGTAAAATTACTCCATTTTTACGAAAATATAACTATATATATTCGAGAAAAGTGAAAATACCCAGCATGTTTATGTTGGCCTATCAAAAACGAGTTGTTACAGGTTTGGAAATATAAATATATATATATATATATATATATATATATATATATAAGTGATTATATATGCAAGAGAGAAAGAGAAGAAAAAAAAATGTATGTTTTTATAAATTTGCCTACATGTTAATTAAAATGAATTGCCTCTATGCATTGGAAAAGGATATGACTCTCCAAGTTGTTCAAGTTTTCGAGATATTGACCCTCAAAGATTCATTTGTTAACATGGGAGGCAGAGGCGTATCCATGTTTAATGAACAAAAAAGCTAGTTTTCTTACCATTTTTCGGGAAAACTAGTATGAAAACCTAATCTTTCCTGACAAAAGCTATTCTTTTCTTTTTTTTTATTATTGTTTGGAAGGGTGTATTCAACCGTGGGAGGTCATGGGCACCCAACAAAGGAAGGAGTTTCTTAAATCAATCTAAATATACTCTTTAAAGTTGATTATATGGGAAATGAAGAATTGAAATCAGGAAGGGAAAAATAATTAAAAAAAAAAAAGGAAAAAAAAAAAATCTAAAAGCCTTCCACCCACACCGCGGATTGGGCACCGTCCGAGCCCAGAACCACCGCGACACCGCCGCACTGCTCTCCTTGTAAAAATGCTTTAGCAGGGGAAACTTAATCATGCAAGGCTCTACAGGGAGTTGTGCTCGCCCCCTCCCCCAGGAGGGCGTCCACAATCTCCAGAGCCCGGGACTGTGACAGTCCAGAGATGTTTCGGCAGTGCTGTTTCGGCAGGACCCCAGGCCACGGACAGCGAGAGAAGCTGCACCTCACCAAATAAACCTTGTAAATATTGCTGTTTCGCATTTACAAAAGTAAATTATTTATGAAAGTTAGTATTTTTGCTGGAGTCAATGGAGTATTCTATATATGATTTTCTTACTTGTTGTTTAGAAAAAATAAATAATTAGAAAATGAAAATAAATAAAGGTGAGACAAAAGCTTTAATAGGGCATGAGGTACATGTTGTCATAAATAATATGTTTTATCTTTTTATATCTCCAAAAAGAAAATTCTAAGATCAACTTTAATTAAAACACCTAAGTATGATCACTTCCTCTGACCTTAAATATGTATTTTATTTATATCTCCACCTTTGACAAATAAAGTTTCGGCCTTCAGACCATTTTCAAATTCTTAACACCAGCAGCCACATTATTAAACCCTCTATTTTAGGCCTTGCCATCCTAGCAACTTCTCAAACAACTTAAATTTACACTATCCACTAAATGTTGTTTACAGTCCTCCATTTTTCTTCCATGATACTCTTCCATCGGAGCTCGTCTTTGATCTACTTCCATTTGAATTGTCTTTTTATATCCTTATTTTCTTAAAAAAAAAAAAAAAAATCTGAGGTCAACTTTAATTAAAACATTATGGTATGTTCACCATTTATGGTCGTGGGAAGTGATCATACCAAGGTGTTTTAATATTTTTTTGTATTTTGGAACAGCAGTAAGAAATGCTCTATTATCGTTGGGTAATGTAGTTCCCTATTCGACCTTTGACATTCCGAATGTAATCCGTACCTTGTGTTCTGATTTTGAGCCAGGACCGTAGCTAGAAGTGTGATACGACTCTGGAATCCCTAGAGTTGAGGACACAGCTGCTCCTGTATCCTGCTAACGATCCTGCATTAGGACTGTCACTCAAGCTGTAGGATCATCCCAGTACCCGTTCATACTTTACAACGTGTCATTCCTCAAACATCTGTCAAAACCTACACACAATACATTTTTATCAACGTTTTCTTTCTATTCGTTTATTTTCTTTTTCAATGAATACCACGTTCTCTTGAATAAACGTGTTTCTTTCTTTTTTTTTTTTTATTCGCTCGTGATCCAAGAAGATGGGTGGCCTCCTTAGAGCCTTTGAAAATCATGTTTATTCATTTCATTATTTACATAAAACCGACATGTAAATTTAAAGTTTTTCAGCGAATCTAAATCTACGCATATCCAAATAATGCATTGATGCATTGATTCATTGACATGTACATATGCGTAAATGTAATAAACGTTAAATAACGTATAAATATATACATGCATACACATTATCTTACACATGCCAGTTTCTTTTTAAATAAATTGTTTTATGTATTATTATTCTTCATATCAGTATTAAACAACTTCTAAGGAGGCACATAAGCTATATAAGCTATGTATAAGCTCATGACACTTCATCTTATGCAATAAAAATATATTAATTACCCAAATGCTACAAGACTGTAATACAAAAATGAAGATCATTCCATACTCAGGTCCAGCGTAAGCAGAATACATTCCTTACCATAGCAAGAACTAACAGTAGCGTACGCCTAGGAAGGTTGATGCGGCATAGGGGTCAACCCAGCATTTGACAGCCCTAAAACCGGCCCCGCCTAACACCACCCTCCTCTGGCCATCAAAAGTAGATATCCCCATGACCCCTGGGGGTTTCGCAAAACCGCCTGGGCCCGACAAGTGCCGGAATTCAAGTCCAACAAACACTCCCAGCTCGCACTTGGAGTAGACACGAAAGGGTCGCCCGGACGCGGTTAGTCGTTCTCGGATTCTGGGTGTCTCGTTCCCTCTGCAGAAGCAAAGTTGGGCCTAAGCCTCCTCCAGCAAGAACTAACAGATTGTGTACTGTTCTTAGCAGTGAAATATATTTCAGGGGGTTTCTGAATACTGTAAATTGAAGATAAATATGACTGGTCAGGTTGCGGAATGGAATTTCGAGTATTAATTTTATTGTAAATCCTTATAAATAAACGTTGAACTCTACAATTACAAGTTACCAGATCACTTCCTCAGTCACTGTACGATGCCGGGTTGTGATGAATGTATGCTGAGTTTTGTGGCGAAGAACTCATTTGCGACATCTACGTTGCAAGATACTTTATGTTATATAAATTTCACTGGAGATCATTTTCAGTGCAGTATCGATGGGAATTTGAAGATATTTAAAAAAATAAAACAAAGTAGTAGGATAATAAAAGGATATATGAAGTTATATAGGTACAAATGAACACAATACAATAGGAGAACGGTATGCAATATTATCTCAGCGATAGGATCAAACAGTTATCTTAGAGTTCTGGATTTCCTAAAGTTGTCTTTTGAACAATCGACATTGACGACACTTCCTGCCAGAGGAAGCTTATTAAAGTAGTGCTAATATTTAAGTGTTCATGTTCCTCGTGATTGAAATAGCAAGAAGTCCATCAGAGCAGAAAGCCTGAACTTCTGTTCCTTCACTTAATGGTCCAAGTCAGAAACTGCCGAAGTTCTGATCCATCCTTTGTTTCAAAGTTCTCTACTGTCCCTCAATATCTGCGTGGAATCCATGTCTTATCCCGTAGTCTTCCGAGTCCTCAAGAAATTTTAATTAAATTGTGTCATTCGTGGGTACTCCAGTGATTGAGAATACGTGTATTTAGAAATTGAAGTGACCCCTAATCACGAAGTTTGACGAATAATTCATAAGTTTCATTGGGTGCTATTTTTAGAATGAAAATCATTGCAAAGAACACATATTTTAACATTTGTGTGTTCGAATTGAGGGATTTTGCATTATAAAAGTTAAACAAATTACTCTCATACGGGAGATTACTGTTGGTGGACCCCAATCTTTACTCAGCAAGTTTTTATGGACGTTGTTAATAGTAATACTTCTAACCTCTTTGATATATATGTGTATTATCATGTCTTGATTTTCAATAATGATATAATGATGGTATCATTTTTCCTGTCATAAGCGTTTTTGTCTCGAATTTTTAATAAATTGTGTTTTCAGTGCTTAAGATCAACTTTTAGCAGCATTACTGTACATGTCGAAATATTCTTTAGAAGCGTGGCTTTCACGTGTTACAGATATTCTACGACATATTTACACATTTTTGGCTAAAACAAAGAGGTTGCTAAGAATTTGTCTGCTTAATTGACTTGTGATAACATCTCACTCTATTAAAACCGTCATTACTTGCTCCTTTTCAGAAATAGATATTGCCTCTCAACAGAATAAGAACATTAAAAGTTGGGATGAAAAGTTAGAATTTCTTCCTACTTGTGTGACTATACCTACTCCGTTAAAAAACCAATTTTTTTATGTTCGATAAAGGTGGAAAATATAATCACAATTCGACGTAGATATTTCATTACCTTTAAAAGCTGATCAGGTTTTTTATATCATCTTTAATAGTAAATCCTGTCTTATTTGACTGTAAAAAGCTTTTAACGCAAATTCAAATTGTTATATTATACCTACGAATCCTAGGGATATTTATTTATATTCAAGGGTCAAATGTGCATTAAGATTTGAAATATTCAGCTTAAGAAACGGTGTTTTTGGAATTCTGGAACCTTTCTCCAATAGGTGAGTTTTAGTTTGCATTAGGGAGGGAAAGGTGAAATAGTTTTATCTTATATATTAGCTTTCTGAAAATGTTGTTCGATTGTGCGTTGAAATAATAAAGTTTTTAGAAAATCTCATTGATTTTGTTTTCTTTATATTCTAAAATACTGGGGTCGTTTGTACTTTAGCCAGTAAAGTAATGTTTCTAAAAGGAAATTTTGGGTTGGAATAATGTACCCAAATCAATGGGTATTTGGAGGTTAGTGTAGAAAAACCAAGTTTTTTTTTTTTTTTTTTTTTTTTTTTTCTTATGCCGTGCCAGAGAGAAGAGCAGCAACATTAACTGAATTTATTAAATATTCTTAACGCCCAGGAACATCGAGATTTTTTGACTTAAGGAAGGTCTAAGAAAAATTCCGGGAATGCATTACACAGTCTACCATTCACAAAATTATGTTCATCCTAATGTAGAAGCCCACTCCCAAAATATTGAGTCATTGCGGGTGTTCAGGGATCACACATCCAGCTGATCAATAAATCACTATATAGATCATATGGTGTGAAAAAAAACAAGTGAGCGAGAACTCAAGAAGACAAGAAAAAAGTGCAGTGAATCAAAATTCAAGACAATCTTTTCAAGACAATTTTATTCCTTCCTACGCTCTTTCAGTTTCATTTTGAGTGAGTAGGAGAAGAAAACTATCCTGGTTAGGGAGGAGGGAGAGAGGCCGGCCAGAAACAAACTACAATTTCAAACCCAATTATGTGAGTCCAACAACCATTTATTTTTAGAACCACCCTAAGCAATTTTCAGGTTTGGAGTAATATTCAATACATTTTATAGATTGAATTACCTAGCCTGTACAGCGGGCCAGCGATAAAGGATCAAAATTGAGTTTGGAACCAGAAGATCCCTTCAAGACTCATACCTCTGTAAGTTTGTTTACAGAAGAAGATACAAGAACGAGGATCATATATATTTGTTTGTATATATATATATTTGTTGAATATATTTGATTGTATTTTAAAATCATTAAAAGCATATTGGGCCCGTTAATGAATAATTCAAGGACTAATATATCAAAAAAATCATTTTGGAAGCTTGTTTAATACATCACTTTAATCATCTGTTCTTTACTAGTATTAATTTAATAATAAGACAAATATCTCTTTCATAAATACGTAAGTGGTTTAGGTAAAGTAAAAATACTCATAGTAAAAATACACCCAAATACTGAAGATGAATTGATGTATTGAACGTACAGGAGCTGCATTGACTGGCCTAGTTGTGTGCTATCAACAGGAGAACAGCCTATATAGACTCTGTTCGCACATTCTATTGGCCTATCCCATGAATGCTGCACATATCGGATCTATCCGTTCCTATTAGCCCGCACAGCGAACTGCTGCACAGCACGCTACTCCAACCCATAAACCAGTCTAGATACATACTTAACTTTTCATACACACGCGAGCGGTTTTATTTTAGAAATGATAATTCATCCTTTGATACCCATTTCACTCATAAACGTTCGCCTTCTTAACAGCCACAATTTTATTCCGACTGGTACAATATTTTTTCTCCCCGACCTCTTATTAACATATCTTTTCATTCTACCCTTTTCAGTTCCATTAACACAGCAATTACAGCTCACTTGCATTGTGTTTCCCGCAGAATCGCGAGCATGTCGTTGGCCATTAAATCTTTATAAAATGTTTTCCACTGCTAAATTACCTTTCCCCTTCTAGCAGGGTATTACGAAGGATGTAAATTAAATTTTGGAGTACTCTATTCGACTTAAGTATGGACGTTTTAGATGGAATTCGTAATGAGCTCCAAGCTGAAATTCTAGCTCAGCAACATGCTATTTCACGCTTTAAACTGGCATGAAATTTGTTTTGAATAATAATGTTTATAAGATGATGGTGATTTTACGCATTAAGACTCTGTTAATGGAACCGTGTAATTGAAAAACCACTATTCGCTCATACCTAAAATAAATAATTTATAATAACAATAAGTCCGAACTTATATATTTCTGGATCCGAAAATAATGAAAAGTACCAGTACAGGGTCTTCCCGTCGTCTAGTGGCCAACGCTTTGGATTCTCATGAGGCAGATATGGGGGTTCGAGTCCCACCGGAAGCAGGGATTTTTCTTATTTAAGAGTGCGATGGGAAAATTATTGGCAGCACCATGGATGTCGACGATAATTTACCAGATGTCGGTGCTCCGTAAAAAAAATATTCCACCCCGTGTCAACCAAAAAGGTTCCAAATTTTCGACCTTGCTAATCTCCCATTGGTACCAACAAAAGTATCCCTATACAATAATATTTTTCGAGGTTATGGTATTCGTCAATTCAAAATGGAGCATAGCGCGACATTATTGCATCTTTATTTTTATTATTTATTTGATGGTGTTCCGCTTTATGGCGATGTACACCTTACATTTTATATAGTTATTGCAGAACATTATATTACCTTATTGCCTATATATTTATATTATGTATATATTATTACATTGCATTATATTACCTTATTTTTTTATATATTTACATTACATATATCACTAAATTGTATGTAAATTATTACATCTAATTTTTGGTCAAACCTTTACAGAAATACCTTAAGCAGAAGAAAACGTCCTACAATAATTTGAAACCGAACATCTACAAATAATTAATTGGTATATCTGTATCATCGAAATCTGTAAATTCATAACAGCAAAAATAAAAAAAAACTATCTTATCTTTCAATTATCTCTTTTATCATGCAAATATATGCGTGTAATGTATCAACGGATATTGGGCACGCTTCAAAATATACAGCATTACTTTACTCTGGAAGTTATTTTCGTTGAGGTTAATATAAAAAATAAACTACATAGTTTCCTCTAGCAGGAAAACATTAACTTATTTTTCAAAGATTCAACTAAAATTAGTATTCTAATTAACAAAAAAAAAAATGAAAACTAAATTTATTAAATAATCTTCGGGCAGCCCGGTAGCCGTACGTATTAACAAAACAAATAACGTGTAATTTATATACATTTATACGTATATATATATATATATATATATATATATATATATATATATATATATATATATATATATATTTGACTGTTCGCGGATTTCTGGCGTCCTTAATAGTCCGATTTTGATGAAATTTGGTACAAAAATCCGTCGTCCAATTTGAAAGGTCAAGTTCGTTAACCAGCAAAATTCGCCCACTGGAAGATGGCGTTTAGAGCGAAATTCGCGCAAAAAAAAAATCGTAACGCTTACGTTTTTGAGTTCATATGCTTGTAAGTACTCGTTTTATAGGCTTCTTGGGCTAGTAAAACGAATGAAACCATGTTTAAGGCGATAGCTTTAACCGTTTCTGAGAAAATCGGAAAAAAAGTTGTTAAATCAAGTTTTTGGTTTGGCTACTTAGAATCATGGGATTCAGTTGAAACATTTTTTGCATGTTTGAATTTCATCAAAACTAACATGTTAAACTTTTGTTTACGTTTGGAGTTAAGGAAGGGTTAGAATAAAATATTTTATGAACAGACATGAAAAGTTTTGGGAGCTTCGTATAATTTCATTAATATCTGGAACCAGGTTGGGAAATCGTGATAAGTGGATAGAAATTATTCAAAAGCTTTACAAATTCTCTACAAAATAGATTCTGAAACAATTTTTGATTAGGTGATGTCAATCAGAGAAATAAGTGCTTAAACTTTGAAGTAATTGATTTCGTTTATTCGAACGGTTCTTTTTGTCTGTTTGTATTCCTTGTTATTTTTAATTGCTTATAGTTAGATAATGTATTTGACAATAAAACAGATTAGGTAAAATTAGAAAAACAATTCATTGTTAAAAATATAGCTTGCCAAAAGAAAGATATTCGATGACGTCTTTTGAATATTTTCAATTGCCTTCATGGTGTTGGTTTTTTTTATTTTATTTTTTAATTGATTTTATTTGTAGAATTATTACTTTAGTAAAAGAACACAGGAATATGTGAAAGATTTTGTGTAATAACGTGTATAATACGTGTATAAAATAAATAAATAAGTGAAGAAACTTTTAAAATGATGTACTTTTAGTGGATTAATTACAATTTAGTAAAAAGCCAAATACGCCACGATAGCGGGTCAGCTGAAGGAAGTTTTCGGGTGGATTCAGTATCATAAGATACCAGACCCTCAAACCTAACCGGGAATACGTCATGAGGTCCCAAATCAATTAAGAAGAGTATTTGATAAGGCCCGGAGTAGCGGGATCGAAAGAAAATCAAGATATCTGGTGGTGCATATGCCACGACGCTGGGCCCGGACGTGTTAAGGCGTGAGCATGTAACACTCCGTACCAAGGGTCGTGGGTTCGATTTTAACTATGGTGTGGTGGCTATTCTTTAGAACAAAGAAAAGGCATCGCCCCTATCCTTGCTATGAAAGGGTAGTAACCTATAGATAAACCGTCAAAAAATTCTTAGTTAATAATAATGGACGTTAAAATTTAAATAATTAAATAAGCTTTCTTTCCTATTGGTGAATAAAATAACATGATGCCCATAAAATATGTTTTTATAATTCATTAATTTTTGTTGGATTATGTTCAGTAGGCTAACCAGGAAGAATGGAAAAGGCTTCGATTAAAAATTGTTTTGATGGGTAAAATTCAAATAAGAATCTTCTAAATTTTATATTTTATTGTTTTAAGTTTGAGGCTAATTCATCCGTGTTCAATGTTATTCTCTCAACAAATACACTAAAAAAACATCAATAATCGAAGCTCATTCTGCTCTATTGAGCCGGATAATATTAAATTTATTTAAAGCTTTTTTTTTTTTTTCCTCACTTTAATATTATCAATGAAAAAATACAAAATGGAATTAAATGTTTGTTCTGTATGATTTACAAAACCAGAAATGCGAGTGGAGTCGAGGGTCCGGAATGAACCGAGGCCTGTCATAAATAAACAAAGCAAAATTTAATTTGGAAACGAAACCGCGGGTGGTCAGTTTTCCAGGACTACCCCCTCCCCCCACTCAGCGGGAGTAGATTACGTTTGATAAATATTCAAGAGGAACTAAAGCACGGTAGAATGTCAAGAATAGCAGAACCGGGCTTCATCTTCCAATCTTCAGAGTGGAAAGGTAATTTATAAAAAAATAAAAGTGGTTTTTCAATCTAGGGTAGGAAATTGTAGGAAAGTCAGTACATTGTATTAAAATGATTTATCTATGGATGCAGATGAATAATGAATTTATAAACAAAAAGTCCGTCACGCAGGAGCTGCATAACTAAGCACTTTCCTCAGAATTTGGGTAGTGTAGACTGCTTCCCAGAACAATTTGCTTAAAATATCCTACATAAATAAAATAAAAACATGAATAGTTCTCTTTTAATTTTGTAATGAGTAACTGATAAATTATTAATTTGCTTCCAGAGTTGTGTTTACACATAGTACCTACTGCACTACGTAATAAATACAAAAAACCTCATATTATCGTATTTTGATTTAACGCAGGGACCGGATACAGTCCCTCTAGCGCTCCTTGCGGCGCCTTTGTGAACCTATGTCTGGCTGCCTTTTCTATTGAAATATATTACAAAGTAAACCCCCCGATTCAGCTCATTTTTACAACACTTCTTTCTCATGAGTTACCCACGACGTATACCGCGTTTCGTTACAATAAAGCAGAAATTACGACCAGTATGAGTATATTAGTAATTTGGGTCCGGAGTAAACCCCCCCTCCTAAAGAACCGATTTAGTTTATTTTTACAACACATATTTACCTGTAGATTGACACTACGAATACCGAGTTTCGTCGAAATATACCAAAAATCACGGCTGGTAGTGGCGAATTGGTATTGTGGGTCCGGAGTAAACCCCCCTCCTAATGAACCGATTTCGTTTATTTTTACAACACATATTTACCTGTGGATTAGCACTACGAATACCGAGTTTCGTCGAAATATACCAAAAATCATGGCTGGTAGTGGCGAATTGGTATTGTCGGTCCAGAGTAAACCCCCCCTCCTTATGAACCGATTTAGTTCATTTTTATATCTCACTTTTCTCTCTATATTACTACTATGAATACCAAGTTTCGTTGAAATATAACAAATATTACGGCTGAAATGGTCAAATTAGTGTTTTGGGCTCGGGGTAAACCCCCCCCCCCCTTCCGGTGGACCGATTTTGGTGGTTAACGAACTCGTTCAATCGTTTGCTAATTGAATGCTATATACCAAGTTTCGTGACGAAAAAACAAAAACTCTGGCCGCTATCGTGTTAACAGACACACATATATATATATATATATATATATATATATATATATATATATATATATATATATATATATAAATTTTAATTGGGGTCATTTTCGCTGTCTACTAGGTAGGATCGATAAAGATTTGAAGAAATTTTTCAAAAATTCCGTCATGAGTCCAACCTCAATAGCTACTTTCCTTCGGAGGAAAGTGCTAAAAACACGAAGCTCATATAATAAAAATGTAACTGTCTGCACATGGAAGATATATGAGAAAAATATTATTGGGGCCTTTATCAACGCAATATAACCCTAAACTAAATCATTGTTAGAATTTTTATCTGTGCGGTAGTGCACGCCAACATCAGAAACGGCTTATCCGATTTAGATGCGGTTTTCACTAATGTGTGTGCAGTAAGCTTCACTTAACATTTAGTGTTTGTTTCATGTCAATCGGTTTTTAAATGAAAAAGTTATGTTAACTCAAAGAATTATGTCGAGCATTTAACCCTCAACTGGTAACATACGTCTGAGAGACGCCTAGGTATAGTATTTTACTGCACTGTGGTGTTAAGAACCATTTCTAAAATTAATCCCCCAGATAATGTGAAACACGCTAGTAAAATTTTAAGCGGATCAACGGTTTTTGTGTTACCAGCAAGGCTCTAATTAAAAAGTACAGCGTCTGGTAGACGCATGTTACTAATAGTGCACATTTTCATGTTTATCTCACAGCCGTGTATTACTTAAAACGATTTCTTTACAACGTATACTCTATATTTCTATTTATATTTTATTTCGAAACATATTGAGTTCAAGCTTACAAAATATGACGCTTCTTTCATTTGCTAGAAAAAAAAACAAAAAAAAAAACGTAGCTGTAAATTTAATTTAATTGAGCAACACTAAACCGAAAATTTTATAACTCAACAAAATCAGGCATTGGTACTTAAGATAAAATCGATGCCAATTATCCTTCGAAGAGAAGACCGAGACGGTGGACGCTGACAATATTTTTCTATATGCTTGCGATCAAGCTTGTAAATTCTGGTGTTCTTGCTAGCTATGAGGGGACACCTGTTATGACAAATTATGGTAACATTAATTTACTAACAAACAGTTTGATAAAAATGACTTTGCTTGAGCTTAGAAATCTGACGAAACAGTTATAGGCCTTCAGGAAATTTTTGATAATTTTCACAAGAAGAAAACACGCCGATAAAGTCTATATTCAAAGAGAAGACAAACATCTTACAAACGCATAAAATGTTGAATCCATTTTGGCTATTATTCAACAAAAGTTTGCAAAACTTAAGCTCCTAACATGATTAATTTTTGTCTGTTTTTAGACCCAAATTTTATATGTAACGACGAAACTTTTTGTTTAAATTATTTTAATAAACTACCCCTTCATTATTTATTCATTCAAAATATTTGCCTCAAAAACATTTTTATCATGCACACGTCTCACAGACGCATGTTACCTGTAACGTACAAATTTTTCATGTTACCAGTTTAGGGTTAATAAACTATCTAGATCTATATATTCATTCTTCTATATCTTCTATCTATCTACATTTAAAAAAAACTGTTCATCACGTTATATTAAAACCTGATGAAAAATTATAAAGCTATCCAGCATAAGCTGTTATTGACAGTCATAAAGCGGACTGATAGTCAGCTTTATGTGGCTCAGTCACGTGTTAGCATTCCTAGCAGCGTTTATGCTTTGATCCCCGATGGCTATACGTCTAATATCATGTATAGAAAAGAGTGTTGGGCATTATTCGAATGATTATTCGAATAAATTTTTAGTGAATGATGAATAATTCACTGAATTATCTTATTTGCACGGTACATCATGAATTATTCACAGAATTATTCGTTATTCATCATTCGTTATTATTTATTTCTAGATGGTCTACTGATTAATCCTACTCAAACACACACACACACACATATATATATATATATATATATATATATATATATATATATATATATATACATATTTCTAGCTGCCAACATCATAATAAATCTATCATTATTCACTAAAATATGTTTATTCTGATTGATCATTCGAATAATTTGTGAATAAAACATAAAATTCATTCACAGAATAACGAATAATGAATAAAAGTAATTATTCTTCATCCATGAATAAAATAATTACATTTATTCATTAATCGTTATTCATCATTCTGAATAATTTTTGCCCAACACTGATAGAGAAGCATTACTGTTAAGTAGGATTTTTTTTTTTTTTTTTTTTTTTTTTAATACCCAAACGACGGTCTTTATAATCTCAAATTAACCAAAAGATATACCGAAAAATTGCAGGCCAAAGTCACTATAGGACGAATTCGCGAGCAAAACTAGTTTTTTTTTTTTTTTATTATTATTTTTTGATGCGTCGACTTCTAGGGCCTTTAGCACCACAGCTAGTTATTAAATAAATGTTTGGATTTATTTTGTTAAATGCAGTAGGATCAGATTATATATTAAATGCTTACAAGAATTTAAATGGTACCTATTTATTATAAGTGCGAAGCATCATCATTAAATATAAATAATCGTAACTTAAAATGATAGGCGACGGAGAACCAAATGTAATAATTAAAATGTTATTCAGGGCACTGATGGTGGTAACCTAGTTCCTAGTATTCAGTTTTACAAAAAAATAAAAAAAAAACAACGAACATAAAATGAGCTGCTTTATAAATCGGATTGCTCACAACTTCCTTTTCATCCAGGTGTACATAAAATGGTTTTCACATATTATTACGGGTTATTGGGGGTCACATATAAAAGTTTAATTTATATATATATAGGTTGATAGATATATAATGGTCATGAAATGAATTTTCAACGACTACCTTTTATTTAATTCGCGTAATAATTCTGATGCCACAACCTTACCTTCAGGGATCTGTTAATAACAATACAAATATTATAAAAAGAACAAAGAGATTTGTACATAATATCATTTAAAGTATTCAAATTTAGTAGGTAACAGACTGTCGACGATTGAGAACAGAATAATATGAAGCATTAAAATCTCAATATATTAAAGCTGTAATCAAAACTGTATTTCCTACTAAAATAATTATCAGGCACTTTTTGCGTTTTATGAAATGTTATAAAACTATAACAGGTTTCCATGACTACCTTGAACACACATTAGGTATGTTAGAGCTTGGGCATAACACACATTAGGTATGTTAGAGCTTGGGCATAACATACATTAGGTATGTTAGAGCGTGCCTGTTTTTCCTCTGCAATGAATTATAATTTACACTTATGCTTAATTGCTGACAATTTGAAGAAGGTTTATATTAAACTAGCTGAATACCCGTGCTTCGTCACGGCAGATAAGTAGTGATTTTATAGCCTTAAATAATGTATCATCAAAATTAACGCTGCTACATAATTTTGTGCAGTTTATTATAGCACGGTTCCCGTCATACTATAACATATTCATCAATTGATAAGTAATCAAAGTATAATGTTTCTTGAAATTGGGGCGCTCCGGACCAGTGTCAAGAAACAGGTAATCCAGAGATACCTCGTTATCTATAGGTTACCAGTAATAGCACTTTAACCAGTGCCGGGAGAAATTCTATGTCAATGGAAGATCAAATTAAAAATTTATGTTTCCAAGATGTCAATTATCATAACTTTGAACTTTGGGACGGGTTATCTATAGGAAACCACCCATTCCTTGTCAGGGTAGGGCTGATGCCTTTCATTTTTCTAAAGAAAAGCCACCACCCCGTAGTGGGAATCGAACCCAAGATCTTTGGTATGGAGTGTTAAGTGCTCAAGCCTTTGTTTAAATTAACCTCAATTAAAAATAATACTATGAAATGGATACAGTACGGTAACAGCTGTACTGTTATCGTCCTAGCAACACATGCTGCCTTGCCGTGCCTGCTCTAACCAACTAAAACTTTAAACACCTCTAAAAATACTTAAAAATTCGAATATCAAAAAATCCTTTCTTAGCGAGTGCCTACGTTCTATAGGGAGTGTCCATGCAAAATTTCAAATTTTTTTATCGAGTGGTTTGGGCTGGGCGATGATAGGTCAGTGAGTGAGTGAGTGGTATTTGGCAAATATATAGTAGATTTAGATATTTTTTAAGTGATGTGCAGTACTTTTGAATAAACAAGAAGATTCTGAAATTATTTCTATATCTGATGATTCGCCTTAGTAAAGAAGCCTCAATAAATAAAATGACTTAATATTAGAAGAATTTACTAGAATGATTCAGTCTTATTGTATATTTTGACGTAATTATGTATGAACTACCTATGTGACTGTATGATCTTTCGTTGAGTCTTGATTTAAAATGTACACTTAAAAGGCTGTAGTTGAATTTCTGAAATTCGTGTTTTTTTTTTCCTAACTATTGAAAGTTCCAATGAAAGGTAGGTTTCCCTTTTCTTCAGAAATTCAAGCTAAGGAAATTCTTTGATTTTCCCGCGTGCCCCCGATACGATTTATTTTTAAAGAGGTCTAATCAATCTTATGGTGCCTAAAGAAATTCATATATAAAAGTAAATTTGGTTCCACTCAACAAATTCAAAGAAATTACTAATAATTATTACAAATAAAACGAAAATACAAAACAATAGTCTTCACCGGCGCTAATAGCCAAATATATGATGCGCCGTTAAAAACGAAAAAAAATAAATAAAAATACCTAGTCTTCATCAAAGCGAAAAATTTTTTCCTTGACTCGTTTCGTTTTTTTTTTTTTTTTTTTTTTTTTTTTTTTATTAATTGTCTATTCAAAATTATATCTTTCTTTTAAGCAAAAAATGCAGTCAAACATCTCACTTGTGACTTAGAGCAAATAACTGAGAAAGATCTGATAAAAACTACAAAATGGACAATAAAAGAACATTGGAACTACATATGGACACAACTAGCTGGCTATAAACTCCGGACAGTAAAATACACAATTGACGAATGGCCTTCTAGAGATCGAGATAACAGACGTGAACAAATAATTCTTGCTAGACTAAGGATTGGACATACTCGGCCAACTCACGAATACCTTATGTCAAGACGAGACAAACAGACTGCCAAAGACGATGCAATTTTAGCATCCCGAATGATATGCAGGAACTCTTAGGCAATGATAGCCTGTACATAAACACTATACTGACCTACCTCAAAAACACCGGACTATATAATCTTATTTGATGGCAATAACCACTGTTGACTTAAAAATACCACTATACTTCCATAGATACTAGGTACAATATAACGTAGAACACAAAGTCTTTTACATTTAAAATTATATACAATTACATTAGCTATGCTGATTTTCTAGAATGATTGGTTCAGAGGATGCTGTGTTCATTGCCAATGAAGCGGAACACATCAAATAAATTAATAAATATCTTTTTTTTTTACTAAAATCAATTTTGGTTAGGCTTAAACCTACTAGAAAAAGTGTTAGACAAATTATAATTTCCCTTAATGTAAAATAATTAAAACATAGACATTTCTGTATTTAATAGAAGTTGGACCGGAAGATAACAGGAATCAGACCGGACGTTAAGAGGACATCGGAAGTGAACAGGGATCGAAAAGAACTTGCTTTGAAAGTGGACCAAAAACGAGCGCACATCTTTCGGATCGCATTTTCGTTCCAGTCCTACGAACGTTCACCGGTTAGTAAGTCATAGCTAAAGTTCCACGATAATATTAGCTAGTTCCCTTCAGATTTACATTTATAGTAGTATCAAAACTCTTCAAAACAATGTGTAAAAATTTTCCAAAAGAAAATTTATCTTAAAAAGTGAAATTCGGGATGATGTAATTTTTAATTCAGTTTTTACCCTTACAAAATGTACATTTGACCAATTCTTTTACAAAACATATATTCTGTGATTTCAGTTTTACGAAGTTTACTTTCATTTATTATTATTCATCCTACGAATATTGCGTTTCATTTTGCTCGTTGAGAACAATAACCGGTGAGCGTTAAACTTGAATGAGAACGTAACGGGCATTGTGTTTCATGGACGCGCAAAGTGTGAATATTTAATCAAGTCTTCTTCCTGTTTGAAAGGCAATTCCGGAGACTTCATGAAAAGGCATTCTTCTTGTTCGAATTAGGCTCGTAAACGTCAGGATCTGCCTGAAATTCATCCCATGTAGGATATTTGAACATTGGTCGCTACATATGTACATACATTTTAATAAATTATTAATATCACAAATAATTTATCTTTTTTATTGTGTATGCAAGAGGCCAATAAATAAAAGTTCGGACTTGCGCAATAAAAAATGTTCAGGTTTTGGGTCATTATTTACATTAAAATACATATTTTTTTTTGTTATAATTATTACGGTTTATTTTTGAGCTTTAGCAGATGCGATCCTGCCTACTTCAAAGTACCTGATTCTTCCTTTTTCCCTGGTCTTTGTATGTGAGCATTTATAAAATAGAAGAGTACAGCCGGAACCGAAATGTCAATCATTTCTCGAAAATTTTATGGTTAGATACTCTTTTTTCTTTTTTTTTTAAATTATCCTTTTTTTGGTATGACCCATTCCTCAGACCTTAATATGTCATTTATTTACATCATCATTTTTGAACGTTCCGGCCTTCATGCCATTTTCAAATTCTAGAAGGAAAATAAAGTAAGTGTTATAATAAAAATAATCCTCTTATTTAATAATTTATATTAATTTAACCCTATGTCAATAATTTATACATTAGTTTATCTTAATACTAGCAGCCCCTTTATTAAAACTTTTAAGTTTAGGCCTTGTCATCCTGGCATTCTTCTCATAAAAACTAAACATTATATATTATTATTATTATCAATTACCTATACTAATTCTACTATAATTACATTATTAAAATCTTACATCACATTTTATAGGTATATTCCAATTCCTAATCACAGCCATTTTTTTTATCCCCCAAATTGCCAAGAATCTTTCATGATCTAAAAAACTTATCATTGCCTATCACCATATATATAACAATCAATATATTTTGAAAAATAAATTAAAATAATAAAAATAAACCACAAAAACACCTTCATATTTTCTATTGTTTTTTGTTTTATAACTATTACATAATTTTTTAAAAACTAAAATATAAAACCAGTTATACAAATTTTTTCTTTATCACAAATATTATCACATTAATTTTTTAATTCCATTTAAAATTTTTGCATAATACTTCTTAATTTTTTGGGTGTCTGTTTTAAAGTTTATTGCATACTCACTACTTGTAGAATATAAAGCTTCCAAAATCCTTCTTTTCCTCCTCTTACTTTCATTATGGAGAATTCTTGGCTGCTCCATATAAAAAAAGTGTCCATCCCCCATTGTATACTCTACTAATCCAGTCTCGTTTGCGTTTTTTCTTTTATTTTTCACATTATATTCATGTTGCTTGAACCTATCTTCTACTTACATTATTTTCCTTCTAGAATTTTAAAATGTCGTTCGGATTTCATAATAGGGATGAAAACAATTGACAAATGCTATGTAGAGAGAAGGCTACGAAATATACAAAGTATCTGGAAATTGGCAAGCAATTTTTCTTCCTTGTTTTTTTAGTCGGGCCCTTATTGTTTCCGTAATAGTATTGATTTTTTTTTTCTTTTTTCTTCTTTCTCATTCCAACATTCAACAATTTGGCCACCTTACTTTTCAGGCAAAGTATCTGAAATTCGGAAAGGCAATCTCTGATGGAAATGCGTAACTACCTACACTTACAATTATTTGAACCGGAAAAAAAAACCCCCTAACGTGAGTATAATGGCGTAAAGAATTCAAATACCCTGAAAGTTAAATGCCCACTGCCCAATAAATATGTAGGTGGCAAATATTGTCAATAGATTATGGAAAGACTCACAGGTGTGTTAACATAATGAATTAATAGCGAGGAGCAACTAATAATTTATGGAATTTATAATGTATAAAATAATTTTCTATTATTCTTATTTTTTTTACTTTTCAAATCGGAACGTAAATTAATGGAGATGTGTAGGACAAAAGCTTGTTTCAGTTCTTTCTGCAGTAAGAGAAGTGTTTCATTAATTCTCCCACAATAGGCTGAGTAGATCAGATATACCACTTAATTAATAATCATCGATTTCTCCTACCTCTTTTCTCGATAATTTCCTGCTCCACATCTACTCCGTATCTATCAATCTTTAAAGTAACACAAACGTCTCTTCCTTTTCCTTATAATTTCTCCCTCTCCCTATATACGTTTCCCCATAACCCAGGCCCTCTCCCACTTCCTCTGCCCACTCACTCTCTCTCCCCTGTACCTCACTCCTCTCCCTTACTCCGTCTCCCTATAACCCAGGCCCTCTCCCATTTCCTCTGCCCACTCACTCCCTCTCCCCTGTACCTCACTCCTCTCCCTTAGTCCGTCTCCCTATAACCCAGGCCATCTCCCATTTCCACTGCCCACTCACTCCCTCTCCCCTGTACCTCACTCCTCTCCCTTAGTCCGTCTCCCTATAACCCAGGCCCTCTCCCATTTCCTCTGCCCACTCACTCCCTCTCCCCTGTACCTCACTCCTCTCCCTTAGTCCGTCTCCCTATAACCCAGGCCCTCTCCCACTTCCTCTGCCCACTCACTCTCTCTCCCCTGTACCTCACTCCTCTCCCTTACTCCGTCTCCCTATAACCCAGGCCCTCTCCCATTTCCTCTGCCCACTCACTCCCTCTCCCCTGTACCTCACTCCTCTCCCTTAGTCCGTCTCCCTATAACCCAGGCCCTCTCCCACTTCCTTTCCCCACCATCTCCCCTCTACCTCACTCCTCTCCCTATATACCTCTCCGCATAACCCACGCCCTCTACAATTTCCTCTACCCTCTACCTCAATCCTCTCCCTTACCCCCATCACCCTACAACCCAAGCCCTCTCCCTCACCCCAATCCATCTCACCTATGCAGATTTCCCCATAACCCACACCCACCCCTCTCCCCTACTCCTCTCGCTATATAAATCTCCCCATAACCCACGCCCTCTCCCACTTCCTCTACCCATTCCCTCCCTCTCCCCTATACCTCCCTCCTCTCCCTAAACCCGTGTCCCTATAACCCAGGCCCTCTCCCTCTTCCTCCTGCGATCTCCCCTCTACCTCACTCCTCTCGCTATATACATCTTCCCATAACCCATGCGCTCTACAACTTCCACTCCCCACTCTCTCGCCCCTCCCCTTTACCGCCCTCTTCTCCCTATAACTCCCGCCCTCTCCCTCCTCCCACTAATTCTCACCTATACCAATCTCCCCATAACCCAAGCCCTCTCACTCTCCCTCACCCCACTAATTCTCACCTACACCAATCTCCCCATAACCCAAGCCCTCTCACTCTCCTTCACCCCACTAATTCTCGCCTATACCAATCTCTCCATAACCCACGCCCTCTCACTCTCCCTTACACCACTAATTCTCACCTATACCAATCTCCCCACAACTCACGCCCTCTCCTCTACTCCTCCCTTGCCACCCCGGCCCTCCCACTTACTCTCTTACCTTTCCTCTTCCTCCCAGTGGTGCTGTATTAATCCCTTTCTCCCCTCCCAACTCTTCATCCTCACCCACCCATGTCATTCCTTAATTCCCTCCCAATCTTTCTTTTCCCATCATCCCTTTCGCCTCTTCCTCTCTCTTCTCCCTCTTTCACTATTTTTCGATCTACCTGTACACTTCCTTCTGTAACACTCTTCCTGAATCTCTCTTTATTACTCTTTCCCCTCTCTCCCGTCTCTTTATAACCTCCCTTCATCAACATTAAGCGTATTGGGCTTTGTATATTTTTGTACATTTTAACTAATATTTTTAGCTTAAGTAAATGTAATTGTATACACAGCTCTTGGTTTTTTTTGTAGCCAAAAAAACCTGGGAGGATGCAAATAAAAAGGGTTAGTTTTTGGTTATTGAGAGTAGACAGCAAGGTGATTTACTTGTCTAAGTGCGACGAAAGCTAAATATACGTTTCACCGTTAAAACTTTAAAGTAATTAAACAAAGGGAAAATATATATAAATGGTACAAGACAACATAAATCATTACTTATGAAGAACATAAATTAATAAGTGTTTCATAGGTCAAAAAAATAATATTGGGTTTTTAAATAATTAGACATAATATTGATGTAATCTGATAAAAAATAAATACATTAAATTACTTAAAATTGTGTTGACTGTTCTTTTTTGTAAGACAAAATACATTTATAGAAACTTTTGGTAGTTTTTCTGTGGCACAACCTATAACTTAGTTTTTTTGTTTTGTTTTTTATTTCCATTTCCTTCGAGGGTAAGAATAAAATATTCAAAGTGATTATATTTGGAGAAATTTTCTATAACCATCCATCCTATATAATATAGAAATTTTAGGTATATAAGATTAAATACAAATTGTCTTAGAAACATTATTTAATCTCTCTCCAGAGTGGCTAAATAAGAAAAATAATTATAAAATATAATATACAAATTTAAACCTACTTACTCTTCAAACATAATTCCAATACACATTTTTATATCCTGAAAGGTATCCTGTTTAAGTATCCTGGATTATAGGTTAAAGGATCGACAAAGGATCTTTTATAATCTGAGGCAGCCAACAAATAATATCCAAATAACACTGTTCTTTCAGAAGAACGTCAGAAGTAACTGGATTAAATTGAATAAAAATCTATTGTGCGGTATTTATCAATAATTTAAAATGATTATTTGAATAACAGTTACTTTTATTTAAAAGTAGCCAAACTCTGAATAATGGAATATTTTTGATAGATTTAGGACTTACTTCTTTCAATATTAAAACATTTTAGTTTAATTTATGGAGGTCATGGTATTACAATATTATTATAATAGGCTTTGATTTTGCAATTTGTGATTTCCTCCTAAAGAGAGCAAAGATCAACCGCAAGCAACTCTTAACATTAGGAAACCGTTACTAGTAGGAAATTGGTAGGAGAAATTCAATTACTGCCGAATATACCGCAAACCTTGGTCAGAGATTTATACCTTGCCACGCCACTACCTTCAATTTTAGGATATCATTCGTTCAATCTATTTACTCATTTACTATTTCTATCAATTCCATATATTCATTTAATCTTTCCATTGCTATCTCCATTCCGAAACATCCACCCAA
This sequence comes from Gonocerus acuteangulatus, assembly GCA_946811695.1. Taxonomy (NCBI): domain Eukaryota; kingdom Metazoa; phylum Arthropoda; class Insecta; order Hemiptera; family Coreidae; genus Gonocerus; species Gonocerus acuteangulatus. The sequence goes on along the minus strand of OX328123.1, from coordinate 21,643,994 downwards.
CGCTACAGCAGTAGCCCAATCACATTCACTAACCTTCTCGATCTATAAATCTCACTAAAGTAATGACATTATTGGTTGCTGGCGCTAATGGCCAAGAGTTGTCGATGCGCCGTTAAAAAAAATATATTGTTTGCTTAAAATAGGCCAATGTGGACCTTTCCTCGTCTGAATTCTTCACCACGCATCCTTGCTGTCAGCCTTTATCTATTAGGGCGTATACACACGGAGCTGCTAATTAGTAACTCAACCAGTTTGTAACTCGGGTTACTAACCAGTTAGAAACTGATTGGTGAATTGGTTCTACGAACTAGGCTACTCATTACAAACTAGAATCTCTCGTGTCCAGTCTTATCATGGATGTTGTACGTGAAATGTCGGGAGATTCAACTGATGAAAAAAACCATAATATTGTACAATTACGTCAGAAGAAGAAGAATAGCCAGAAGTTGTTGGATACACTCATACCTTAAAAAAAGTTTTCAGAATGGATTGTTTTTTGCTTCTGAAGAGCTCAAGTCAACTGATGCAAAATGTTTGGTATTCTACAGAACGAGTAAAGAAACTTATGTGGAACTTGTGAAATTGGTTTCCCCAGTTGTGCGGAAGGAAAACACTAACAATCCAGGAAGGTTGTAATTATATAAAACAGGATGTTTTTTAACTTCCCCCACCAGCAACAGATTGAGATGTTGGTCAGCTATCATACTCGAGTTAGTAACAAACCGGTTATTAATCAGTCACTAACCATTAGCTTCGTGTGCAGGATTACATTAAAACTGACTCAAAGTAAACTGATTAGTAATTCGCGTTACTGATTAGTTCCTTTTGAGTAGCTCCGTGTTTATAAGGCCTTAGTTTTGACTCCATACTCATTTCCCCGTTAACACTCCGATCTTCGATCGGTTCACTGAGATCCTCTCACTAAGGCCTTTAGTGTCACCTCCAAAATTGACCATTTGTCTTGGCAGCATCCTTTCTTCAAAGCTCTTAAAACATCTCCCTTAGAATCAAGCTTCTCCTTTATTCTTCCTTCTATATTCTATTCTATTTCCTCCACAGCATTGTCTGACAATCATTCCGTAACCAAGACAGACTTCACACAGTGGGGCCAAACGACATTTCGTGTTTTAAAAAAATACTACAGGATCCAAATATTAACAGATTTCAGAGAACTTTGTTTTGAATTAAAGCTAACTTAGTCTACAGAGGTTTTTTATTTTTTTTCTCAACTATTTATTACATTACCTGTAAATAATTCACGAACTTTTATAATGGAGCATAAAATAATATTTTATTTTTCATCTAACTTCATATCAATTAAACATTAAAATCCTGATTAGACTTAGGAAAAAAATCAGACTGACATCTTCAAAACGTAAGTTTATCTTGTTTCAACAGTGAGATTAATTGATTTTAGAATGTTTGAAAATAACATTTTGATTTTTCCCATGTCTAATCAGGATTTTTTGAATGTTTAATGTCAACGATATCAGTGCTGATATTAAGTTAGATCAAAAATAAAATATTATTTTAGGTTCAATTGTAATAGTTCTTGAATTATTTACAGGTGATTTAATATACAGGGAAAACAAAAATCTGCCTCGACAATGTTGTTTTTAAATTTTATTAGCTTTCATTTAAAAAAAAATGCATTGAAATCGGTTAAGGTTTAGTGGCTGTAGTCTTTTTTGAAACACAAAATGTCATTTGGCCCCACTGTGCGTCGTTTCTGTGCATTACTATTCGGATTGATACATTAGTTTTTATTTTTCAAGCCTACAATGTATCAATAATTGGTTGCTTTAGATGGGCTTTTCCAGACTGTAACCTAAAAAAAGGTTCTCCGCGCATATTTGTTGTCGGTCCTTGTATTTCAGTCCTGATTCTAACCTATTTCCTTGATTGAACTTTGACCCTTGGTACCAATTGGGATTCCAACGTGACAGATTATATCATAATTGCTAATTCCCTGAGATTGATAATAATAACCTCCATACAGACACAACATCCATCTCAGATCTCCATTTCTCCCTGATAATAACAGCTTTTTGCTTTCACAATAGGCTCTTCCTAATCTAATAAGTCATGAAATAAGCACTGTTAAAAAACATAGGGAAAGACGGATTGGTATGGAAGGAAAGTATTGGGAACGACCAAGAGTATCTCCCGTGGTCTGGTGGATGATTCTAATGCGGGTGATGTGGGTTGAAGTCTCGTCTGTGACATGTTGAGTTTTTTAGCGAAGGGCACACTTAAAACATTTCCTGCTACCTGAAGAGCACAGAGACCTTTGAGCTTAGTCTGCCATGAATTCACAGTATATTGCATTAAGACAACCAATCTGCTGGCGTTAATGACCTCAACGGTTGACACGCCTTAAATCCAACCAAAAAAAAAAAAACGATCTAGTTCAATTTTTTTTTTTTTTTTTTTTTTTTTTTTTTTTTTTTTTTTTTTTTTTTTTTTTTTTTTTTTACGGCGCATCTGCATTTAGGTTATTAGCGCCGACATCCAGGGTGCAGCGAGGAATTTTACCAGCGAGCCGTGAGATGATAAAATTCCGGAGGTTGGGAATCGAACCCACCATCTCCCGCTTATGAATCCAGGGCGCTAGCCATTAGACCACGGGAGACCCCAAAAATCTAGTTCATATCATAAGTTTTAAAGAGAAACCTTCAAAAAAGAAAAAAAAATATTCATTGTAGTTGTGAGAAACACATTTAATTGAATAAAACCAACACATTCGAAAATATGAGCACTATTATCTCAAACTAATAAGGCCATATCAAAATTCATAAGTCAATCTTTTTTGTTGAAAACTTTTGAAGAAATCATATAGCCACTTAATTACGTCTAAAGCCTCTCATACCTCCAAAAAAATAAATAATTTTGAATACTTTAACTTTTTTAGGGAGCGAGGTTAGCTCAGTGGTTGAGCACTGGACTAATAAGTTGGAGGACCTGAGTCCCAAGAAAGCACTAAGGATTTTTATCTTCTAGTGACTTCGTACGCGGGTCGCTAGGCCAACCAAGCCTTTATATAATTTATTAACTGACTGAAAGTAAACTGATTAGTAATTCGCGTTACTGATTAGTTCTTTTTGAGTAGCTACGTGTTTATACGGCCTTGACTCCATACTCATTTCCCCGTTAACACCCAGATCTTCGATCGGTTCACTGGAATCCTCTCACTAAGGCCTTCAGTGTCACCTTCAAAATTGACCATTTGTCTTGGCAGCATCCTATCTTCAAAGCTCTTAAAACATCTCACTTATAATGGAGCTTCTTCTTTTATATTCTATTCTATAGTCATTATTTCCTCCATAGCATTATATGACAATCATTCCGTAACCTATTCCAAGACAGACGTCACACAGTGGGGCCAAACGACATTTCGTGTTCTAAAAAAATGCTACAGCATCCAAATATTAACAGATTTCAGAGAACTTTGTTTTGAATTAAAGCCAATAAAATTTAGAACAACTTAGTCTAGCAAGATTTTTATTTTTGTCTCACCTATTTATTACATTACGTGTAAATAATTCAAGAAACTTTTACAATGGAGCATAAAATAATATTTTATTTTTCATCTAATTTCATATCAGCACTGATACCATGTGCCATGGTGCTAATGGCCCTAGCAGTCAAAGCAGCAACGCACTGACCATACGATCTCCCTAGTGTGCCGTACGGTTATGAATCAGATACCTCTATAGTATCTGCCCCTCAGGCCCTCGTGGCCTGTTACGGGACTGTTTTTTTTTTTTTTTTTTTTGTTTTTTTTCACTATCTTAACGTTAACAAAACTTAATTTTCATGAATATAAAACAACTAGCTGAATACCCGTGCTTCGTCACGGCAGATAAGTAGTTATTTTATTGCGTTAAATAATGTTTCATTAAAATTACGTTACTATACAGAACCGTGCTGTGATTTATTACAGCACGGTTCCCGTCATACTATATTTTATTCAATGGGCGTTAACATTTAAAAGTTTATGTTTCCAAGAAGTCTTATGGTAACACCCAATATATTTACGAGTATTACCAAGGTTATAGGCGAGGAGGCTGTGCAAGGGTTCCAGATATTATTGCCTCACCTGGAAAACCTAAGGATATGCCATACATCACGGTTTGACCGGGACTGTTCCGGTATTTTGCAATTGTTTCGGTGTCCCGCCCAGTTTTATCAATGTCCCGGAAAAGGCTGTAAGATGTAAAAAGTAATGAATTCATGTTTATTTGAATCTTTTTTAAATCGGTTACTTTTCTACAATTAACATTTTTACTACTGCTCACAGTGTCAAAGAAATGAGAAGTAATCTAACTGTAAAACGCTAGAACTACCTGCACAGCGCTGCCAGCTGCCAGACACTACTATTTGGCTGAGAGATTGTTTTAAGAAAATCAAGTAGCAAAAAAAGTTCCCTTCTTATTTTTAAGGTTTGGGTAGACTAACAGTTTAGGATTCCCTCTTCCCGTTAGTTGCTAGGCTTAAAACTCACCAACCATTTTGCTTATAATTTGTACTCTTTTTATCCCCCCCCCCGTGGTATGCCCATCCCATATTAATGTGTCCCGGTTTAACTCTCCAAAAATATGGCAAGCCTATCTGACGGGGAAAGGCAGAAAAGAAACGCAATTAAAACTCTATGAGGGACAGTTAATTTCTAGTAATTCAAGGTCTGCTATCATAGTTGAAATTAACCTCAATTAAAAAAAGTCCGTCACGCAGGAGCTGCATAACTAAGCACTTTCCTCAGAATTTGGGTAGTGTAGACTGCTACATAAATAAAATAAAAACATGAATAGTTCTCTTTTAATTTTGTAATGAGTAACTGATAAATTATTAATTTGCTTCCAGAGTTATGTTTACACATGGTACCTACTACACTACGTAATAAATACAAAAAACCTCGTATTATCGTATTTTGATCTAACACAGGAACCGGATACAGTCCCACTAGCGCTCCTTGCGGCGCCTTTGTGAACCTATATCTGGCTGGCTTTTCTATTGAAATATATTACAAAGTAAACCCCCCTTTCCGATTGACCGATTCAGCTCATTTTAACAACACTTCTTTCTCATGAGTTACCCACGACGTATACCGCGTTTCGTTACAATACAGCAGAAATTACGACCAGTATGAGTATATTAGTAATTTGGGTCCGGAGTAAACCCCCCCTCCTAATGAACCGATTTAGTTTATTTTTACAACACATATTTACCTGTAGATTACCACAATGAATACCGAGTTTCGTCGAAATATACCTAAAATCACGGCTGGTAGTGGCGAATTGGTATTGTCGGTCCGGAGTAAACCCCCCCTCCTCATGAAACGATTTAGTTCATTTTTATGTCTCACTTTTCTCTCTATATTACCACAACGAATACCAAGTTTTGTTGAAATATAACAAATATTACGGCTGAATTGGTCAAATTAGTGTTTTGGGTTCGGGGTAAACCCCCCCTTCCGGTGGACCGATTTTGGTGGTTAACGAACTCGTTCAATCGTTTGCTAATTGAATGCTATATACCAAGTTTCAAAAAAACAAAAACTCTGGCCGCTATCGTGTTAACAGACACACACATATATATATATATATATATATATATATATATATATATATATATATAGATATATATAAATTTTAACGGGGGTCATTTTCGGTGTCTACTAGGTAGGATCGATAAAGATTTGAAGAAATTTTTCAAAAATTCCGTCATGAGTCCAACCTCAATAGCTACTTTCCTTCGGAGGAAAGTGCTAATAAAACTATTAAATAGATAATGTACGGTAACAGCTGTTCTTTATCGTCCTAGCAACGCAGGCTGCCTAGGCTTGCCTTCTCTAACCAACTCAAACTTTAAACCCCCCTAAAAATGCTTAAAAATACGAATATCAAAAAATCCTTTCTTATCGAGCGCCTACGTTATATAGGGGGTGTCCATGCAAAATTTCAAAATTTTCTGTCGAGCGGTTTGGGCTGGGCGTTGATAGATGAGTGAGTGAGTGAGTGGTATTTGACAAATATAAGTAGATTGAGAAAATTTTAAATTGAGTCCCTCATTTGTATGCACCCAACACTATAAATTTGACCAAACGGTTTTATCGTGCGTAATCAACTCGAACAATAAGCATCTATGGAAGCATTGTTATTAAGGTGAATGAAAAAAAACTAAAAGTATAAAAACAATTTTTTTTTTTTTAAATTTTATTAACTTGAAGAGCTCCACAGTGGTGGTCTGCCCTAAATTAATTTATCTAAGTAATAAAAAATAAGTTTATAAATTAATTTTAAGTCTAGTATCAGCAGCATAATTTTAAAATAACCAGCAGGTCATGAAAGGTGAATAATATTAATACAAAAAAAAAATAATAAAAAAACAAATAAATATACAAACCGAATAATTTTTAATATCATTAATGGTTAGTAACAATAATGATGTTTTTGCATGATTATAAATCGGAGGTCTGTTATCCTGAGATAAAAAAAATTGCCACGACAAGAATTGTGAATTATTTGTGGTATGACTATATTTTATTGTAAGTCTTCGTCGTTTTAAGTATGTACAGGGTGTCCCAAAAATAATGGTCATCCGTTTGCCAGATGATTCTCCAATGTGAGATCGGAAAAAATAACCCCCATATTGACCCCCGCAAAATTGACCTTGAAATGTTATTCAAGGTCAATTTGTTGTATTGCATATTTCGAATCTACGAGTCATGAGGATAAAAAAAGTCAACGGCACCATAGGTCAGAAATGACTCCTTAGGGTTAAAATGACCATAAACCGCTTTTACGTGGGCCATTCCATTCCAATCGACAATTGGTGGCCGATTTTGCTCATTTCTTTTTTTAAAGTTTCTAGTAACATCGCCTTATGCAAAAAAACCTCCTTTGAATTTTTAAAAAATATCTTCCAGTATAAAAAATTATGAGTGTATTGTATAACGGCCCTCTCAGCGCCATTCATTGAAGAACCATAACTCACATTTTACAATGGACAAGAATGCCTTCTTGAGGTTATCCTCAAAGCTTATCAAGAGCTCTTTGTCATAAGCTTTCAATCAATCGCTGAAATTACTCATTAAGGAACCATGTCTAACTAAGGAATATGTAAATCGGAGCAAACTAGAGAACGAACAGGTTCCATCCATTGACGAAGTAATATATAGAAAATGGTCTTATTCGATACTTTATTTAAGGCATTAAAGGCTATTATAATGGGGTTAGAATTGTGAAAAATTACAACAAGCCGTATCGTCCGCAATCCTAGAGAAAGTCTTCCATAGTTTGACATGGTAGGGACAATATAAGGAAGGCAAACATTTTACAATACATTTTGAGTTGAAAAGGTCAGAAATGTAGGAAACTAAACAATATATTTAGTGATGAAAATGGTTAAGTATCGTTTCACTTTTCCCCCCTAAAATAATTTAAATTTTTTAATATGTTATCTAATAATTTATAAGGGAAGAAATTTTGTTTAATTAAGCAAAATAATATTTCTTTTATAATATACTACGTGACAAAGTTTCAATCAATTATTGATACCTACTAAAAATATTGAATTATCAGTAACATACATGCTACATTATAGTATCAATCTTCAATTATAATAACAAAATTCAAGGTGCCTTGAGATATCTTCCACTAATCATTTTTACAATGGAGTAACTGATAAAATTTTGTAAATTATGATAAGCGCTTGCAGTTTAAAAGTATTTTAGTATTTAAGGCGTAACCGGTGTTTACAGTAAAAAAAAAAAGTTTAGAACCGATTCCGCAGAAATACACCGTGGAAACAATATCATCTATGGCTTAAGCACGGAAGTTAAACTTTCTATTAAGTTGAGATGGTAGAGATCGCTGCAAGCTCTTATCCATAGCCCCTTGCAATAGAGTTTAATCTATTGCAGCTAGCATATATCTATGAGTCTCCTTGGGATTAAACTAAACCGCTTACAAGGCATTATCCTTTGGGTATTCGCTGGTCTCGTAAGCTCATTGTTGGACAACTTCTTACAATCATGACTCCAATTCATAGGCTAATGTATCAGCGATTAATGCCTTGCAGTCGGAGAGCTGGTAAAGCATTTATCATGAAGTGTTTTAAGCACCTTGAAATTTTGCAATAATGTACCTCTTGGGTTTGTATGAAGATAAAAATGTGCTGGCTAGGCTTACCGTGGAACACCAGGTAATGCGCATAGGTGAAAGGTGCAAAACAATGTGGCCCAAAAATAGTCAGAAGCCAACTATCAGTAATGTAAAAAAATTGCACATTAAGGCAATTTTACTGTTAATACTAAATAAGGCTTTTAACACTTTTAAGAGGGTTAAAATGTAAATAAAAAAAAAACCCAAAGTACCTAGTTTTCTTCTTTTTTTTTTTTTAAATATTAAATGAAGTGCTTTATTCACGCTGCGATTTAAACAGCGTCTTCAATAAACATAATTGTGAACTTCTCGCTGAAGGTAGCCAGTACATAGACAGTATCTTAACATATCTACCAAATACAGGATTATACCATCTCATATGAAGACCTAGAAGATTCGTTAATGAAATCACATTTTTATCCCGTGAATAAGTGCATTTTTATTATGACTTAAAGTTAAAGCTCTAATCATTTTTAAGCCTTATATGTTTAATTTAAATCCATACATCCTGGATTCATAATAATATATAAACTTATAATCAATTCCTGATCTCTTAGAAGACTTAACTCAGTGTGTTTATCGTACAAAATACGAAACACAATAAATAAATAAACATAATTGAATATAATTACAAAAGGGCAGACACTTTATTTGGGTTTAATTATCAGGAAACATTGAAATAAATGTCGCCTATGATAGACTGCAATACACTGCGTGTAACCGTAAGTGTGAATGAGAGCACCGGGCGTTGTGGTTGTTCTCTGCGCTCTCATTGGTCCTTGTTCACATGATCTTGTACAGCTGTCCCGGTTTAAATGGCGGCGTGAATGAAACACTCATTTAATATTAGAATAAAAACAACTAGGTTTTTTTTTTTTTTTTTTTTTTTTTTTTTTTTTTTTTTTTTTTTTACATGTTATCCCTCTTAAAAGTGTCTGCCTTATTTATTATCCATTGTAAAATTGTCTTTATTTTCCACTAGCTGAATACCCGTGCTTCACCACGTTCGATAAGTATTTTTATATTGAGTTAAATAAGATATGATCAAAATTAACGCTACTACATAATTTTGTACAGCTTATTATTGCACGGACTTTGAAGTTACCCAGGAAACACCATGTGGAGGTATCCGTGCTTGTTTCCGTTAAGAGTAAAAAAAAAAAAAAAAAAAAAAAAAAAAAAAAAAAAAAAAAAAAAAAAAAAAAACCAGCAACAATCAGGTAAGCAGAGACAAATACCCGTTGAAAAGCATAAAAATAACAAATTTGAAGTTTTAAGCACTTATCTCTTCGATTGACATCGCCCCACCGAACATTACAACAGAATCTTATTGTAGAGAATTTAGTAACCTTTCGAATAGCCGCCTTCCACTTACTACGAGATCCCAACCGTTTTCGAGATATTTTAGAAAATATAGTGAGATCCGAAAACTTTGTATCACCATTCATACAATTTTTTCCCATATACTTCGTTTCTGAATACCCAAACCGAAAATTAGTTTTGAAAAGTATTTCTATCAATTTTTCTAGTAAATGGCTACAGAACTCGCTTAAAAAATGGTTTCATTCGTTTTCCTACGTTAAGGAATCTTTCGCAAAACTTTTCCTCCAAAAACCATGTTCCAGTAAACGGATTCAACTGGTTATTGAACTTGACCTTTAGAAGAAAGATTTTTGTACCAAATGTAATCAAAATCGGACCATTTTTGAGCCGATTAGGACCTCCTTAATAATTCAAGCCCCCCCTAAAAGTACATGAACATTTGAATATCAAAAAACCCTTTCTTAGCGAGTGTTTACATTCTAAACGGATTGTCCGAGCAAAATTTTAAATTTTGTGTGAAGTGGTTCGGGATATTATTACCGCGGAAGGACCAGAACGTAAACTCTATGAGGGACAAAATAAGAGTTTATTTCTAGTAATTCAAGCTCTGACGTCATAGTTGAAATTAACCTCAATTAAAAATAATACTATGAAATAGATAATGTACGGTAACAGCTGTTCTTTATCGTCCTAGCAACGGATGCTGCCTTGGCTTGCCTGCTCTAACCAACTCAAACTTTAAACCCCTCTAAAAATACTTAAAAATTTGAATATCAAAAAATCCTTTCTTAGTGAGTACCTACGTTATATAAGGAGTGTATATGCAAAATTTAAAAATTTTCTGTCAAGCGGTTTGGGCTGGGCGATGATAGGTCAGTGAGTGAGTGAGTGGTATTTGACAAATATATAGTAGATTAAAGATAGTTGGTTCTGAATAAAACTCTATTTTTGAGCAATATTTTTTTACATCCTTCTGAATTGTTTTTCTCTCTTCTAAAAGTAAATAACATTTGTTTATAAGGTGGTGTATTGTATATAGTGTTCTGTTGTCATAAGGGCAATCCGAGCTTATGGTTACATTTGCCTTGTGTAGACATGTGGTTTGTACATGTATGTTTTCGTACGAAGTGACTATGTAAGTTAGGTATAAATGAAAAGAGTGTACGTCATTTTGTAGTTTTTTCCATTGTGTTTGCCAGCGTTCTATCTTATTATGTGATAGTATATGTTTCAGTGTGTTTTAGATATTTTGTTGTCTTTTAATGGTATATTATGGTGTTTTGAAACTGATTTTGTGAGTCTGTTGGCTATCTCGTTTCTTGTGTCCGTTGTGTGCTTCGACCTATTTAAAGTGGGTAATATAATAATATATACCTACCTAGATATATGTAAAAAATAAATGTATAAATATATATATATATATATATATATATATATATATATATATATATATATTTATTAAAAACAGCTGTAAATAGCTGTACAAGCCAAAGGAATAAACGTTTTAGGATCTCGTAGCCAATTCATTGTGAGATAAATATTTGTAGAACGAATCTTAAACTCTTGTAAATATTAGTTCCATAACATTCCATGGTGGCACAGTTTGGCAGAAACTGTACTATACTCTGGCCGCCTTATTTTCTCCTTTATAATAACATATTAGCAGCTTGATGGCCCTAGGGGTCTGGGTACCTCTTGCCGCTGATAGACGAAATTATACAGTGCGAGTTAACACCCCCACTTTTCCACAATTTGGTTTATGTTTTTGTGTATTAAGTAATTTAAGAACAGGCACGCTTTTCATAAAAGCCTACACAAGTAATACTTTGTGAATTATTCAGAAATGAGTGTTTTGAAAAGTACCTACTTCGTTACCCAAGTGTTTTGTAAGGTTTATCTAGTGACAGGATATGCATATCGATCTAGAATACGGTTCAGGATTGGTAACTCCCTATTATCTAAGTGGGATGACCGTTTAAGGGCAATTTTATTCCAATACTCCCATTATGAATCCAATGCCACCGAACATTAATTCACCTAAAATCCATTTGTAAAGTAGGCGAATAAATTATCTCCAGATATTTCTAGTTTTGCAATCCATTAGATCCCGAATCTATATATATAAAAATCATGTGTCTGTCTGTTTTTCTGTTTGTTTGTTCCTTATACAAATCCACACCATTTGACCGATTTGGACCAAACTTGGCAGACAGGTAGGTCTTGATACGGGAAATCTCCTAGGCTAGGTCAAAAAAATCTACCAGCTGTGTGTCTGTATGTTTGTGCCTTATACAAATCAGCACCGTTCGTTCGATTTTGAATAATCTCGATACCGTCTCCACACCGTTCGTCCGATTTTGACTAAACTCGGTACACATGTAGATCATAATCTGGGGAGTGTCGTAGACTAAGTCAAAAACGTCTTATAACTGTCTGTATGTATGTTTGTCCCTTTTAAAAATCCACACCGTTCGTTCGATTTTGACTAAACTCGGTACACATGTAGATCTCAATCTGGAGAGTGTCTTAGGCTAAGTCAAAAACGTCTTATAACTGTCTGTCTGTATGTTCGTCCCTTATACAAATCCACACCGTTCGTCCGATTTTGACTAAACTCAGTACACATGTAGATCTTAATCAGGGGGTGTCGTAGGCTAAGTCAAAAACGTCTTATAACTGTCTGTCTGTATGTTTGTCCCTTATACAAATCCACACCGTTCGTTCGATTATGTTTGTTCCTTATACAAATCCACACCGTTCGTCCGATATCGACTAAACTCGGTACACACGTAGATCTTAATCTGGGGAGTGTTGTAGGCTAAGTCAAAAACGTCTACAAGCTGTCTGTTAGTAAGTTTCTACCTCATAAAAATCCACGCCGTTCGTCCGATGTTGACTAAACTCGGTACACAGGTAGATCCTAATCTGGAGAGTGCCGTAAGCTGGGTCAAAAACCTCTACCAGCTGATGTCTGTATGTCTTTTTTTTTTTTTTTTTTTTTCTTTTTTTTTAATAAAAATCCACTCCGTTAGACCGATTTTCACCAAACTTGGCATACATGTATGTCTTGATACGGGGGGTGTTATAGGTTAGGTCAAAGTCGTCTAGGACTCAAAGTTGGGAGGTCACGGGTTCGGAACAGTTACAGGTTCGTGTTATTAGATTTTAATAATACTCTTTTGGTTTCTAATTTTTTTAGGCTCTTCTATATGCAGAAAGTAGGTGTAGCATGGCACGCCGGGTAACAGCTAGTAACTAATAAAGGTTTAAGATAAATATGAGAGCTATTGTTTAAGTGATTTTTTTCAGATTCGGCAGAACTTTCTCAATGACAAAAAATAGATTTTACTCATATTGTACTTTAAACACCAAGAATGCCAATTAAAATTTGATGTCCATCAACAAAATACTTGAGAGAAAATGAGTTAAATCCTAGAAGAATGAAAATTTCGAAACTGTGATATATTCGATCAACAGAGGATTAGAGATTGGTCCATTATTACTCACTTGTAAAATCTATTGCGAAAACACCATCAAAATCTTCCAGCCTCCAGCAGTGATATAGAAATTTTTCCAGTAAAACATAGACGTTTCCAGGATATTTTCGTTGAGCATAATAATTTTTTAGTCGACCAAATACAGTATCAGTTGATAATCGGCGCTCACAACTGTTCGAAATTGACCTCAACAATAAGGCTTTCGAAAGCATAGAAAAGAAGACAGGAAGAATGCTGAGCACAACGGTATAAATTATTACTGTGCGAAACATAAATTGAAGCCTTTGCCTTGCTTTTGATTGATAAAAACAACACAGTAAAATTGAAACGAATCTCAAACCGAATACGTTTCATTAAACAGGAGGAAAAGAGTTAATGACATACTGCATCTTGGATTCAGTAAAAAAATCAAAATTATTTAACCCTGGATCAGGTGCAATCCCCGGAGTACCGTAAATGGGTGCAGCCGCCATTGTTTGGCCTTCCAAAATCTAATATACATTTTAAGGTCTAAAAAATGTAGAACCTTCGTAGACATCTGAGAAATTAAATAAAAATGATAATGTTGCAAATAGATGAAACAAGTCAATGCCAAAAAAATAAATGGTATAAATATTGATTTTGTGGTTTTGCAAATTTTTGACGGGATTAGGCGCAATAGCCCTATTGGGATGGCGACACTTTATCCACTACCCAAGCGATCTGACAGGCAATTAAAGTGGGATACCAGGTAGCCAGGACCAAAATACGAAGGTACTGGGAGGAGGAGCACCTTATGTTGAGATACAGGGCTGAAGTACTTTAAGAACCACCAACCCACCCCAATAAGAACCGTTGCGCCCGATGGAGGTGGTCTTAGGAATTGTAGAACCCAAATGCCTATAGGACTTCACAGGATCGCAAAATTAGTCTGATAAATAATTCCAATAATCAAATGATAATAATTTTATTCGTGACTAATATTTCAGATCCTGTAATTAAAATAAAAATTTCCTTCATTAGATCCTCTATTTTTTAAAATAATTCTGTACTCTCTCGGCGGTTTGTCACATGCGGATCAAAATAACAAAATTTCTATCACTCAAATTTATGTCTCCACTGTGATAAAGTACACTAGTATATATATTGATATGTATTCCTTATTCATAAAGACTAGTTCATATCATATGATAACTAATCAGCATATTTTCTAGTGTTTATACGGTGCACCGGAAACTGGGCCATTAGCAACGACATCCATGATGCAGCAGGGAACCTTCTCAATGGGCCCTGAGATGAGAGTATATATATATATATATATATATATATATATATATATATATATATATATATATATATATACATGATTATTTTATTATGATATAATTGGATGTTATTCAGAAACTGAAATGTAAGTTGTTAGAGACTTGAAGTACAGTCCTTACAATTCCTCGGAGTACTGAACGGACGTAATGACATTAAGGGTAGGTAATTTAATAAAGACACCCCCTTCTGTAGATATTTGGCAAATAATGTTGATTGACGTTGCGAGTAACCTCCAGCTGTGAGTGCCCCCTGGGGCGGGGACTCAAGCCAGTCAGGAATAAGGAAGGGACCTTCTCTTACAAGGCTGGAACAGTTCTAAACAGAATAAAAATTTCACAAGTTTCTCTTAATAATACTTCTCGTTAACTTATCAGTAGTGGTACCCCAAGCAATAACGCCAGTGGTGGCACCTGATATGACTGATCCATTATGTTAAATTGTCCGTCACGCAGGGGCTGTATAACTAATCAATTTCCTGATAACTTGGGCAGTGTATATTGCATTCCTCAATACTTTAATTAAAATAACATATATAAATAATATAAAAATATGAATAGTTCTCTCCTTAACATTTGCAATGAACAAATCAATCAAATTATTCCGATTATTAATATTTTAATGAATTTCCTTGCAGAGTTTTGTGCATGCGTGGTACTAAACTACTTAATAATTAGACAAAAACTTCATACCTTCGTATTTTGGTCTGACGCAGGAACGGGATATAAGTTAGAAGTAATATGAACTCAGAGGCACTCCTAGTGGCAGTTTAGCCTAGTTACGTTTCGCTGGAAAATTCTATTCAAACATGATACAAAGAAACACTTTTTCCGATAGAAAGATTTAGTCAATTTTTACAAGACTTCTTTCTAATTAGATTACCTAGACGTGCTTTGAGCCTCGTTACAATACAAAAGAAATTACAACCGGTATTTGCAAATTAGTATTTTCGTTCCAGGGTAAACCCCCCTCCTAATGAACGGTTTTAGTTTATATTTAAATGGTATTTTTCTCTTTAGATGACCCCAACGAATACCGTGTTTCGTTAAAATATAACAAAAACTACGGCTAGCATGGCCAAATTAGTGTATTAGGGGTAAACCCCCTTCCCTCTCGGGTGATCGATTTTGGTGGTTAACAAACTCGTTCAACCGTTTGCTAAGTAAGCTCTATATACCTACCGAGATGCGTGACGAAACAACGAAAACTATGGCGGCTGTCGTGTTAACAGACACACACACATACATACATATAAATGTCATATTAAGACAATTATTTAGGAATGCAATGTAGACTACCCATCTTGCAAGGAATGTACTGATTTACGCAGCTCATTCGTGATTTTTTTAAAATTATTAGTATGTGTTTTTTGATAGAGCGATCTTATTAGGAGAAATCAGTGCTTAAATAGAGTAACTTCCGCTTAGGATAATGTCAGTTTCCTGTCCACTTTGATACTTAATTTTACATGCATTTTAATTTTAAAAGAAACATTAAATCACAGCATTAAGCGTTTTAGGTTATCCGATGGAAACGCGCAAAGATGACGCAGTTCTCGTTTTTTTTTTTTATTAATTCAGATAGTTAAATAGTCGGTAAATAGTGAAATATGGTGCTAATGACCTCGGTAGTAGATGCACCAAAATAAAAAAAAAAAAAAAAAAAAAAAAAAAAAATAGTGAAATTAGAGAAGATGAAATGTTTTTCCACAGCTAAAAGAACAAGTTTTTCCATGGAGCAGTGCCATTCCAGCCACCTACTCCTGGAAGAGACCATTTTTATTGCATTTATCAAATGGAGCTTGAAAGGCTGGCTGTTCTCAGTGGGAGGGGTTCAGGCGCCTTGAGGAGGTGACAGAGAAGTGGCCACCCCCTCCTAAACTCCTTCCCTGCTGGAGAACTGAAAATGATAAACGCCGTAGGACAATGGCTAGGTTCCAAATTGCCAAAAGCCCCAAGTTCCATCTGCCGTAAATCAGTTAATACTCTCAATGGAACCCGAGCCTGCTTCTCCCAAGACTCTTAATTCATTCAGTTTTACCTTCTCTACGTGCCACTTTACTACCTACCGTTCTACTCAATGAAAATACCCCGAATGGTCTAAGGGTTCCTATTGATACGACCGGTTTAGGCAGTATTTCATGGAACTTTCCTCCTCAGCTTCTGAGACGTTCAGAACCACCGTGGATTAAAGTGATAAATAATGTTCATTGAAACCTTATGCCCTGTGCTTCTTATAAACGGATATAAAGCACATTTATTTCTATTCTTGCATAAATACGTAGATATAATACAAAATATTCCAGAAGGTTATGATTCATTAAATTCTAAAAACATAAAAACCGTTTTGATAATTCGAGTAAAATCCAGGTTCTGTAGTATTTCTATGAGCTAAACAAATGGAGTCCCTCAAGGAGGTATAATGAGCACCATTTTTAACATTGATGTAAATTCCGTCAGTTGCTGTATATTTCTCAAGAAGTATCCTATTGTCAGTGTGCTGATGACCCCCTGATCTATACCTCATACAAACAACTCAACAACGGGAAACAAACAAAAAAACAAATACAACACACGTTAAATAATTTAGAAATTAGGTGTGAAGTTAAAGGCTTCAAATTCTCAAAAGATAAAACTAGATGTATAATATTTAGCAGGTAAAAGGAAATCCTAATAGCCCAGTTAACATTACACCAGGCAGCCATTCGATAGAACTGACTTACTGAAATTTTTGGGAACGACACTAGACAGAAAACCCCATCTTAATGGACTTTTCATACGATCATATTTTCATAAATTGACAATTGTGTTGATTTTGACTTTCATTTATTGACGTTCTCGACAAAACAAAACAAAAAAAAACTTTGAGATTTTAGGTCTCTAATTATATTGATATATATTTTGTTTATTAATGTTTTATTTATTTCGATTAGAATTAGGATCAGGTTTTTAGGGCAATCAACCTATTCGTTCTTACGCCCTTTGTTTGTTGTTTTATATTATCTATTCTAAATGCTACTAAAATGTATTTATCTTGGTTTAAATGAATATACAAATAGTTTACTTTTATTCGGAAATTTACATTTAAGGGATAAAATTTCTCTTTATAGTAATTTTTCCTCAAGAAATAGAATTTGAAAGATAATTCACTTCAAATTCTATTTCTTTGTCCTCCAATTTACTATCGAAAATATTTATGCAAATTTCAATGTTTCTAAGACAGAAAGTAGAATAAAAAAAAGTCAGCTTTCCAGAAATCTCTTTAACTTCGAAGAGCGAATTTATATTTTTAGTACACTGCAGTAATTTAAAATACTAAGAATCCTTGGTTATAAATAAGTTGAATTGGACACTGTAGGTATTATACTTTAAAAATCCCCTTTTTGAAGGCAGTTGTTATATTCTGCCCATGTTCTACAAAAGACTAGGTATATGTTACAATAATTCGACAGCGGAATTCAGGAAAATTTCCGAAAATATGAGCCTGAACTCCTACTGAATACAACGGAATAGTGGAGTTAAACAAAAATTAAAGTTATTCGAAGTTAAATATAAGCATGCTCGACTACTCTGGAGTTTGGACGAATAAAACATTATCTGAACTTGGTACGGTGTAAAACTTTGTCCATATTTGACAGCACTCGTGACTTGCCCCTGTGTTTTCCAGTTTTATACAATTTCAACTTTTACAAAACAATATATGTTCAAGTTATTATTTTAGTAAAGTTTTAGGGCTCTAGATTCGGCTAGTACTAAAAGCTAAATAACGTTTCTATACACGTGGTTGCGCGCGCGCGCATGTGTGTGTGAGAGAGTCTAATCTTAAAAAAACTAGCGGAACATTTTTTTCTAAATTAATATGACAGTTTATACTAACGTTAACTGATGTAAATACTTGTGAATAACACAAAAATGCCTAATAAAATGATAAATACTTGGGTAAAAAAAATACCTGTGGTTTCCAAAGTCTTAGTATTGTTGAAAATAGTTACGTTAAAGGCAAGAAGGCTCTACATTTTATGAGTTTAATCCTTAACTCATTCGTGACTGATAGCCACTACTATGACACTACAATACCACTACAAATCCACCGCTGTGACTGTTTTTTTCGATATCTAGCTGTTGGTTTTGTAAGCTCTAGTCACTTTTGTATCAGCTAGAGTTCATTAAAAATGTAATGTCAGCCTATTAAATATTGGTTTCCCTTTACTACCCGGTCCTAAAGAGCCTAATTTGGGTTTGAGCATTGTGTACATAAAGATCATGTAAAGTACCTATTATACCACCGCCGTGATATATGACCTGATTAAAAAAAGTACAATAAAAAACCTTTTAAGCCTACAGTTGATTAGTACAAAACAAACAGAATAAGGGAATTGTAAGAAAAACGTTTTAAAAAGAAGAAATAAGGATGCCATAATAGAAGACATGAGAAAACGTCGGCCGAGAAGGCTCAGCTATTATATTGCCGTCCTCAGGAACCAGCAGAGTGAAACGGGCTCCTCTCCGCGGTCACCGAAGGTCGTGCGAGTTACCGCCTCGTAAGGGTTAAGGACACCAATATTTT
>OX328123.1:21403762-21624941 GCA_946811695.1 Gonocerus acuteangulatus | reverse complement strand
TCCTTATTTATTAACCAATCGACTTGCTTCAAAGGGGTTTATCCTCGCCAGGATCTCTAGAATTAATTCAGCCTATTATATTAATTAAAAATGAATGATTTCAGAGGATTTTAGCCATAATAAGAAGGTGACTTTTTGCACCAGTTATTGACAGGTAAAATCCAATTATCGACAGGTAAATGACCCAGTTATTGACAGGTCAAATCCAGTTTTCGATAGGTAAATGACCAAGTTATTGACAGGTGAAATCTAGCTTTTGATAGGAAAAGGCACCAGTCATTGACTCAATTTCAATGAAGTAGCAACGATATACTTTTTTTACAACATTTATAAAAGTTATGATGAAATTATATCATAAATAAGTAAAGTTACTCTAAAAGTGCATAAGGAAGCTTGTACTTCACTGGGTTCTTATTTTGAGACTGAACTCCTCTGCCTTCTTGTTCTTATGATGGTTCATGAAATTCGCAGCACGGGCTCTCCAAGAAACTCATCATTTCCCAAAGTTTAAAAGGAGATGTATCTTCTATATTCCCAGCTACTTACGGCGAACTCTTTGTGGTTTAACATAAGAACACTGCGTGTATTTAACGGCATATCAACATTTAGGCTATTAACGCCGGGCTATCTCCAGGTTGCCACCCTTTAATAATGTCAACAGAACGTGGTCGGTCGCTCAGTGAGGTAGGTACAGGCTGCTCCCGAAGCTGCTTAAATTTCAAGATGAACGGAAACCGGTGCATTTAACGTGGCAATGGGCGTTGGCTCTAAAATGTATTAACCGCATTTCTGGCTTCTCTAATTGTAGGAGATTCTTTTGTGACCACTTATTCCTCAGGTTCATCATCAGTTCGAATTCAATGTTGGCTGCATTTTTGGATAAAGTGCTCTTCTCAGAAGGGGGTTCTCATAAAGGAACACCACAGTAAACTTTAACGAATTACGAATAAGTCTGTGTTTGCAGATACTCCTGTTGACGATTTCCCAATCACTATCAGTGATTAAAAGATCGGAGAAGTTCGAGTAGTTCGGGTAATTCGAGGTCGAATCATAGAGGTGAAAACCTAGAAGTACATAAGTGTGTCTTAAGGTGGATTCACACTATACGTACCGTCACCGACAGGCCACCGTCCAGCTACCTAAATTTGGTTTTACTGGCCTGTCGGTGACGGAACGCTCTAGTGTGAACTACCTCATTGGAAATACATTAAAGAATATTTTGCCTGTCGGATGCTGGACGGTGGCCTGTCGGAGACGGTACGTATAGTGTGAATCGATCTTTATGGGAGCCATTTTACATGCCTAGAAACCAAATCCATACTTCAGACCTTCTCAACATCCACAACATAATAGAATCATACAAATGTAGTCGAGCCTGAAAAAAGACTCATTAGGTTGGTACGAGAATTTATCATAAACTTCGAATTTGCATAAGTGGATTAGTTATGTCAATAACTGGCAACTTGAGGTTGTCAATAATTGGAAAAATGTATTCCAGTTATTGACACATACTTTGTACCTATTATTGACACCCCCTGTCAAAAATTGGATCCCTTCATTATTTTTGGGAAAGTAAAACACCGTTTTGTTGAGCATTAAAAATCCAGTTTGTTAGGCACCAAAACAAAGATTTCATCAAAATTCCTATTATTGACAGTGTGTCAATAATTGGATTAAGGTGGTTTTTCTCTACCCTATTATTGACACCCTCAAAATAACGTTATTTATTCAAAATGAGCACTTAAAAAGGTTGAATTATATCTAAGAAAGACTATAAACTGTTTCAGAAACAGTTCCGCTAAAAAAAAAAAGAAATGGGGACTGATAAATACGAAAAATAAGCACTCACCTTCTAAGCAGAAACACTAGCAAATCAGCTACATTCTCTGAAAATCTCCAAAGCTAAAGGGAAAATCTTGACCTCAACTGTGGTGTTCTTTATAGCAAACTTGTTTTTGGTAGAAAACAAGTAGATAAGATTCCGAACCCATTGGTGCTAAGTTTAAATTTATAGGTGGCGCCAAACGCTTATTTTTTTAATTGAAAGTATGAGTGTCAATAATTGGGGGCATGTCAATAATAGGAGCAGTTACCCTATACAGATTTAGCTTTACATGTTATTTTTACTTTACTTGTCTTTTTTGGCTACTTACACAATGAACATAAATATTGTTGAATGTTTGGGGGGGGGGGAAACTCTAGCAACATACAACTACAATACATACATTACATAATTATTATCTTACAATTTTATATTAAGTAAATTCCTCAGAAAAGGAGCCTTGCTGAGGAAAGTGCTTAGTTATGCAAATCCAGCAATATTTTTATTTACATGAGGTGGACAATTTTTTTTTTTGTTCAACGGCATATCAACAATAAGGCTACTAGTGGGCGACAATATTCTTATAAAGTATTTTGCAAATCGCCCACTAAATAATGTCTAGTATTAGTTGAAAGAGGGAAATGTAAATATTTACTTTTTTGGATCCCCGTCAAAGGGCGTCGGAGGGGATTATTAATCCGTCTGTAAGAAAGGGAATATTTTACTCAATGTTTATTGCAGTACTGGTCTTGTAATTTCTTTGCCATTCATTAACCAGAAACTATACTTGATTATTTAAATTTCATGTCAAATGGACACCACAGAGCCAAGTGAGTGCTAGTATTTCACTATTCGGGGTGCTGTATGGATATAGTTTTACCTAGAATATGTCATATTATTAGATGCAAAATTTCCACAATTCAATGGTGAATTAGTTGCAGAGGGCCAAGCTAATTTCTTCGTTATTATTTCAGTCTAGTAGTGTCCCAGGTATAGCCTATGTCACAGCGTTTTTTTCTAGCTCCGTTAAACGAGTGTTTTTGAAGTGGTTCGAGGTGATCCTCGCTTATGTAAAGTGACTCAGTGGTAGTTGATCTACTAGTGAACATTACGGTGAAGTTTCAAGGAATTTCATCAACCAGATCACTGCTAAAATAGTGAGTAAAAAACACTCATTTCCTACAGTTTGTAGGCCTTTACCCTAGCTGAGGCTAGTGGTGGGGGTGCTCCTGTACTCACCTGACGGAGAGGCTGTCGTCACTCATTCAGAAATCCAGATACTACACCCTGCACTACAGTTACTATCTCAGCAGCCTCCTTGGCTCAGTGGTAGCGGTCGATTTTCCGAGCTGCAAGTCCTCTGGTTCGAGGCTGCCCGGGACAACTATTTTTTTTTTTTTTTTTTTTTTTTTTTTTTTTTTTTTTCTTTTTTTTTTTTTTTTTTTTTTCTTTTTCTTTTTTTTTTAAATTATTGTGGCTCGAGATGTCATCAATTGAAGCTAGTGACCAGCACATGACGGTGATTGAATCAACTTCAACCCATGACGCTGAAAATGTTGCAACCGGCAGACGTAAAAGGTTACGTAAAAAAACGAGTGACCTACTGACGCCTCCCAAGATTAAACAAAAGAAGTCATCTCAGACACAAGGCAACTCTTCAAACCAAACTCAAAATTCAGAACATAACCCAACGAAACCCCCCCAACATATACATAAGAAAAGTTACTGATTTCAAAAAATTATGCAGCTCTCTTACAGGTCTTGTTGGTAAAAACAATTTCGAATGCCGGGCAAGATTTAATGATATCGTCATAAAGCCCACCGATAGTGACTCCTACAGGAAAATAATTTACCACCTGGAAAGTAAAGAAGCAGACTTCCACTGTTATCAACTTCCTGAAGACAAATCCTACCGGGTGGTTATCCGCCACCTGCACCATACAACTCCGCCCGCAGACATCATCAATGAACTCTCTAAGAAAGGCTACTCAGTCAAAAGAGCGCACAACGTACGGCACCCTGTCACAAAGGCGCAGCTTCCTCTATTTTTTGTAGACTTAGAAAAAAATGAAAAAAGTAAAGAAATTTTCCGAGAACAATATTTACTCTATACAAAAATAAAAGTAGAGGAACCACGTCGTCGCGGTGACGTCATACAATGCCTAAACTGCCAGGAGTACAATCATTCCCGCTCTTACTGCCACCACAAAGCCAAGTGCGTCAAATGTGGGGCTGAGCACTCCTCTAAGGACTGTCCCAAGCCACTCGACGTACCTCCTTGCTGCGCAAACTGCGGCGAGAATCACACCTCCAGCTACAAAGGGTGCGAAGTTTATAAGGCGCTTAAAACAATCCGAGTGCAGAGGCAGAGAATCCAGCTCACCCATCAAAAAGATGTCAAGATGTCATCATCACCCAGCGGACCATCCCACTTCCCCAGCCTACCACCCGTTCCAGCAGCCCAGGATACATCTCTTCGCAAGCCGAACGTGACCTATTCATCTCTACTGACTTCGATCCAGAAAAAGAAGCCGCTTGTTCCAACACCAACTCAGACCCCCGCACCTAAACCACAAGAAACATCTTCCCTTCCTACCTCTTCAACTACTCCTCCACAACCCCAAACCTTAACTACCTTCCCACCTACTCCAGCCCCATCTAAGCAAATCCCTCAGCATCATGCACAAGATCCTATGAACCTTTTCTCCTTCTTCCTAAACAAACTTGAAACCCTCCTTACTCCACTAATAAACCTAATGAGCACCCCTATAGCCCACTTCCTTCCCAAATCCCAAAATGCAACGCTTCCATAATACCCATCTTTATATCCTTTTGTGGAATGCCAACGGACTTACTACAAGAAGACAAGAACTGACACTTTTAATAACTGACAAAAACATTGACATTGCACTAATAACTGAAACACACTTAAAGAAATCCATGTCATTCGGTGTTAAGGGTTACTCCTGTTATCGAACCGACCATCCATCTCTGGCGCAGCATGGTACTCTGATCCTAATCAAGAACCAGATCAAGCATCACCAAGAGTCTAGCATAACATCATCAAGCCTGCAGGTGACATCCATATCCCTTTCCCTTTTACCTTTTGATATCATACTGTCCGCAGTGTATTGTTCTCCCAACCACACCATATACCATCCTGAATTCCTGTCAATATTCCAATCCTTTGGTCCTCGCTTCCTCACCGGGGGTGATTTTAACGCGAAACACCCCATGTGGGGAAGCCGTACTTCCAACTCCCGTGGCAGAATCCTTTACGATATCCTTAACTCCCAGAATTATCGTCCAATATCTCCCAACACACCAACATACTGGCCAACTGATCCATCCCGCAGTCCTGACCTAGTCGATTTCTTCATCTCGTCTGGCTTGGGAGGCATAGCGTCATCTACTGATTCGCTCCTCGACCTATCGTCGGACCATTCTGCTATCCTTCTAACCCTTTTCTCCTCCCCTGTATCCCGTCCTTTACAACCAACCCTTACACCCGGTCCTATCAACTGGCAAACATTTCAGCTCAACCTAGAGCGCTCCATAGACCAACCCTTTCCATGAAAACCCCTTCAGACCTAGACAAAGCCACTGAAACATTTACTAAAGCCATTCAGGACAGTGCCCGCCACTCATGCCGACCAAAATCAGGAATGCTATCCCAATTCCGTTCAGAATCCTTTAACGAATACTTTTCATCCCTCTCTACAAAAGACTGCTCTCTGTGGACAGTCACTCGAAAAATCCTAAAGTTCCACCCAATCCCTTCCCCTCTCAAACGCAGCGATGGGACCTGGGCCAGAAGTGATGAAGAAAAGGCGTTCCTTCTCTCCACACACCAGGCGTTCCGCTTCAGTATTCTCGCCTAATCCTCAAACGCACCCTTTCCATGATGAAGATATCCAAGATTACCTGAATTCTCCTTTACCTCTGTCTTTCCCTCCCAAAGCTTTCCATCCGTCCGAAGTAAAATACATAATCAAACACCTCCCTAGAAAATCTCCCGGTTATGACCTTATCACCGCCACAATTCTCAAACACCTCCCCCAGAAGGGCATTTTATTTCTTACATACCTATACAACTCAATCCTAAGAACAACCCATTTCCCGAACCCCTGGAAACATTCAGTCTTCATCGTAATCCCCAAACCGTTCAAATCTCCCGATTCCCCATCTTCCTATCGGCCCATCAGCCTTCTGCCATTAATGTCCAAAATATTCGAAAAACTCCTTTACAAAAGAATCCTTCCCATCATAGAATCCTCAAAGAAAATTCCCAACCATCAATTTGGTTTCCGTTTCCACCACTCCACTATTCAACAATCGTTCCGTGTCGTTGACGCAATATCCTCCTCGCTTGAACGTAAGAGTTTTTGCACGAGTGCCTTTCTCGACGTTGCTCAAGCGTTCGATCGGGTTTGGCACCCGGGATTACTTTACAAAGTAAAGCTAATTCTCCCCCACACCTATTTTCTTGTCCTGAAATCCTACCTGTCAAATGGATCCTTCCAAGTAAAACAAGGCACAACTCTTTCCCCGTCCTGCTCCATAAATGCTGGTGTCCCTCAAGGGAGTATTATTGGTCCCCTCCTTTTCCTTCTTTACACTGCGGATATTCCCACCCACCCCCAAACCCTACTAACCACATATGCTGATGACACAGCCATCCTGTCAACTTCCCCTGACCCTTCAGTAGCATCCCAATACCTGCAGGAACATCTTTCCGCCATACAACGTTGGAGTGAAAGGTGGAGAATACAGATCAACACAGAAAAATGTAAACAGGTGACATTCACTCTTAACCGGAGATCATGCCCTCCGGTCTACATTAAAGGCACTCCACTACCAGAATCAAACGAGGTTCGATATCTAGGATTATACCTTGACAGCCGACTGACATGGAACCCTCACACGAGACTGAAAAGACAAGAACTGAACAAAAGATACGGACTACTTAAACGACTCCTTGGACCTTCATCTAAATTATCGATACAGAACAAACTAACGATATACAAAACAATCATTCGACCAATATGGACATACGGACTTGAACTCTGGGGATCCGCAAAACCATCCAACATCAACAGAATACAGGCATTCCAGTCCAAAGTTCTCCGAAAAATTGTTAACGCCCCTTTTTATGTATCCAACAAAACCCTCCACAATGACCTTAACATCCCATTTGTCCTTGACCTTGCTAAAACGCGTTTCCAAATGTTCCACTCAAAACTGTCCCACCATCCCAATCCCGAAGGTCTATCCTTATCGTCCCAATCCCACCCAGACAATCCTCCCAGGCGGCTTAAGAGACAGTGGCCCCGAGACATTTTACTCACCTGACCATGTCATAATAATTTTAATACTTATTTAGACTGTCCCGGAAGTGCTAACAATGGTTGGCTTCTTCCAAATTTGTTTTTTTTTTATTATTTTTTATTTTACCGTTTTGATCAATTTATACATAGCATATATCTGTATCAACTAACTTGATTATTGTACTTACATGACTTGTACAGATTTCAAATAAACAAATTAAATTAAAAAAAAAATTATTTCAGTCTAACCATGCACTTTTTATATTCAAATACTTTTTGTTTTGCGATTTTTTGCGTTTTGAGGAATATTTACTAATTTAGGAAAGATTTCAGGTTTCGTTCTTATTATTACACGAAAAGAATTTGTATGTGAATTTTAGAAGTCTGGGTCAAAAGATTAGAATAAATGCTTCTTAATCTGCATTTTAAAACTAAGAAATAAAGATGAAGATGAAATTTTTAAAATGAGAATAATTAAAGACGTCATAAAAGATTATTCGAAGAACATGAGGGAGGAATGTCATCGGAGAGGTCAATTGTTTAAGGACTTTCCCGAGTGGCTAGAAAAGTCCACTCTTTTAGTTTGTGCGAATTTCCGATTAAAACGCCAAAATTATCGCTTTTCTTCGAGAAGTACTGTTTTCCACAAAAATAGGAACTAAATTGAAAAGAGATATTCAATGTTTATATTGTAAAATATTTAATTGCACTAGAGATACGAAAGTTGTGGAAATGTGCGAGTTGCTGCAAGCCTGAGTATAATAATTATAGTGTGAGATATATAAATTGTCACTTGGGGAAAGCGTAAAGGGGGGCCTAAGCGTGGGACTAGGAAAAGGAAGAGTGTCAACCCAGGAAGGCTGTCATTGGTCACAGTTACCTCCACCTTCCCCTACCCGTCCACAGCCAAGTGACAAGTTATATCTGTCCTACTATAAAGTAGATTACATTACGTTACAAATAAATGTATAATTCTGCAAATGAGGTCGACTGGTAACCATTAAGATTCATGAAAAAATAAAATGGACAAAAAAGAAAATTTGGAAGCTGTTTTATACCAGGTCATTCAAAAAGACCTGTCGTTTTTTTGGGGGAAATTATAAATAAATAAATATTTTCAAATAATCACCTTTATTCATCAAAATATCCACCGTTACAGTCGGTAACCTTCTCCCAACGAGATGGTAAAGCCCAAATTCCTTCCTTAAAAAACTGTTGATTTTTACTGCAAAAATAAGTGGTCAGTTCGTGAATTAGGTTGTCACGGTCTTGAAAACATTTCTGTCTCAGATTGTTGTCGAGATCTCTGAATAGGTGATAATCAGTGGGTGACAGGTCAGGGGAATATGGTGGGTGAGGCAAAACTTCCCAGCCTATTTCTGTCAATTTTTCCCTGGTCAATTTGGCGGTGTGTGGTCGAGCGTTGTCTTGAAGAAGCAAAGGTCTTCTTCTGTTGACTAAGCAGGGATCAAAAGTCTTAAGCTTGGATTGGCAATGCTCCAGTATATTGCAGTATACTTCTGCAGTGATGGTTTGCCCTTGATTCAGAATCTCAAAATGCACTATACCTTTGGCTGTCCAGAAAACAATGAGCAAAACTTTCTTTGGATGGAGATCTGGTTTTGGAAATTGTTTAGGTTTCTCATCTGCCGACAACCACTGATATGATCGTCTGAAGTTGTTGTACAACACCCATTTCTCATCACAGGTGATGATTCGATTCAAAAAGGGTTCGACTTTCAAGCGGGAAGTTAACGAAGATGCAGTTGTCAAGCGAACAAGCATATTGGCATCTGAAAGCTTATGAGGAATCCATTTATCCAGTTTTTTCACTTTTCCCAGTTCTTTAAGGTAATTCCAGGCAGTGGTGGCTGAGATATTAAGTTGAGAGGCTATCTCTGAACAACTTTGACGCGGATCCAACTCTACTACTCTTCGAACGTCCTCCTTATCAACTACAGTCGGTCGACCTGAGCGTGCCTCGTCTTCTAGTGTCTCGTCGCCTCCACGAAATTTTGAAAACCAAAATTGTGCCTTCCGCTCAGACAGCACATCTTCCCCAAACACGGAGCATATTTTTCTAGCAGTTTCGGCAGCTTTTGAGCCAAGTTTAAACTCATAGAGCAAAATCGACCGAATTTGAGTTTCAACTGGAATCATTTTAACTAGACAGTTGGATGGTGACTGCATTAAATTAATCCTCCTTAGCCTCCTATTCATAAAGTATAAACATTTGTGTTTACATGGATAAAAGTTGTATTGAACGGAATTAATTAGCAAACACTCTAGAATCAAAATAAACAACGAACAAACGAAAAACGACAGGACTTTTTGAATGCCCTGGTATTTTGCATTCCGTGGTATTGCGTCTGATATAAACAAAAATTGTGGGAATTCCTATGGACTAATTACTAAATAAACTAATAAAGACAAAAACCAAGCCATTTCAGTTTAAATTTGGAAAACATCTATTATTTAGAATAATATATCTTTATAACAAGAATATTCAAATACCAGAACTCCGAGTTAGGTAGAATTATATTCCACAAGCAAACGTTTGTAGACCAGCGTTTCCAAGAGAGGGTATTATTCCCGAGAATCAACTCTTTAAACCACAGAATCGTTCTTTTAGTAATTATGTTTGTTGATATTCAACAAAACAATGTTAACAGAATAATAATACAGATCATTTTCTCTTTGACTGCTTATTAAGGATTACTCCACAATAAACTCTCTAATTATGATTATTAAATAGAATTATCATTTCATTTTTATTTGTTATATCCGTCCAAAAAAATTAACCATAAGGGTAGAAAGGACGAGGTAAAACATCTGATCTGATTCTCTGAACTTTTTTTACTCTTTGGTGGCTTTATTTGGTGATATTTGGTAGGCCTTGTCATCTTTGATCGACTGCACTGATGAAATATCCCAGTGTACGCAGTTTCTGGACTCATTCCCTGGAAAATGAGGCGCATGCTATACCGCACAGCAGTACTTGCCCCTCCCTCTCTATAATTCATGAAAACATATATTATTTATAATACTAACCAAGGTGAGGAATAACCCTTCAAAGCTCCAAAACTTACTTTTATTTTACCATCACAACATTTCGGACTATTCGTCCATCTTCAGGAGATCTACAATAGTATATTAATTACTAGATACCGCAGAAACCACACTTTATAATTAATATTAACCAAAATATTACATCATCTAATCCCAATTATTAAATTTTATTTCCTTAATTTTAAACTCACCATGTCCTGTGAATAATTAAAGTTACATTTAAAACGTCATCAAATAAAAAAAAAATGATTCCTAAAAGGAACCAAGCCAAATTACACATCAAGAACAATTAAAAACATTCATTATCTCACAACCATATTAGAAGACCTTATCATCATACTTAGGCCTATTATATTTTGTATAACTAAAATTACATTAAAACATTAAATTTCAAATTATTAAAATGTATAATAATTTATGTATGACATAACACAGATAATTTGATTAATCATTACATTAACATTATTTTTATTAAAATATTTAATATAAAATGCACTGAGGTATGTAACCATGATCATTAAACTATGAAGGAAATCTATTACAAGGTCATCAGAAATTAATTTTATTTAATATGTCAACATAATGTTGTCCTATACCTTTAACATCAGTTTTGAAATTAATGGTTCTATTGATATTTTTAGTTATGTAAATGGATTTAGTTAATTTCCTAGCTTTATTATCATTAACAGTTTTTAAAATCTTTAATTATCATAATCAAACTGCCAATGGTCTGGTAAAACTGCGTAAACCTGGAAATTATACAATTAAGACCCATAATTAATAATATTAATGGACCTAATGATAATTTAGCTAAGTTCATGCATGCATATTTAAAATGTTTAAATACATTATATGATTATGATATTAAAAATTCCAATGAGTTAAAAAATAAATTAAATATAATTCAATTTGATAAGGATAAAGAATATGAATCAGTTTTGATGCAGAGTCCTTATTTACCAATATATCAGTGGATGAATGTATTAAAATCATAGAAGGGAATTGGGAATTAATAAAAAATCATACCCCGATTAAAAATAAATAATATAAATTTTTTTTTTTTTTTTTTTTTTTTTTTTTTTTTTTTTTTTTAAACGGCGCATCTACATCTTGGCCATTAGCGCCGGGCTGTCTACAGGTTGCCACCCTTTTCTAATGCCAACAGCACGTGGTCGGTCACCCATTCAGGTACTGACCACGCCCGACGTTGCTTAACTTCGGTGATAAATAATATAAATAAATAAATAATAAATAATTCTGAAGTTATCAAATTATGTACGTTATTTGGTAATTTTAAATTTAATGGAGATTATTATAGACAATTTTATGGTTTGCCAATATGACTATATTAATATTAATATTATGACATATAATTTCTGATGACATTGTAATAGATTCCTTTCATATTTTAATGATCTTGGTTACATACCTCAGTGCATTTTATATTAAATATTTTAATAAAATAATGTTAATGTAATGATTAATCAAATTATATGTCATACATAAATTATTATACATTTTAATAATGTGAAATTTAATATTTTAATGTAATTTTAGTTATACAAAGTATAATAGGCCTAAGTATGATGATAAGGTCTTCTAATATGGCTGTGAGATAATGAATGTTTTTAATTGTTCTTGAAGTGTAATTTGACTTGGTTCCTTTTAGGAATCATTTTTTTTTGTTGATTTTATGACGTTTTAAATGTAACTTTAATTATTGACAGGACATGGTGAGTTTAAAATTAAGGAAATAAAATTTAATAATTGGTATTAGATGATGTAATATCTTGGTTAATAGTAATTATAAAGTGTGGTTTCTGCAGTATCTAGTAATTAATATACTATTGTAGATCTCCTGAAGATGGACGAATAGTCCGAAATGTTGTAATGGTAAAATAAAAGTAAGTTGTAGAGCTTTGAAGGATTATTCTTCACCTTGTTGGTATTATTAATTAATACCCTTCATCTAGTCATCAAAACATATTATTTATATTTTTTTGTGTAGACGATTTCTTATCATTTACGAGTTTCGTATTATGTTGCGTTACTTTTGTTTCTAACCCTGCATCGGGCGTAATGGTTCTATTGTGACGGGTGGGTGGTTTTTAAGGTACCTCCGTCCTGTCCCTCAAAACAAGGTGCTCCTCCTCCAGTACCTTCCTAGGTCGGTCCCGTCTACACGGCATCCCAATTTAATTGCTTGTCAGGTCGCTTGGAAAGTGGATAAAGCGTCCCCGTCCCAATAGGACCATTGCGCCTAATCCCATCACAATGATTGAAGGTGAATTTGAATTTGAATTTTCTTAAACATCTTTTTTTCAAATTATTTGGGTCATTTGAACAGTATTTGTGAAGTCGTTCACTCATGTAATCGGAATACATCGTTTGATGAATTATTTTATTATGAAAATGCGAAGAAAGTTGTTTCAGTGTTTTTTTTTCTTACGCAGATTTTTTCCAAAATGCTAGAAAACATTTCATCTGAGCATTAGAGTAATGGAAGGTTGAGTTATTCTAGTGTATTTTCGAGGGGTAATTGAGCTCAAACACAGAATATATGTTTATTGATAATGACAATTGGCTCTTATTTACGTAATATTCAGAAAAGTTTCAAAACCTATTTTCATGATCTTGACTGTGGGCGATTAGTATACATCCATAGAGAGTAAATGTGTACTGATTTGGGTGATAGAGCTCTCTGAGGCAGGTGGAAGGTCCAAAACTGAACATAATGTCCTTTGCGACTCCGCAAAATCAGTTCTTTTACTATTTATGTTTCACTGAGATTATTCATCTATTACCAACATTTTAATTTTTATTTAATTTCTTGGATGCCTATGAAGGTATCCAATTTTTTTAGACCTGAAAATGCATATGGGAATGTTTTAGGGCCGTCCTATTAACACGGTTGCGCCTGATTACGGTACTCCGCGGTTGTGCCTGATCCAGTATAACCTTCAATACTATATAATTTGTAAGAAGAAATTTATTATTTTTTCCTGAAAATGGAAAAATTAAAACATATTCTTTTATTTCCTTTAGTCTTTCAAAATGAATAGACTAATATGTTCTATTCTGCTTTAAGGTAATTCAGGTGCAGGGAATATACGAACTACACCGTTCATGATTATAAGGTTCTCCCGGAGAGCAACAATGCAAGCTAACCAATCAGATATGGCCGGCATTATGCGGGGGTTATCTCTAGTGAAGCCCGATATCGACAAATGGCAGTTGATATACGCTTACAATTTCAGGATGTCAGATAGCGAAAATTACAAAACACGTCTCACAGTTAATTGGTCGGCAGCTTGTTTTCATTGACAATGTTCCATCGGATGAATACCATCAACAAAGTGCTTCGAATGATCGAACTCTCCTTGACCGACGCACAGTGTTTCGATTATGCTAACTAGGTGGACAAAATTCATGTTCAGTATTCTAAAATTTGGTATTGGAATGATGTAAAGAATACACTAAAACATTCCACTATAGTATTTGTTTAGGTCTGAAACAGTCCCCCTTGTGAGTAATAATGTCCAAAGGTATGAATCCGTATCAACATTGAATAAATTAGTTGAATTCCAGACATCATTTCCAACAAAAAAATCCAAGTCTTGTTAATTTTATATTAATTAATTGTTGGAGATTGATCTAAGAGATATGTAACTGATAAATGGCAAGAATCCTGGTACAACACGACTGACAACAAGCTTCGAGAAATCAAGCACTCTGTACACGAATGGTCATCCAGAACAGGCCAAACAGACGGGAACAAGTTATATTATGCCGTCCCAGGATTGGCCACACTCGGTTGACTCACTCGTACATTATGTCAAGACAGGACAGACCCACTTGTACCTACTGCAATACAGAATTAAAAATAAAACATATTCTAACAGACTGTACACTCAGGACAAATCTTCAACTACCGTACAATCTGACAGAATTACTTTCCGATGGCAGCCAGTACATTGAAGAAGTGATGAAATACCTAATAGATACACATTTATACAATAATATTTAAATAAAGAAAAGATAACGAAAGCCACTTTGTGATGTTGATTCGGCATCATTGACCTGACAAATAACAAAGAACATACAAATAATTATACCAAACACAACATGACTAGATTATTACCTCTACAGGAACTAACCTAATAATGTAATATATTATTATTGCTTAAGTTGGATCACCAACATGATGTTAAACTATAATAAATAAAATAAAAGCTTTAAAGGGATAGTAATGACTTGTACCTATTTGTACACGGGCTAATTTTTTTTATATATTATAGCTTAGCCTTTCCCGTTTAGAATAAGATGTGTTTCAACCAGCACACTCGAGCACAACCTTTTTTTTTTTTAATTTTATTTCCAGGAGGTATTTTTTGGAAGATGGTTGAAGCACACAACGGAAGATAAACACTCTTTCTTCTTTAAGTTCCTTTCATAAAAATTTAATTTAGAAAACCTTACCAGCGACTCTGATAGGAAAATCATAATGAGGTTGGCTAGCTATCCCTCCAAAATTTCGGATAAATGGATTGCTGCGGGAAAATCAAAGCAGCGTTTTTGGCAAATAACAAAAATTGGTTGGATGAAGAGATAAACTTCGAGGTTCAACGTACTGTCCTCATGGACATACATAAGGGGGGCCCTTACCCTGACATCGGTAAAAATGTGTCATAAAAATCTTAAAAATAAATTAGATAAGACCTCTTAGTTCAGAAAAATAATTTCTTTTGGGTGTAATAGCAATTAAATTGGCTAACCGTTCCAAATTCTAGATTGTTATTATTCCACCCCCCCCCCCCCCCCCCCCAAATGCTCTCAGTCCCCCCCCGGAATTTTTCCAGCCCGTGCCAACATTATTGTGTATATACGCCTATGACTGCGCCGCGACGTTCCACAGCATTATAAGGTTCCATTAAAGTAGGAAGACCGCGGAAAAACTTTGACGAGGCATCGTATAAAAAACTCAGTGTTGCAGAGTTGGTGACAGCTTCAGAAGTAGCAGCACGCGCAGAACGGAAACGAAACATTGCTAAGCCAATTAGAAAGATAAATGAATGCCCAGTAGCTGCTTCTTCTTCTAAATGTATTAGTTTATTATATTATTAAGTAGATTTAGTAGGAATTATTTTTTCGTTTCAAACGATGATATACTTTTGTTTTTATGTTTTCCACTTATTTTCCTGGCAATCCTTTTTGATTCAATTTTTAATTAATAAAATTGTTTTATTTTAGAATTACGTGTCTTGATTGGTCGATACAGATGTAAAATGCACGAAAAATAATTTTGTCCAGCTAGAGTCGTGAAACGACACACTGTGCGACGCGTCGCGACACTTGGAATTTAATGAAATTGTTATTCGTTATATGCGAAATGATAGGTATCCATGTAATATTGTAATTTCTCATCAGGGTTTGGGAGAATGATAAATTACCACCTAAGACATGTACATTCTTTGTAAGGCATTTCTTGTCACATTAACTACTTCAACATTTCTAGTCAGCACTTCCGTATTGCGCCATACGATCGAAGTCGTAAGCGGGTTTCCTTTTTATAGAGGGGGGAGGAATCACGCCTATATGGAAAAAATTACAAACTAGTTTTTTTCATCAGAATCGAATGTTCTTGATAATAGTAAATATTGATCAAGACCTGAGATTATTACCTTATCGAGGGGAAGAAAACGAATGAGGAAAACCATTTTTCATTTTGCCATAACTTCCCAAGTTGTACGGTTCCTTTTCCTCCCTCCTTCCTATCCCGAGAGCTCTATAAGAGTATAGAGAAATGTAAACAGGAATTAAGTATGAAGTAGGCAATTCCCGAAGCAGACGGGCTGTGGCTTTTTCTAACCATCCTTCGGTAAACATGTTTGTCCCATTCCTTTTGTCTCCTCCTCCCTCTCTCCCTCTCCCATAATTCTATTTATCACTGCTTCTATAGAACGATTTGTCTAACCCAGTTTTTGTCCATTTCCCCCTCTCCACTGGCCAGCGAGCTGACCGCTAGGATTCCCTTTCTGTCCCAACATTCCCGGGCTTGGCTCAGGATCGATTACGAGTGATGTTGATGTACTACATTCGAATAGAAATATAGTCGAAGAGTATTGCCTTACAGAAAATGGCCTTCGTAGAAAAGTAAATGGGATATTTCAGTTGTGGAATGTAATGCTGATTTTGCAAGTGATGATTACGTTTACTTCCGTTACGATTACCCATGTACTTATTACTATTTACGAACTAACACTTTGAACTTTCTAATGACAAACTTATTATGTAATCTGGTCTGCCGACAAGAAATGTCGTTGCAGGACCCATAATTACAAAAATACTTAGTTACTAGACTAGATTTCACACAAATTACCCCACGGTGTAGTTAACGTATGACTTTTTCGCTCATCTGGTATATCTTCAGGGGTCGATCACTTTCATTTTACGGCTTTCCAAGTGAAAAAATGGCCCAGAAAAGATTTTCTCATTGATTCGTGCTACGAAGTGGTGAAACCTCATTTGACAGTTAGTGCCCAATTGGAGAACATACCAAAACTGGAAGACTGAAGACAGGGATGCTTGTTGTTTCGAAAGATGAATCAACTCCTTATAGACCTTCAACATCTTTTGTTACCTTGGATAAACCCGTAAGATGTTCATTTTGTGACAGAAAGTATGACAGAAATACGAAAACGCTATGTTCTGTGAGTAGAAGGGATGTACCCCGATCACTGATCACTAGAATGTTAACGAGTCTCAATTGGACAGACCACTGTATTTTCCTAAAGTTAATATTTTTTATGGCTTTTATTCTGGTTTATTGTTCGTAAAACATATTTTCAGTTTAGTAACATTTTTTCAGGACACTTATTAGGTGTATAGAAAATATTGAGTTTTAGGATTTCCTACCTATTTTGTGAATTTTAATAAATATTTTGCAGATTTATTCCTGTTTGAATTTATTTCTTGATGTTCCTGTTCTATACATTGACTTTGCATACAAAAGCAAAAAAAAAAAAAAAAAAAAAAAAATTGAAATTTATTTATTTTAAAAATGTTCAATGTTGGGATCCGGTAAAATTTATCCCACGGTGTCATTACCGTAGATATCCATGGCAGTGTTAACTCAGTCTTCTTTCCCTGAAGTCTAAATTCCTTATTGTTCAAATTCTTATGTTTATGCTAATTATGAGTCAAAGAAATAGTTTTTAATAAGTAATTAGCTAATGTTGAAGCTGTAAATCATCTTTGAATGGACAGAAAGAGAATATTAGCTTTCCGGACATATCACCTTAAGAATAGACCTCAGAATAATTCGATTCCCAAGATTAACCTTATAACCGCTAACTATCGTGGAGGACGAGCATTTCCAAAGGTGTGATGGGTAAGCCAGGTCTACTTACACCGTAACTATGAAATAAGATCGCAGTGCTCCAAGTTTCCTTCTCGTTCCATCTAATCCGTTTTTCCTGTCTTACAGTTGTTTTTGTTTAACGACGTATCAACTATTTGGCTATTAGCGCCGAGCTATCTACATGTTGCCACCCTTTTATAATAACAACAGCACGCCGTGGTCACCCATTTTGGGGGCTGTTTGCGAAGAGCATATCCAGTTACTTCTCCAGTTACTTGTGAAGTATCTGTAGTGATTACAACAGTGATTCAGCGCTTGCGCATAACTCATTCGCATTTAAATTGGTTGTTGCTGGTGGTAAAGTAACCTTCAACACTCAAGTCAATCCAACTCACAAAAATTAATAGAATTCTATTCATTTTAGTTAGTTGGATTGACTAGAGTATTGATATCTTCTTGTGCGAGGTATGCCTACAATGCGAAATAAATATAAAATATAAATCTATATATATATAAATCACTTGTCTGTCTGTTTTTCTGTTTGTTTGTTCCTTATACAAATCTACACCGTTTGACCGATTTTGACCAAACTTGGAATAATGGTAGGTCTTGATACGAGAAATCTCCTAGGCTAGGTCAAAAAAATCTACCAGCTGTCTGTCTGTATGTTTGTCCCTTATACAAATCCACACCGTTCGTCCGATTTCGACTAAACTCGGTACACATGTAGATCTTAATCTGGGGAGTGTCGTAGGCTAAGTCAAAAACGTCTACCAGCTGTCTGTCTGTATGTTTGTCCCTTATACAAATCCACACCGTTCGTCCGATTTTCACTAAACACGGTACACATGTAGATCTTAATCTGAGGAGTGCCGTAGGCTAGGTCAAAAACTACTACCAGCTGTCTGTCTGCATGTTTGTCCCTTATACAAATCCACACCGTTCGTCCGATTTCGACTAAACTCGGTACACATGTAGATCTTAATCTGAGGAGTGTCGTAGGCTAAGTCAAAAACGTCTACCAGCTGTCTGTCTGTATGTTTGTCCCTTATACAAATCCACGCCGTTCGTCCGATTTTGACTAAACTCGGTACACATGTAGATCTTAATCTGGGGAGTGTCGTAGGCTAAGTCACAGTTGGGAGGCCACGGGTTCATAACAGTTACAGATTCGTGTTATTAGATTTTAATAATACTTATTTGGTTTCTAATTTATTCAGGCTTTTCTATATGCAGAAAGTAGGTGTAGCATGGCACGCCGGGTAACGGCTAGTATGTTATAGAACAACCGGACAAATAAATAGGTGAGGAGGCCCCTAAACTACACAATTACCATTGATATTTATAACATTAACATTTTTATTAATAAATATCGCTTGCTGAAATATATTCTTCTTATTTTCATTTATGCTTTTCAAGCCTAAAAGTATTAATTACAAATACAAGTTATCTAACGGTTAGTTAGAAACCATTTTATATAAATATATTAGTCAACAAAAGTTACTTTTGTAGTGATTGCAGAGATTTTAAATACTATTCATTACTACATTTATGTATGGTTTCTAACCTTAGATAACCTTTAAAGAAGTAATAGATAACCTGCAAAGAACCTGTAAACTAATCCGTAAGTACCAAAATCACTGTTTAAAATTACGACAGATATTTCAAAGTAACTGGATGTGCTCTTCGCAGTTAGGTACTAACCACGACTGACGTTGCTTAACTTCTGTGATGTACGGGAACAGGGACATTCAACGTGGCTATGCCCGTTGGCACCTGTCTTACAGTTATTTAAAAATAGGTTATTTCATTCTACGGTTTTATTGGAACTTTGCATCTGGAGGATTATTGGTGAGGAAGGGACTGAGTAAATTTTCCGTAAAAAGGTGTTACAGTAGGCAGATTCCAATAGATAACGAACTTGGAATCCTGATTGATCACAAGATAAAAAGAAAAAGTCCGACTCGCAGGAACTGCATCATCTTAGCTCGGTTCCGTTCTTATCCCTAGACTCATTTAAAATGATTAAAATAGAAGCTGTTATTATTTTGGGTCCACATTTCTAGAAAGCATGAAGATTAGATAGTTAGCCGTCGAGGTGATAAGTAAAGATGGAATGGTTGGGATTCGGCTAAAGAAACCTCAATACGATTTTTGTTAAAAAAATCTATATTTAGGACGTTTCAGCTACTCATTGGTAGCCTTCGTCATCATTGAAAGTGCCGGGAGGCAGAGGAGGACCAAAGTTGACAGTTCCATTATTACTTTCAAGAAAGGTCTTATTTACGATCTTACCTGGAGAGGCCAAACCGCCCTAGGAACGACCCCGCTAGGCAGTTGAAAAGCTATATCTTGGAAATCCATATCTCTAAGATTAAATTGTTTTTCTTAACCTGATTTATTATCAAATACATTATCCAACTATATGCAGTTAAAAAATAACAAGGAATAAAAAAAGACAAAAAGAACAGTTTGAATAAGCGAAATCAATTACTTTAAAGTTTTAAGCACTTATTTCTCCGATTGATATCGTCTAATCAAAACTTTCATTATATATATATATATATATATATATATATATATATATATATATACAAATTTGAACCACCATCATTTTCGGTTCTGAAACGCAAAATTTTCTAGTCGGCACTTCTGGATTGCGTCATGAGATGAACCTTATAAGCAGGGTTCCTCCCTATGGGGGAGGGAGGAACCGCGCTAAAAGAAAAAACAACAGAAAATACACAATACCCATAAAGAAAGACGCCATTTAGTGGTTCATTTGGGGAAGTCTGTGAATTCAGGATGAAAAAAAAATCACTGATGAGATTTCGTGTGAGGAAAATATTGTAAGCAATGTGACTCATATTAAGGTATAACATTCTTTGACATTATATTGTATAAATGTAAATAAATAACTACTGTTAAATTGAAGGATATGCCAGAAAGCTGAGCATGAAATAGGCCGAATATAGTCAATGGAGTGTGTAAATGCCTAGCTAAGTAGGTGTGACGCTTATTGCTCCCATTAAAAATACATTAGGTGCTTTTGATGATGTGTTGCCCGAGTATGGTTATATCCCATTCTTTCTATTCTTTTTGTGCACTCCTTTTTAATTTTCAGCTTTTAGCACGAGACCTTAATTCCTTATGAAGATTAAATATTGTCTAATAATGTATTTACGCTATGGCGTAGTTTGGAATTCCACGAAAATGCGCGTGATCATTAATAAGATTCGAGTCAATAGAAGTGGGAATTTTCTAGTATTCAATGGCTTATCACTTTTTAAGATATGCATAATTTGGGATAAATGACCGTTGGTTGCTCAATATGGGCTTTATAAATGGCTGTCTGAAAACCATATGTTGCCAATCATGTTTTCTTTAACACTGAGCTATTTCATTCCCAGTGCACATTCTCAAAAAACATCCACATTTTACCTTTCCTGAAACATTCTCCTGCTGAGTGGCAATAAACTAAATCCCCATATTGAACATAAGGACGACTGATATATTCCTTCTGATTAGGGTCCTTCTTTGATACGCTCCGACGTTTCTCTTTGACAGATCTTTAAGTTTCGTCGTGACAAATGCTTTTCTCATACTACGTAAAGTGCGTTTTTTTTCTCACGCACTTTTCTCGTACTCGTAAAGTGGGTTTTTTTTTTTTTTTTAATATAAGGAGTTAATTTTATTGATGTAATATCTTTCATTTTATTTTAGTCCCCGTGTTCATTTTGACAATTTGAATTTGACTTGGTATACTAAGACGAAAATTGTAAATATATATGTATATATAGCATATTGGCTAAATTCTTTACATTTTCGTTAATAAGCTTCCAGAAACGATTATATGCTCTAATCATTTGTGCAATCTGAGACTTTTTGTCTAGAGGTCTTTTTCGAACTGGATATAGTAGTAAATTTTTGTAGGCATTTGACTTCCAACGAAACGTTACGTTTTTAATTGAAGAACTATTAGAGAAAAAAATATACAAAAATTAATGATCAGTGGGAGATTCGTATATTTTATGCAAAGTTTTGTGACGTCGCGTTTGGCCAACATTCAGAGGGGTGACCACCAGGGATTAGCCCATAATATATTGCAAAAGAAATGATTTATTAAATGCGTATTTCGAAAAAAATTCGGGAAATAAAAGTTACTACTAGAAGGTAACTTATTCTTCCTTAAAAAATTCCCTTAACAATTTGCAATAGGCCTAAGTTGGATAAACCTGTGCAGAAAAGTTCCAAGGTGTTGGTGCTTCCTTTGACCCTTTCTTTGTCCCTACATTCCTATTTATTTTTTTTTTTTCATTTAGGAGAAAAATAAATTTGGCATTAAAACAAATTTCGTGAAATAAGAAAATAGTTTTGCAATATAGATTTCCATAATTACGAGCAAAGTTCAAAGAGGAAGAGTCCGTAATTTGCGCATAGATTTGAAATCTGGCTTCTCTTCGATATATCATTTTTTTGTAAAATAAAATTTGTTTATTAATTTATGTTATCTATCAAAATAGCAACCTGAAAGCAAAATATTCAGTAATTCTATTCAAACCTTTCCAAATGGCACGTCATGACGTGATGCATCACATTTCTAACTGACGCGTCAGTTAGAAATGCGATGCATAAAAAGTAAATGTTTATTGAAAATGTGTCAATGTGTTTTGGCTCATTGTCACAATAAAATTGGAAATAAGGTTTAGGAAACCCATTAAAATTACGGATATCCTTCGGACGTTTTCAATAATTAACCACATAAATCTATAAACCTTTAGTTCAATTGCTGTATGCAAATACTAATTTTTCATTTCAGCATTTACTGAATTACTAAATCTACCATCATGAATCTCTTATACGGAGATGACAACCAAGTAGGGCACTCCATCTGGTACCTATTCACACGGACAGAATACACAATCGGCTTCTTGGCACATTATAACAGCCTAATGAACTGCTAATCAAGCGACATAATCAACTGGTGGAAAATAGTGGTTATTTTAGACTCCTAGGGTGGTTGGTTCAATATCAAATTATGAGAAAAGCAGCCCCAGATCGCTTTAATTCTAAGCACTGCTAAAAACAAAACCATTTAGAATATAGGAAACCTGCTTATGAGGTCGACCTCATGAAGCAATCCGGATGTGCCGACTAGAAAACATCACTTTTCAAATCCCAACTCTCACAAAAATAACGGTGGTTTAAATTTGTATATATATATATATATATATATATATATATATATATATATATATATGTTTGATGTATATTTTTCGTCACTGGGATGATATTTTTGGATGGAACGGCATTTTTCTCCAGCGGTGGTACTCCTCCTCACTTCTTCCAATTATCATGCCCAGCGACGAAAAATAAACATCAAACATACAAAACCTTACGGCGAGGAAAATAGAAAAAAAAAGCAATACCATCAGTGCTACAAACGGACAGTCTCCGTTGTTAACTAACAACAAGGAGCTTGAGCACCATTGGCCCGCCGATACTGGGACTAGAGAGGAGAAAGGGCGCCCAGATCGAGAAAAATGTCATTCCTTTGGCAACCACCGAGGAAGAAACATCAATGACCTAGCTGACGGTGATGGAGATGAACCCATCGAAATATACCAGGAAGAAGTGAGGAAGAGTACCACCCCTGGAAAAAATGCCGTTCCATCCAAATTATATATATATATATATATATATATATATATATATATATATATATATATATATGTATATATATATATATATATGTATATATATATATATATATATATATATGTATATATATATATATATATAAATATATATATATATATACATATATATATATATATATATATATATATATATATATATATATATATATATATATATATATATTTCGTTAACCAGCAGAATCCGTCCACCAAAACATGGTGTATGGAGCGAAATTTGTGCGAAGAAAATCGTAACGCTTACGTTTTTCAGCTCATATGCTTGCAGGTACTCGTTTTATAAGTTTCTTAACATAGGAAAACGAATGAATCCATTTTTAAGGCGATATCTGTAACTATTTTTGAGAAAAGTGGAAGAAATATTTATGTAACTCATTTTTTTGGAGGTTTACTGGAGTTGTGGGACTTAATTGAAATATTTTTTACATTTTTGAAACTCATCTAAACTATGATGTTTATATTTTGGTTACATTAAGGAAGTATTCGAAAAAAATAATGTTATTTGTTGGCCATAGTGGTTTCCTGGAGTGAAAGTTGAGATGGCGGGCGATTCATTTCCACTTAGGATACTGTCAGTTTGCTCTTGTGACGGCTTAAAATTCCTCCCCTTTAATATTTAATTTATATTTTTGACGAAAGATCAAACGCTACCAATAACTGCTTCTATTCCTTTGCTAATGGAACTAGGGATATGAACGGAACCGCGCTAAGATGACGCAGTTCCTGTGAGTCGGACTTTTTACTATACCACTGCTGCTGGGCATTAATCATTTTTTTTTTTTTTTTTTTTTTAATAAGCGACCAATGAAGTTTTTATTTTCGATTAGATCAATCACGAATGATTAAATCGCAATTGAATTTTTATTCGTCTGATATAATTATATTTAATAGTAATTAACTCAGTTATTTGCCGTTTATAATTAATTCAATCGCGATTAAACGTCCTATATAGAAGAGATCGAGATTATTTTTATTCAGAATTTTCTTTTTTTGAATACGGAAAGGCATGAACAAGAATAATTTAACGCAAATAATCAAATTACAGAGGAGATGTTTAATAAGTTTCAAATATTTCTCTGCCAATTAATACTTAAGATATTGAGGTCATTCTAGTTCCAATTATATAAATAAACTTATCAGCTGCCAATAAGAAAGGCTTTTATCAGCAAAAGAAGGTTAGCGTTGAAAATAAATTGAATTGTGAGTAATAAGAGTAGAGTGTTCTCCTAGACAGTAATACTTAGTAACAGCCCAAAAAAGGCAAAAACTATATTTCTTAGCTCTAGGAAGAGGCTAGTATTTCTTCAGGCGGGAAAAACAGTAAGAAATAGAGAGAAATAGTCTTCAACCTCCGCATTTTAGAGGTTCTGTATTTCTATCCAGGTAGGCAGGGGTTTGTTCACTACATCCTCCCAAAAAATAAATAAAAAAAAAATAAAAAATAAAAATAAAAAATCTAATAATATTTTATAAATTGAGGCACTATTAATTTACCCTACTTCTTGGCCGACTTACTAAACGATAGTAGCCAGTACATTGATGAGCTTATGAAATACCTAAAACTTGCAAATTTGTACAACAATATTTAAAAAAGAAAGGATAATCAAAGCACTTTAGTGAAATTGATTTTTCGTTAATTGACTCAACAAAAAGGTACTCTTTTTTTGTTGGGTCAATAGAGCAGAACACAATACATTCACGAACACAACATACTTGTTGACAGTTTAACAAGGAAACATAACACGAATTTTTACCAGATAGTGAGAAGATTTTACGGAAAAAGATTTCGTTTTATCATCAAATGATGAAAAAACTCAAATAAATAAATAAATAAATAATTTATAGCGATGAATTTGGCATTGGTTGACCCAGAAATACAAGACATCTGAGTCTGTAGTAGATGTCTAGTTTGTACATTTAATCACCCCCACAAATTGGGGACAAATGGCCAAAAAGCGGAAACAATCAATATCTCGGGAAAGGATTAACATAGAAACCTTTGGCTCGTCTCAGCGGACAATGAATAAAATATACATCATTTTCAACTCTTTTTATTGAAAGTGTAAAGACGATTAAAAAAATAATGAGGAAATTGAAGCCTTTTAGCAAGATACATATTTTTGAAAATTTCAGAATAGGGTGTACTCATCAAAACAAGTTGCAACAAGTATTTTGAGTGTATACTTAAATTAGTTCACGGTGATTTTGTCGAAGGAATACGTCGATGTTTTGATCACTCGACACACAAGCAACTCGCACAGATCGCAGTATCTAATTTTCATAGAGCTCATGACTAGGAAACGTTAGCAACTTGTAGACAGAACTCGAATTAAACTCGTTTTATGACGTGCTGAGCCAATTGGTTAAACTATATAGTGCAACAAAGAGAGGAGTACTCTAATCCTTTCCTTTATTTGCAGTATTATGATCGGAAAGGCAGATGATTTTGGTTCTAATCTTTACAGAAGAAGCCGAGTTTTTGTAATCATAGCTATTCTCAATGCATGTTTAAAGCTCGTGACGTATAACGTTGTAAAATGCTCTAATTATTTTTTTGCCCAGTTTGACTGAGGTGGCTTAGTTGACCATCGCGGAGCAAGGAAAAAACATTGAAACTTTTTTTTCTCCCACATTTTTAATTAAATATCACTCATTTAAAGTACGTAGTGTTTAATTTGGACAAACTTCTATTACTCTGACAGTTGGCCTAAATTATTGGGAATATCCTTGAAATAGGGGGAAAATAATGCTGCTCCTAG
The DNA here is from genome assembly GCA_946811695.1 of Gonocerus acuteangulatus. Classification (NCBI taxonomy): domain Eukaryota; kingdom Metazoa; phylum Arthropoda; class Insecta; order Hemiptera; family Coreidae; genus Gonocerus; species Gonocerus acuteangulatus. The sequence continues at coordinate 21,598,887 of OX328123.1, read as the reverse complement.
AACTTGTAGCTAACATAATGTGAGAATCACAAGCTAGATAATCGAAATCAGATCTTTCGTAATTCGATTTTAGTCCCATCTGGCACTACTGTGCGCCAGTGACACATATGGCATACTGATTATGCATTAGCGCTTCTTGAAAGCAGGGTTTTCAAAATTTAATAAAATCATTGCGTTGGAGATCTGAAGCTCTTTTCAGTTGTAGTCTTCTAATGAAATATTGATTATAAACTTTTCCTCAAGAAGAAATTTTATTTTTTTGAAGGCCTTACGATGCCGAAATGTTAACACGTGAGCTGCTTGGAAGATAGGATTATTTAAGTAATAAGTGACCTTTACAAAAGGTCAAAGTTTAAAGTAATGAGAGTGATATTTCTTTTATTCTCTTTTCATCATCAATCTACTGTGGAGTTGTGATTCATTGCGAGATAAAAAGAAAGAAGAGACTTTCTTAAGAGTGATTAGGACTGCGATAAGCAACACATTAGGAGGATAGAGGGATAAAGTAAGTGAAGGGAGGATGTAGGTTAATTTGATTCAAGTATGGCCGACTATAATTCCACGGACCGCGGATAGGGCTTGGCTAATGAAGGGCTTGCCTCGATGAAGGGCTTTAGCTTCAAATAATTATTAGGGTTTGACAAATGGCAGATCCGTGATGCACATCCACAAGTACAGCTGGGAATTGTCCGATGACAGGAGTTCCTCGAAAACAGGTGTGGTCTCGCTCAACCCGTCTCTAAATATAGAACTTGGGCTCATTTTAATAATACTGCTACAAGAGATGATTATTATTTTGCTACAAATATTTTTTTTTTTAGTACACTGATGAAATAAAGAAGTACGACTTACAGGAACTGCGTCATCTTTGCGCGTTTCCGTCCATATCCCTAGCGCAAGAGATGGCCGATCTTTTTAAAGAATCGCTCTCCAAAGGCCGATCTTATTAAAGAATCGATCTCCAAGGGCCGATCTTTTTTAAAGAATCGCTCTCCAAAGGCAGATATTTTAATGGATCTATCTTCAAATGCCTATCTTTTAAAGAATCGATCGATCTAGAATACCGAAAAATAAAGTGTTTTAATGATTTCAAACATTTAAGTGCTTAATCTCAACTCCTGTTACTCGATCTCATTTCTATTATTTACCTGAAATTAGCGGACTTTTACTACAATAACATTATACAACGACTTAATACCTTCCGGTCCTCCAACAAGAAGGTAATATAATAAAAATAAGGTGTCAAACTGTGCTCCTAATTTATATAACTATTTTTCTCTATTATTATAGTTTTATTCTAATTTTTCTCACTTGGTATACATATATATGTAATAATACATATATATTTTAATATGATGTAACAGTAGTAGTTTCACTATACATATATTATTTTTGATGAAAAATAGTATTCAATTTTGCTAATTTTAGGTTACAGATATATTTTTCATATTATCAAGTATTCAAATCGACTTATTTAGAACGATTCGTAGTAATTCTTGAATCAGAAACGATTCGAATCTAAATGAATTAGCAGTTTCTTTGCCAAACATGGTTTATATAAACATGGTTTATAGCATTACTCTATCAAACGATTAAACGAGTTCGTTCGGTCAATTTGGAGGTGGGGTCAATTCTGTACTCAAATTTACTCATGACGATCGTTATGTCTATTTTATTGAAACAAAACTTGTTATACGTCGTTGTTATCTATAGAAAAAGAGGTGTTTTAAAAAATAAACTAATTCGGTTCATTAGAAGTTAGGGTTTACTCTGTATTATGTTCAAATTAAATTGACCCACCAATCCTTGGGCATTGGTTGTTACACCTACAACTAGGGGCGGTAAACTGTGGCGCTTTGTCCAATTCATGCGTTGTTACGATAGTGGGATTTTATTCGTTTTAAACGTGGTAACTTTTATTATTCATCAAGATCGAAACAAAAAAATTGAAGTTATACCTGGAAAAAATAAATTAAGTAATTAATAATTGAGTCATTAGTTCATTACAAATATAAGAAAGTTCGTCACGCACGAGCTGCATAACTAAGGACTCTTCCCAGCCAAATTACTATAGACTATGAACGGTGCCGTTCTCCCGGCTTAGGGAACAGCTCCATCTGTAGCCTTGGCAAGTCGTCGATGTCCCTTAATAATATATATTATAGTACAATATTGATGCATGAATCCTTTATGTAATAATACATGGGCTTTTATATTTGTAGTGAACAATGTAGAAGAGAATCCGAATTCAGCGTCTACGTTTAGCGCTCCTAGTAGTTGAAGCAAGAACTAATGCCCGAACCGGTTTAATTACATTTGGCCGTAAAACTCATTAAACCCCAACTTCTAGCAAACGAATTTCGTTTATTATTAAAAGATATCTTTCTCTTTAGATAAGCACGATGTATTCCGAATGTCGATACACGGGAAAGAACGTCCGGTAGAAGCAAATAAGAAATGTGAGTCCAGAGTAACCCCCCCCCCCCTCCTAATGAACCGATTTAGTTTTTTTTACATCACACTTTTCACTTTAGATGAGCACAAAGAATTTAGAGTTTCGATGCAATAAATCAAAAATTACGGACGATATGTATAATTTAGTACTTTGGGCCCGGAGTAAACCCATCTCCCGGTTGACCGTTATTAGTGGTTAACGAACTCGTTCAATCGTTTGATATGAGAATGCTGTATCGTGGCAAAAAAAAAAAAAACAAAAAAAAAACTCTGGCGTGGATCGTGTTAACGGAAACATTATACGGACATTTTTATGATTGGGTTCCAAACCGAATCACATGTCTGTATACACCGAACATGCATTTTTTTTTTTCATCAAATCAGCGACAGGATGGTATGCCTTCAGATTAGAGGCAGTGATAGTAAGACTGACATGAAACTCGTCATGGAATCATGACTACAAAATGAGATTCCGTTCTGGTCTGAAGGTGTTATTAGAAAACCTATTTTCTGACAGGTTTTCGTGCAGTCTCGTATCGTGCAACAATGCAATGCTAATTGAGCAGAGAGGCTTTAAGGTTATACTACAATCTTCTCTTTTGGGTATAAAGTAACAATTAGAAAATATTTTGGCAATTCATCATCCGATATGTATATTTTCTTTTGTATGCGAATGATCAATATCAGTGAATTAATAAGTTCGTCAATTATTAATAAAGATCCATATGTTTTCACAAGTTTTTTTTTTTTTTTTTTTCTTTTTAGACGTATGTCAACCACATGGGTGGGTCATCGATGTCTCAGTTAGATGACTCCTTTGATCTTATATATTTCCTATTGGCATATTATTTCAATATATACATATGATATGACTATTGAGGAAAGGAAGTTTAATACTGAGCGCTGCATTAAGTCACGAATATACCTCTCTCGAAACAGTATTAGGTGCAATAATGGATGAAGAAAATGCTGAACATGCAATGTTATTCTTCTGGTCCCTCGGCTTCATTCTCCAGCGGTGCCGGGTTCTTGGCCGTTATATTTCACCTACATCCCAATGGGCTTCATCAGAGGTTGCTAGGCAGGAGCTTTACATAGCTCCTGCACACCTCAAGAATCCGACACCGCTGGAGAAAGAAGCCGAGGGACAAGAAGAATGAAGCCCCAGCGAGGAAGCCTAAAGGAGAACATGCCATTTTATACGTGCCAGAAGTTCCTGCACACCCAAGCGACAATTTTAGCCTCCACTCGGTTAACGTTTTCCAGCCCCTATCTATAAACGTGTTCGTTTTTTGTAATATCTGTCCAATTCCTTTAACAATTGGCTGCTTAGGACACATTATGTAAAATAACAAACCTCAGTAACTATTTAGAGAACATGAAAAACCCAGCATTCCTGGTTAATTTTTTTAATTACAAATCAACATGAATAGTTTACCTTTAATCACTATGATAAACGTCTGACTCAATTATTATATTATTTATTAATTTCTTCCAGCGTCTTTTGGATGAGATACATTACACTACTTATTAAACACAAAAAAAAAACTTATCATTTGTGTTTATTGAATTTAGTGAATAATAAAAAAAGTCCGACTTGAAGAAGCTGTGTAATTTTAGCGCGTGTCCTAACTTCTTAGTCCTGGAGTAATTTGGAAAGCATGGAATAAGTTCTTAATATTTTGTAAATATATTGTTTTACTAGCAAATGTATTTTACTGTTCGATCAATCATAAAACAACGAGTAATGAAATTGGCGTCTCCCTGTGGTCTAGTGGCTGACGCCTTGAATTCCCATGCGGGTAATGGGGTTTCAGGGCCCGTTGAGAAAACTCCTTAGCTGCACCATGGATGTAGGCGCTAATGGCCCAGTTGTCGGTGTGCCGAAAATATAAAAAGCAATGGAATACTGAAAGAAGGAAGACGTAATGAACAGTTCAAATCAAAGAAATCAGAACTTTCTCAATTGAAAATGTCTTTAAAACTGTTTTTGTAGAAAATCTAGTAAGTTTTCGAATGGTTACGGTCCACTTACGACGAATTCTCAACCGTCGAGATATTTAAGAAAATATATGACAATCCCAAAATGCCCATTTATGTTAATATTATATATATATTTTTTTCTAATACTTCATTACCTCCAAACGTAAATGACATTTAAATAGGATAAGTTTTAGTTTGTATGAGTATCAAACATCAAGAACCAATTTAAAAAAATCCACAGTTTCATATGAGAATGTAACTGAACTGAGAAAACTAGTTAAGAGAACTAGTTTTATTCACTTTTCTCGGAAATGGTTACAGCGTATTTCCTCTCTCTGGACACACAGAATAAACAATTCTCAATTCAGGTTGAAAATTATAGAAAGTACCTAATCCTAATCAAGTTCTAATCGATTTTTTTTTTTTTTTTTTTTTTTTTTTTTTTTTTTTTTTTTAAGAAACGTTCCTCATTTTTAAGGCATTTTGCCAACCGATTTTCTTTGTTCTTTTTTCAACTCTTTCTCTTTTTAAAATTACTAGCTGACTATTTGTGTTCGTCACGGCAGATAAATAGTCATTTTATTGCGTTAAATAATGTACCTATCACCAAAATTAACGCGACTACATAATTTAATACGGGTTATTAGGGCACGGTTACCGCCATACTATATGTTATTCATCAATTGATAAGTCATCAAAGTATAATGTTTCTTGACACTGGGGCGCTCCGGACCAGTGTCAAGAAACATATAATCTGGTTATCTACAGGTTACCAGTAACAGGAGTTTAACCAGTACAGGTTAAAATTCGTTGTGAATAATAACTGGACGTAAAAAATTAAAAATGTATATTTCTAAGATGTCCTTTACGAGCATTAGCAAGAAGTGTCCTGACTGGGGATGCTGATGGGTCAGGAGGCTTTGTAAGGGCTCGGGATATTATTACCTCGGGTAGGCCATCGCAACGTTTAGTGGAATAATATAAAAATATAGTATACAACCAACTAAAAATTCAAACCCCTCTAAAAATACTTAAAAAATTGAATATAAAAAAAAAAAAACCTTTCTTAGCGAGTGGTCCTGCAAATCTTAAAGGGTAATTTCAATTTTGTTCAGTCTCGTAGTTTGTCCTGGGCGATGATAGGTCAGTGAGTGAGAGTGGCATTTGGCTAATATAAAGGAGATTATAATAGAAAGCTGTGTAAAATCGTTTAAGACACAGTACATTTTACAGAAATTTCATAATACAAAAAAATAGTAGCAATTATTTTTAAAATGACTTATATTTTTTTCACATATATGTTACCTGTTTTATTTGTTAAGATTATATAGGTATACTCAAGCATATCTGCTCATGCGGGTTTTTTCCTTTCATAAGAAAGTCCTTGAAATCAAGCTAAAAGTACATTACTTTTATGGAAAAAATAAGTCTTTATTTATATTATGGTTTTGTCTCATAAAAATAATAAAGAGTGGAGTAGATGTTTGAATGATATTAAGTATTTTGCTGAATCTGATTTTTCGATTTTTATTTTTAATTAAAATAGTAAATGATCTGAAAAACTAAAAACTACAATTTCCAAAGTATAAATCTAGTATGCTCTATTTACATTTTTTTATTTCACATTTTAAATGAAATAATGCTTTAATGACATTTAAATTACCCATTTCTACACCCAGATCTATAAAAAAAAAACATTATAATTAACTAATAAAGTGACAAAAACAATAAAATAAATTATCACAAAAAAAAAGGAATACAAACTAAACTAATACAATTTTTACAATTGATATATTTTTAATTTATTCATTTCGGATAGAAGAAGAATTTCCCTAAGCTCTCTGTGAAATTGAATCCTCTCTGTCCTGCCAATCTTGCTCAGAGTGTAGAATTTCAATAATCATGCTGTTGATACTTGATCAATCTCCTTCAATTATTAATTTGAATTATACAATATTCATAGGGCTTAATTAAGTCATTAATTATATACATCTCCCAAATCACAATGCAAACATATTGGCTTTCGACATCCCATATATAGCAATGTAATTTGCGGTAATGGTTACTGAAATATGGCACCATATTTATTTACACTGTAAGCAATCGTCTATACAAAATAATTTTTACTATTTAATGGTATTTACTTGGTGTACAAATAAATTTAAAAATAAAATAATATATGAAATGTTTTGCTAGCTAATTAAAACGATTTTTCTAATTGTCTAGTTGATCACTGCTTGGTGATTACTCAGGCTTTATGAGTTTTTAGTAATAAAAATCAATATATATAAACACATATGATGAAAACTGTAATGTTTTACTTTTTCCTTTTTTACGGCACAACCGCAGCTAGGCCAGTAGCGCTGGGTTATCTATAGGTTGTCACCCTTTCTAAAAATCCTTAGTGCAGCAGGATTTTTCAGCGAACTTATAAAACTTGACCTGCTGCAAGCGAGATTCAAACCCGAATCTTGTATTGTAGGAATCTATTACTTTATACATTCCTACCACGGGGAACCCATCTAATATTTTAATAAGCAAAATACAATGAATAATTACACAGGCACACAAAATAAAAATGTGGTAATAAAAAGACACCATACATATATTCTTATGTATTTCGACACGCTGAATCCGAATCCGGAGTCCGTTTCACCCCGTCACCTTAGGTTTAAGAGCAGGTCAAATTTCGTATTAAGTCGTTAAAGAATATATTGTTATTGATTCCGTGTAGATTCTCAGTAATCATATTCATAGGAGTTGAACAGGAGCTAATCATTATTTCGGAGATCATTCTGTTTTAAAAATTAGCTGGCTGAAAATGAAATCAAAATTTCTCTTTCAGGAAAATGTACTTAAAAATTCATGTTTAAAAATAAAATTAATAAATTTGTTTTTTTCTTTTCCTCCTTATTCTAAAATAAATGTACAAACATCCTTAAATTAATTACAAGAATTTTTGAAAGAATGATTATCAAGATGTGCATATAGCAACCCAAATTATTTGGGGTGCACTCTTTATTTACCACGAATAAAGATTATTCTTTTCCACGCAACTCCTGGCGTAAAAATAAGAGGTGTGCCTACTGGAAGGTTAAATAATGTAAAGACATTGTAGGCTCTAATGAGCAAATCCTGTGAAATATAGCAACCCTCAGTTACACAAATTATGTTCCGCAGTAAACAGTAAATTAAGTACTATACCTTGCATTAGTAAAAATGTATAACAAGACTAGGAGGTCGGAAGGAATAAAGAAATGGAAACAAAAGCAAGGGTTTATTTTTGGGCTTAATAAGACCATAATAAAAATGAATTGAGAGAATATTTATGTGTAGGAGCGGGGAGAAGTACCTTCATTACACGGGGACCTTATAACACTTCTAATGAGAATTCTTGTTACCATATAAAATATTAGTCTCACATGGGGCCACTCCAGCCTTCATAAATAACCAGCTCTTTCCTCATTATTTTCTGTTCCAGGCCCGGCTCCCTCAATATCCTTGCGGAATTATTTCAGCGCTAAAGTGTTTTACATTCTGTCTGTAAAAACATTAAATCCATAAACAAGTCGGCCTCTCCTTCTAATGACCCCGGCCTGGAAGACGGATAGGCCCCCCTTTATAAAATTCTTTAAGGGGAGTGGAAGGAATTTATGTTGCATTATTTACCCTGCCCGCTCTCTCAGACCTGCTTCCTATTAATTATGACAATAAATCTACATTCAATTTAAATGTGGCTTTGTAAGGGTTGTTTTCTCGGGCGTTATTAAGAAAAACTCCCCCTGCGCCAAAAGGCCGGACCCAGGGGAGGCATAACATAAAGTTTGAGCTGGAAAAACAAGCAATTCACGGCTCCGATCTTCTCTGTCTGCCTACAGAACCAATCTGGAGATATCTACCTGAATCCTTCGATTTATCAGATCGGGATATCTTCTGATTTCCAAGTCCCTATATTTTGGAGCACATAAATTCGAGTGGTAGCAAAGAAAATCATCAGATTGATATAACTTTATTTTTATCAATTTAATATAGAATTAAATGTTTTCAATATAAAACATTAAAAAAAAAATTACCAATCGTAAGAAAAAGAGTCGTGAGTAAAGTGCTACGTAATAACTATGAAAGAATTTAGTTATTTCTGTGTAGATATTTTAGCGGCCCATTCAGTAATATTTATTTCAATAAGTAAAAGGGATAAAAAAATATATGTACAAAAAATAAACAATTAAAATGTGGAGGGAACAAAAGGTGTTGCTAGATTATATCTAAGAGCTTTGTGGTAGATAGCAATTGAAATATTTCTGATATATCTGCTCTCATCTGAAAGTAATTTATTCATGATTTGTGGTAAGTTAGTGTTCCGTCTGAGTCTGCAGTCTATCAGTAAGTGTTTAACAGTAAGTGCTGTATTGCAGTACTTGCATATTGGTCTGTCTTGTCACGTCATACTGGGAGTCAGTCGGAAATGGCCTATCCTCAGGCGGCATCTGCTTCCAGAAGGTCATTCTTGAACTGTATCCTTAATCTCTCTTAATTTTTTTTTTTTAGCCACTAGACCATGGGCTGACCCCGCTTAATTTATTATATCTAATTTTATACCAGGTTTCTTGCTCCATTTGTATTATTCTGTTCTTATCTCTAGTGTAAAGCTGACATGATCTTGATACGTCAAGCTGTCAGTGTGCACTTGTGCTTTTCGTTCTGTACGTTTTGCTTGTAAGTCAACGTTGATATATTCACTAGGGAACTGCAGAAACATCAAACGTCAGACGTGTCCAAATATTCCTGCCCTGAGAAGCATATTCAATAATGTTCCCTTCTACGTTTTCAACCTCGTTTTCAACTTCTACGTTTTCACGACTCTGCTTAAAGTCCTCAATATACCACTCGTTAAGGATGTTATTATAGCCAGATTCCAACGTTTCCACAACAATATTTCCACTCTTCAAAACACTAAAGTCCTCTCCCTATCTAGCACCACCCATCCACTCTCTCCACCAAGTCGCCTCAGAAGACAGTGGCCCAGAGATCTGGTGCAGTGACCATGTGTAATGTTAGGAATGGTTTTCTCTTTCTTGAAGCGCATCAAAGCTGCTCACCGATGTCTCTTTGACCCCATGCAGTAGAAGGGAGCTTGCGTAGGCCTCTTTAAACGTCAACTAAGCGTTCTGACATAATCGAGGATGGATTCCTTGAGCACAGTTCCCTCATATTGTATCATATTTCCAGATGTACTCATATTTTTTTTATATCAAACAAATAAATTAATTGAAAAAAAGTCCGTCACGCAGGAGCTGCATAACAAAGCACTTTCCTCAGAATTTGGGTAGTGAAGACTGCTTTCCAGAATAATTTGCTTAAAATATCCTATAAAAGTAAAATAAAAACATGAATAGTTCTCTTTTAATTTTGTAATGAGTAAGTGTTCAATTATTAATTTTGTAATTAATTTGCTTCCTGAGTTATGTTTACACATGGCACCTATTACACTACTTCATTAATACAAAAAATACATATTTTCGCCTTTTGATCTGACGCAGGAACAGGATACAGTCTCTTTAGTGGTAGAAAGCGCTCCTTGCGGCGTCCTTGCGAACCTACGCCTGGCGGGCTATTCTATTGAAATATATTACAAAGTAAACCCCCCTTTCAAATTGACCGATTTAGATCATTTTTACAAAACGTCTTTCTCATGAGTTACCCACGACGTATACCGCGTTTCGTTACAATACTGCAGAAATTACGACCGGTTTCAGTATATTTCTAATTTGGGTCCGGAGTAAACCCCCCCTCCTAATAAACCGATTTTGTTTGTTTTTACAACACATATTTACCTGTAGATTACCACTACGAATACCGAGTTTCGTCGAAATATAACAAAAATCAAGGCTGGTAGTGGCGAATTGGTATTGTGAGTCCGAAGTAAACCCCCCCTCCTAATCAACCGATTTAGTTTATTTTTACCATGAATTAAGTGAGATGCGTATCTCAATTTGCTCTCTATATTACCACTACGAATACCAAGTTTCGTTGAAATATAACAGATATTACGGCTGGCATGGTCAAATTAGTGTTTTGGGTTCGGGGTAAACCCCCCTTCTGGTGGACCGATTTTGGTGGTTCACGAACTCGTTCAATCGTTTGCTAATTGAATGCTTTATACAAAGTTTCGTGAAGAAAAAACAAAAACTCTGGCCGCTATCGTGTTAACAGGCACATAGATACATATAAATTTTAACGGGGGTCATTTAGGTGTCTACTAGGTAGGATCGATAAAGATTTGAAAATTTTTTTCAAAAATTCCGTCATGAGTGCAACCTAAATAGCTACTTTCCTTCGGAGGAATGTGCTAAAAGAGAAGCTCAAGACGAAATTACAGATAAACTGTACTAGGTGTATGAGTGATCGTATGCTATAAACAACTGGAAACAGTTGCCTAAAAATAATCCAGTTGCGTGTAGAAACTCTCTTAAAGGAAGAAGATTTATCTGTTTGTCAGCCTCCTGATTGGGCTGGAGCAAGCAAGCCTAGGACGTGCCTTTAGGAATAGCAGTTGGTTCGCTGGATGTATCTTTCTTATACTCTTATTTATCTTCAACTATATTATTTGGTATTGCTGAAATAGATACCCAGCTAACTTTTCACGTTTCCTCAATTTTTCCTTGTTCTGTAATTTGATAAATTATTTCCATTTGTAATATCTTTGTTGTGTTTTTTTTTTTCAATTTTTTTTTTATATCAGCAAATATGAAAAGAATTGCATCGCATGAGTTTTCTATTCGTCTATATTCATTTTTATATACGAAGACAGGTATAGTTGGGATTCGGCTAGGAGAAAAACGTCAGACTTTCAAAAAGAAATCTGTATTTTGGACGTTTCGACTGCAACAATGGCAGCCTTCTTCAGCTAAAAAATATATACAACTTATAAGTAACGAAATTGTACAACTAGTAAGTAAAAGACAGGCAGAAATGAGCGGAGTATATATATCATTACAATAAATTTTAACCAATCTTATTTTTAAAAACAATGAAAATACAGTAGTTGGAAAGTAAACAGCATGTAGAAAGTGTTAGTAAAAACAGTACAAAAAAAAAATTAAACAGTAAAAACAACGAACATTTTTTATGTAGTGAGAAACAAAATCTATTTTATAAGTGAAAACAATTTATAACAATTAATATATAGATACATACCACTAGAGAATGCCTAGGGGGGAGGGAGGAAGACCTAGATGACAACTTAGGTAACCATGGTTGAATGTATGAGGGACAGCAACTACACAGGGGGTTTTATAGTTTTGACTGGGGGAGGGGTGAGGAAGCGGTAAGTCGGTAAAGATTTAAGAAGAGCAATTGCTGGGTTGTAAAAGCGGGTTGTAAAGGTGTTAAGAGTTTTGGGACACACAGGTAGAAAAATTGTCTGGAGCCTGGGAACAAAGATAAAAAGGAGGTCAGGACAATTTATGGAAGACGGCGGAGTAGGCAGGGGAGATGTTTTGTTTGTCGGTCTGTCTTCGTATCTCTACAGCGGCTAACTATCTCCATCTACATTTTTATATATATTTGACATTTCAGAAGTACGTGCAATCTTTATTCCTCATTATTAAAGTTATGTAAATATTCGTCAAAGCATGACCATCTATAAAAACCGTTTGGAAATTTGGCCTAAAAGGCCTTTTTAGAACTCGATAACCACAAAACGTTGTATGCGTAATACCAAATACCCAGTTGTCGAAAATATTGTACTGGTACCAGCAGAGACCATTATTTTTATTTTCATGCTGCTGGCATTCCAGTATAGCTGACAACATTTAATTGCTAGATAATTCGAGACTGTTTTTGTTCATTTTGGGCCTGAAGTTCTTTAAAATATATATAAGAACATTTTTCTTAAGTTCAAGCGATAAGTATGAAACCGTTTTCAGAGATTTAAGTATTATTAATCTCATCCAGTCTTTTATGTATTGATTATATGTTTAGTGGAAATTTTCAAAATGTAAGCCCAAAATTTATTATCTATTTAAGAAACCATATCTTTGGAATGCCTTAAGCAGGAACAAACAACACTTTATCTTTGAACATGTCTTTGTGTACAGAGACCGAATTCGATGGTTCCTCATAGTGTTGTCAGGTTCGAGCACAACCTAGTTCTATGGAATGTTGTAAAAACCGTAATAATTCTATTAAATGAAAAACCCCAGCATATATTACTTTCTTGGAACAATTAGCTTAATCGAGAAGCTCAAACTCTAATATAATCATACATTACAAATCAATTTTAAAATTTCACTGATGATTTAAATCACCAATTGCTAATTTTTTAACCACCCCCCTGGGGGTCAACTCTCCTGGTTGACATTAAAATAGCCTAGCCTCCTCCGCCCATCAGTTCTAATTTCTCCAAATACGCTTTTGTAGCCGTTACGATTTAATCATTCTGGGCTTCGGACCAGTCAATGGCAGGATTAAAAAGTTTTCTTTTAAATTTTGTTAATTTTTTTTTAAATTATATCATATCAAATATCTTGGCGTTGGTATAATGACTCCGTAACATGATCTCTATGTACACATCAACTGGCAAAACAGAAATAAGACCCTTTCGATCTCACAGAAATAGATAAAAGGACCTGGTAGCAGAGAGAAACTCCCATTCAATAGGTCAAAAATGCATTTTTATCAACTGTAGCGGATCCGAGTGTGAACATACAAAGCTTACCGCCAGATATCGCAAAAAGGTGTCAGCGCGGTGACTTTCAGTACCGAAGCGACGATATTACCTTGTCAGAAATGTGGCTAGAGGTCTCGAAGGGGTTAAAATTCATGCATTGCGGAAGAACTGATACATAACTAACACCCCTGAAGAAAAGAGTAATTTATGTCATTTGAAATATTAAAATTAGCATTATTTATTATTTATTTATTTTAGTTTTTTCATCATTTGATGATAAAACGAAATCTTTTTCCCTAAAATCTTCCTACTATCCGGTAAAAAATGTTCTTATTTTTCCATGTTAAACTGTCAACAAGTATGTTGTGTTCTCTTCCATTGACCCAACCAAAAGAGAGTAGTAGACCCCCTTTTTGTTGGGTCGATTAACGAAAAATCAATTTCACTAAATTGGTTTGGTTATATTTTCTTTTTTAAATATTGTTGTAAAAATTTTCATGTTTAAGGTATTTCAAAAGCTCATCAATGCACTGGCTACCATCGTTTAGTAAGTCGGTCAAAAAGTAGGGTAATTTAAGTTTTGTCCTGTGTCTACACTCTGTCAGTATGTGCTTTATTGATAGGTGAGTATTGCAGTATGCACATGTCGGTCTGTCCTTTCTTGTCATAATGTAGGAGTGTGTCAGTCGTCAATGGCCAATCCTTAGACGGCATAAAACGACTTCTTCTCGTCTATTTGATCTTTTACTCAATGACCATTCGTGTAAAGTGTGCTTGATTTCTCGAAGCTTGTTGTCAGTCGTGTTGTAACAGGATTCTTCCCATTTATCTGTTGAACTATTTCGATGTTCTAATTAGCATTAGAACATCGAAATAGTTCAATTAGTCTACGTAACATGGTATTAAATGCAAGGAGTAATTACTATTGTCTAAATTGTTCACAAGTTAAAGGAAATTTCTTTTGGTTCATTTTCTACATCTCGATATTTTTCATTCGGTACCTAGCTTCTTTTCATATACCAATTAGTGTTTTCCATTTTGTATTTAACTAGCTGAATACCCGTGCTTCGTCACGGCAGATAAGTAGTTATTTTATTGCGTTAAATAATGTTTCATTAAAATTACGTTACTATACAATTCTGTGCAGTTTATTACAGCACGCTTCCCGTCATACTATATTTTATTTAATGGGCGTTAAAATTTAAAAGTTTATGTTTCCAAGAAGTCAGATGGTAACACCCAATATATTAACGAGTATTACCAAGGTTATAGGCGAGGAGGCTGTGCAAGGGTTCCGGATATTATTACCTCGCCTGGAAAACCTAAGGATATGCCATACATCACGGTTTGACCGGGACTGTCCCGGTATTTTGCAATTGTTTCGGTGTCCCGCCCAGTTTTATCAATGTCCCGGAAAAGGCTGTAAGATGTAAAAAGTAATGAATTCATGTTCATAAGAATCTTTTATAAATCGGTTACTTTTCTACAATCAACATTTTTACTACTGCTTACAGTGTCAAAGATATGAGAAGTAATCTAACTGTAAAACGCTGGAACTACCTGCACAGCGCTGCCAGATGCCAGACACTACTATTTGGCTGAGAGATTGTTTTAAGAAAATCAAGTAGCAAAAAAAGTTCCGTTCTTATTTTTAAGGTTTGGGTAGACTAACAGTTCAGGACCCCCCCTTCCCGTTACTTGCTAGGCTTAAAACTCACCATTTTGCTTATAATTTGTACTGTTTTTATTCCCAACCCCCCCTGGTATGCCCATCCCATATTAATGTGTCTCGGTTTAACTCTCCAAAAATATGGCAAGCCTATCTGACCAGGACAGGCAGAAAAGAAACGCAATTAAAACTCTATGAGGGACAGTTAATTTCTAGTAATTCAAGGTCTGCCATCATAGTTGAAATTAACCTCAATTAGAAATAAAACTATGAGATAGTTAATGTAAGGTAACAGCTGTTCTTTATCGTCCTAGCAACGCAGGCTGCCTAGGCTTGCCTTCTCTAACCAACTCAAACTTTAAACCCCCCTAAAAAGGCTTAAAAATACGAATAACAAAAAATCCTTTCTTAGCGAGCGCCTACGTTATATAGGGAGTGTCCATGCAAAATTTCAAAATTTTCTGTCGAGCGGTTTGGGCTGGGCGTTGATAGATGAGTGAGTGAGTGGTATTTGACAAATATATATTAGATAAAAAACTGATACCATTGAGGAAATTGTAAAAATAGTGCTGAAGAATGATTGTAGCGAAACTGATGGTTGGGAAAACAAAGAAGTAGAAAGAAGAAAAAAACGTTTTTCCCGGTTTACGGTAAGTTCTTTTTTAGCTGTACATCGATTCCCAGACCATTAGCACTGCGCTATCTAGTGGTGTTTTTCCCCAACCACGGCTCTCAGACCGTTCCTTTTGGTCCTATTGGAAGCTCATTCAACAAGCACGGCCATGAAAGAAGTCAACTCACTCCCGATTTAATTCTAACAAGTTTCTATGTTTGCCACGAATTTCCTTTGTACCAAACCTGTGAGCCAACTCAATGCCCAGAAAACAGGTTAAATCCTAGGAACTGCATAAGGTTTTAGAAAAGCATCAAAACATTTTAACGATTCATCATTGTGGTTTGCAATTACTAATAAATAAAATAAAACTTTTTTTTTTTTTTTTTTTTTTTTTTTTTATGAATAAAATTAATCTCAGTTAGTTTGAAATTCCCTTATATTATCATGGTCTCTCCGCAATACAATGTGGTTCACTAACATATGGAATGGATAATACCTATTAATTCTAAAGTACCTCGGAACAGAACTTTTGCCAGAACCCAAGTAGATGTGGTGATTGGCTTTTATATCTAATTATATCTTCCGCTGCAGTCTTTCTAAAAATAATTCTTCTTTTCTTCTGCGTGCATTAACTTCCTAAACGCATAAAAAACATAATGTCATAAATCAAACATCATCGGCCTTTCCAGCAAATGGATCTTACTCCTGGGGTAATCTGCTATCCAAGAGCTTATCGCCATAGATGTGAAATATATATATATATATATATATATATATATATATATATATATATATATATATATATATATATAAATTCTTTTTTATCCTAGGAGGCATGAGGTCATTAAAGCAGTCTTCCCTTTTTTTTATACTACTTTATTTATTGGGCCCGACATGTTTCGAGCGTCTTTTCTTCGCACCTCTTCGGGGCACTTCTAAAAAAAAAATATCATTTTTTTTGAACATCACAGAAACCTTTTTTTATGGAACCTTTCCAGCAAATGGATCTTACTCCTGGGGTAATCTGCTATCCAAGAGCTTATCGCCATAGATGAAATATATATATATATATATATATATATATATATATATATATATATATATATATATATATATATAATATATATACTAGAATCCTGTATGAACAATGAATCCGAGAATCTACAAGTTTACTAGTCCATTACTCGTTATTAGATTGTTTATTCCATTTGATTATATGCTTGTTATTTCATAAATAGTGTTAAATTATCAGATTAATCTATTTTCATTAATTAATATTTAAGAAATTCTCGAAATCAATTGAAAATAAACAAATAGAAAGGTTGTTAGTTGTTGGTAGTTCAAAAAATCATTACCACACTGCAGCACCAATCAAGCGAGTCCCGCGGTTATCAGAACGATAACACGCCCGCTTTTTCCCTGTCAGCATTGGCGAAGCAATGATAGAGAATTCTCAGCATAAAAAAATACAATTGTAATAAAGGTTTTATAAAATTGAATAAATTTATTTGATACTTTTATTTGTAATAAATGGAAGCTTTGAAAAAGATTCAGCTAGTTGGTCAATGTCAAAATATTCCAACAAAGAAACTATCAGATTAGAAATGTGGTCAATCTTATCCAATTAAAGAATTTAAAGCAATTTCAAAAAAATTTGGAAAACGAATAGTTGTTACTTTAAAACATATAGACGATAAATTTCAAGTTTTTCTACCAGATAGATTTACTGATAAATTAAATAAAAAAGATATTCAACAATTAAATTCACAACAACTATTTTTTGTTTACGATGGTTTAAAAGACATAAATGATGGTAAGTCAATGAATATTATCGATTTCGAGAAAACAAGGATGTCAAAAAGAATACTGTTCAATCCGAGAAAAATGAAAGTGATAGTGATGATTAAATTAATTATATAAGTTTTGGGGGGGTTTTCCCTAGTTTTACGTTTTTGAGTAGATTTTCCATATATATTTTTAAAAAAATTATAAAAATGTTTTTCTAGATTTTAATACATTTTTGTAAAACTTTTGGATGATCATCGATCGGATTTTTCGGGAAAATGGTGATATTTCGGGACTGCGCTCGTGAGGTCCAGTAGAGGGAAAAAGGGGTCATCAGCGAAGTCCCAAATACCCTCAATTTTCCCCAAAAATGCTCTCGCCGTTTTTTTTTTCTTCTTCTTTTTTTTTTTTTTTTTTTTTTTTTTTTTATAAAAACCGTTTGTTTTTAAAGGAACCGTCTGGTGTAAAGAACCAACTACATAATGTAGGCAGAAAACAACTTTGTGTTCCAGGCTCGTCTGTAGCCTCAGAACTTGTATTTTCAGCCGTTAAAAAGTAATTTCTGAGCAACGGAACAGACTGAGCCAACGAAAAGCGGAAAGGAGCACAACAAGGTTGTCTCAAGGAGCACAACTATAACAGTTTGAAATAATTGCACTTTTGTGCCTCTTGATTTTTTTTTTTTCGTTTTTAACGGCGCATCAACTATTTGGCTATTAGCGCCGGGCTATCTACAGGTTACCACTCTTATCTAATGCTAACAGCACGTGGTCGGTTGTGCCTCTTGATATTTTTATCTTTGTAAATGCTTTTTATAAATTTACATAAATTCGTTTTTCGTTATAAACCTTTGTGTAATGTTATAAATATACCTAATCCTGCAATAGATAATTCAACTCAGTAACATTAAATTCTTTATTGGACAGGTATGTAAGGAATAGGGGAAGACACTATCGAATAACTATCGATATTTTGTAACCGATAGTATCGGCCTATCGATAGTGCTGAACTATCGTCTATCGCCCATCCCTACTGAGCACCCAGGAGAGTGAAACAGGCTCCACTCCGAGGTCGTGCGGGTTGCAGTCTCGTAAGAGTTAAATCACTGGGAACATAAATAGTCAGATATATCTTAAAATAATTGGACTTCGTTTTTGTTTTTTTTTGTGTTTTTTTTTAAGCCGTATCTTAAGAAAATATTGGCAGATGACATACAAGATTGCGGGGAATCCTCATCATTTGAGAGATTGTTTGTCAAGTAAGCTCCCTTGGTATAGTATAATTCCTGTAGGCTGTTGTTAGATGATTCTGGTAGGGAGGAGAGAGGAGGATCTCGGTGATCCAGACTGGCATGAAACTCAGATGAGAAAGCAGCCTACTAGAGTTAGGTTGAGGTTTAAGCCTTAGGACAAACAGCCGCTTAAGGACCTAAGACGGGGGAAATTAAACCAAGCCATCGTCTGGATTAGTAACAAAATGGGCATCCTAATCTCTGTTTTGACAAAGATTTCAACCCTTCTCTGTTCCCTACACGGAGAAGCCTTGTTTGTTAAGCTCTGTCTTTCCTTCCATTATAGTCCTTACTCTCATTTCCTCGAAACAATAATTTTATTTTCTAGTCTAAAATAAAAAGAAACTTAAGAAAATATGTGTCTATCGTACAACAACTATTTCATTTTAACGTTATTTTAAAAATTATATACCTACGCATGTGTACGTAGAATATGCATGTGTGTGTCTGGTGATATATTATGTCTGTACACATAGTACATATAAAAGGATGAATATGATTGCGTTTGTGTATCTGCATGTACACACATATGTACAATGTATTCATTTATGTAGTAATGTACCTATTTAAAAAATGATTTTCGCATTAAAACTACTTAAATGGTTACTTTGTCATAAACAAATTAATCATACTTGATATGAAAAAACTTCGAGATTAATATGAAAAACCAATGAGTGTATTGTCTCAGTTATCACGCTGGAATATATATATATATATATATATATATATATATATATATATATATATATATATATATATAAAAAGATCATGCAAACGTAGTAGTTGGAATTGCTTATCACTAAAAACGGCAGATTTTCTTAAGAAAGAGACATCAGCGAAGTCTTTATCTCTTCGGGAGATAAAGCCATTCATAGCAAAATGGAACTCCAGCTATAGAAGCTGCCGGAGAGAGGAAGTAGACCTAACAAGACTTAGAATTGGACATACACTACTAACTCACTCTTACTTGATGACAAAACAAGACATACCACTATAAACATAATGCAATAAGACATTAACAGTAAAACACTTACTGACAGACTGCAGGAAACGGGAAAACATCAGCATACCACATGATATGTACGAACTTTTGAGAGATGGTAGCCCATATATATCTATTATTTTACATTTTTTAAAAAAAATAAACATGCACGAGCAAATTTAGAACAAACAACTTATTTTAATATGTTCCACCATTTATTAAATTTTATTTGTACAAAATAGACCGAAAAGATCGATTATTTAGTTTCTTAAAAATTATTTATTAAATTTACCACATTTTTGTTTATCATTTTATAGCTGACGTTTTATGGTTTATATATATATATATATATATATATATATATATATATATATATTCTTTTTGCCTTTCATTTAAATGTTTCAATATTTGGATTTTTAGATCTTTTATTTTGTTTGCACCCTACGTGTTTATAGAGCAAATCGCCCAGTAGCCCCGTCGGGCTCTAAAATCAAATAAATCAGCGAAGCCAAATTTTGGAATATTCACTTGTTCACGATATGTGCCTTTGGAAATCAAAAGGCCTACCAATGTACTATAACTTGAAATAGATTTATCTGTATGGAGGGGTAAGGGTAGACTATAGGCTGTAATTTCTAAACTTAGTTTGTTTGACTCACACAGCCTCCCAGAAAATTATTTTTTTCAGATCTTTTTTCTCTACTTGACCTTCAAATGACCCCTAGGAAAAAGCATAAGGTCATAAAAATTACGGATATGGACTAAGGGACGACAAAAACATACGCATAAAGTTTTTGTCCTACGGTTTTGTTTATCTTCTTGACCTTCAAATGACCTTGAATCTGATGTGATGAAGGTTAACCAATCCGCTTATCGTAATCATCGATCCCAAAAACCCTATAAGGACCGTATCGCACCGAATGTTTTTTTTTTTTTAAATTAACTGTTGATTCGAGTTATTATTCAATATTTTTTGTAGTTTAAATTTAAATTGTTGCATACTATTTTGGGGTTTTCGAAGACTACACAATTCGGTCCATACCATACGACATTATTTGTTCTGAAAGATTCCACTGTCACATAGGGTGATAATCTAGCAAAATATATGCTAAATCTTTAAAATAATCCATACTAACATTCACAAAAAAGTTGATAAGAAAGGAACTAGGTCACTACTTGTTGGTGGTTGGTTTACTCTCAAGAATCGAAGCAAAAGTTTTTTATTCTCTTGAGAGTTGGTGCGAAGGGATAATTTTCGGAGAGACTATGATTCCTGTGAGCCGTCGAGCAACGTGACCCGTGAGAAATTGGCAAGAGGAGAGGGATTGCTAGGCGGCATAGGGCTATTGTTGGGGATGCTAAAGCCCCTGAGGATGACAGCCTATTGTTAGGGTTTAATTTTGAAGATAAGAGAGAGAGAGTGAACGAATGAGATAGAGGAGGGAAAGAGAAAGAGAGAGTTTGAGCCGTGGAAGAGGAGGATATTAGAAATATTTGGGTCCGTCGGTGAGCTTGAGCTTTGTGTCCGGCTCCTTTTCATCCCCTATCTTGGATTCAAGCTTTGACCTACAAAACGAGAAAGTTCCCTTCTCTTTGTCCTAAACTACTGTATTCTTCCGCGGCCCTCCGGTACGGTGGCTGCTCCGACAGGTATAAAGGGCTCTTCTCTCCTCTTGTTTTAGTTCACTCTCAGCTACTTCCTAGTTCTAGTCAATGATTTACTCGGGTCAGTTAGACATTTGATTAAAAAGCGACTGCAATATATTATTGAGAAATTATAAGTGAAGCCACAGATTTTTTTTATTGGCCACGTAATCAAACTTCTCACCTCTCTCATATATTTGTCAAATACAACACACTCACTAACCTATCATCTGCCAGCCCAAACCACTTGGCAGAAAATTTCGAAATTTTGCATGGATACTCCCTTTAGAACGTAAACACTCGCTAAGAAAGGATTTTTTGACATTTCATTTTTTTAATACTTTTAGAGGGGTTTGAATGGGGCAAGCCGAGGCAGCATGCGTTGCTAGGACGATAACAGGTCAGCTGTTACCGTACTATATCTGTTTCATAACATTATTGATTCGCGGTTCATTTCAACTATGATTTTGTCTCTCATAGAGCTTATGCTGTACCCGGTCCATCCGAGGTAATAATTTCCCGAACCCTTGCAGAGCCTCGTCACTCATTACCATCTTCAGTCAGAGCACTTCTTGGTGATGCTTGCAAATATAGTGGATGTTTCCAAATGACACTTGGAAACATAAATTTTAACGTACATTTATTCTTGACGACGAATTTTAACCTTACTGGTTAAACTGCTGTTACAGTTGTGCTATATATAACGGGTGACCTCTACGTTATGTGTTCCTTGACACTGGTCCGGAGCGCCCCATTGTCAAGAAACATTATACTTTGATTACTTATCAATTGATGTATAATTTGAAGTATGACGGGAACCGTGCTATAATAAACTGCACAATATTATGTAGTAACGTTAATTTTCATGATGCATTATTTAACGCAATAAAATAACTACTTATCTCCCTTGACGAAGCACAAGTATTCAGCTAGTTTTACATATAACTAAGCAACAGGAAAATATGATAGCCTTTCATAAACTTATTTGTCTTTTTTATATCACCAACTAAATATAAGCTTCAAGTAATAAGTTTATTATTCTATAGGAAGCGTCAAGTAATGATCAACAATTATCCTAATTTTGTTTTCGTATTATACGTTGCCATCTAATTTACTAAAGCTGGCTACACAGGGTCATGTAGGCCTGTCAGTTTGACCTAAACAGTCAAAGGCAACTCTGAACGTGCGTACGGCACGGCCGCCTGTTCGGACATCAGGATCTCAGGTCGAACAGTTCAGCATAGTACTGAGGTCGTCAAAACCATGTTGCACGAAAGAGAAAACACCTGTTTAGAGGAATGTATCACCGTGAGCCGTGTATATGGCCAATAAAATCGAAAAAAGATTGATAGACAATTTGAAGAAAATTGATATTTCTAGTAAGAAGTCTACAATTCTCAAAAAAAATATAAAAAAAAATAAAATAAAAATAATTTGAGGAGTAGTTGTCGAAATGAAGCAAACAAAGTGAAGGATTCAACGAGGAAGGGATCAGGTGCTAATGAAGTCTACCATCCCTAACGTTGGTATTGTAATCTATTGAAATTTGTGGAAGACCAAGAAGTCCCTAGAAAGTCTCGAAGCAATATCTCGGATGACGAAGATATAAAAAAATACTGAAAGATATTTCAAATTCGTCTGAACCTTTGGAGGCCGGTCAGTCCACCTGGTGGCCGGCCTTCAAGCGGACTGTTAGTTCGAACTGACAGGCCTCCCTGACCGTGTCAGCATTTTACGTTTTACTGGTTCAACTCAAGCTCCTCGAAAAAATGTAATGTAAGATGAGTTACATTTTAAACGCACTGAGTTAAAAAATATAAGCTAATTATATGTTTATTGATGTAATATATTAATATTTTATAGGTTAACTGCTTGAATGCATGTTACAAATTTAGATGCTAATAAATAACCACCATGCTGAGTTATATTTAGAGTGGCTTACATAAAATATATCTAAGGGCTATGATAGTATCATTTAGACGCTCGTTAATTCTGGATAACTTAGTAATTTAGAAGGCATTGTAGTTTTTTATAGGCGAATAATGCTATTAAAAAGAAGTTTGTTTAATTAGCACCCTACTCTAATAATTAGTAGTAAAACTTGTTTTGTATTAAAATCGCAATTATAATGATGCAATAATATATTTTAAGAGTAACTATGTTGGTGCATTCTCGGATTTTTTCCCTTTGCATATTTAGGCCAGGATGCCAAATCTCCGTCAAAACCATAACTCGGGAAGATAATATGTCTTCGATTCCAACACCAGTTGAAGAATTTATTTCTATAAATTATTCTTGTGTCAATTATTCTTGTTGGCAATATAATTATATTATATTCTTTTTAAATTCCAAAACTACACTCCGTTTTTAGTAAATCAATTGATTGGTTTATATTCCGCTCGTTGAATTGATGGAATGCACCCAACTGCACGGAATCTAAATGGACCGCTGCAATTGTGGATATCAGCTGCAATGCTTCACCGACACACCGAGGCGTATAATTGTTGCAAGGGTTGTTGTCGGACCAATGGCTTATTCATTCAAATGATGATTCCAAGCTCACTTTGCATTTCTGGGTAATTCGGTCGGTGCACATTCGGTCCAATTTCAAACCAACTTATTTTACTACGTTAGGGACGGGTTTATATATTGCATTCAAATTTTATAGCAATAAAATCATGTTGATGGACGTGAAAAGATTGCACTGCGGTGTTGGCAGATTGCGGCAAAGTTTTTGGATGTTTCTTATATTAAAACCGTCAAAATAAACTATAATGATTCATATTATCATGTCATAATACGTCATCGTGTCATAATAATAATGTATATACGTGTGCTATTTAGTTTAGTATTGGTATTGGTATTATTATAAATTTACACATAAAAAAAGAGAGAAAAAAATAGATATATACATATAAAAAATATATATAAAAAAAGAAATATATATGTATTCAAAAAATAACAAAATAAAATTATACAAGGAGGAAATAAAAAATTAAAATAAAGTAAATAAGTAAATATGAATATTGTTATGTAGTCTATTTTTTTTTTTTTTTTAACGGTGCATCTACTGCTATGGTCATTAGCACCGTCGTCGTTTTGCGAACCTAAATATACTTTCTTGCTTCGGAATAAAATTGTATGGAAAGAGAGAAGAGTTCTTAAATCTAAATTTAACCTACAATATACTAAAAATATTGGTTGCATCCTCTTTAAAAAATACCGTATCGTACCGTATTACATATTTACAAGTACGTATTTACAATAAATACAACTAAAAATAGTTTCACACACACAAAATCATGCGTTACTCACACATTCATTTAATAAATTACTTTCACACAAATAAATAAACGCATGTTCGAATTTCGTACATTATGTTATTTTGAAATTATTCTTAAATTTGGGGGAAAACACTAATGTCTTTCAGATACTTGATTAGTCTTTTCACAGATGGCTCTCTCCTGCTTAAGATATCTCTCAGGGTATTTGGCAACTGATGCCGGCGCCTTGCTTGCTCGAGACGTGGACACTCCACCAAGATGTGCATTACATCCAGCAGGGCGCCACATCTCTCGCAATGGGGCAGGCGTCGGCCAACAAGATGATATCCATGAGTAAGGCGCGTGTGGCCAATTCTCAAGCGGGCTATCACTACTTCCTCACGTCTATTTAAGGTACTTATGGGGCTATTGGCCATTACGGAGCTCTCAACATGTTTAATAAATGCCTCTTTACTGTTGAACTCATCCTGCCATTTATTCTTTACTAGGAGTTTCAAGTAACTCTTCGCATCTTGTAGATGAATTGGAGAGGAAGGGTCAGCTGGCATAGCAGCAGCCTGCCTCGCCAATTCATCCGCTTTTTCGTTGCCCTCAATGCCAGTATGCCCCGGTATCCAGAGGAACGAGACGGTCGTTCCTGTTGAGTACAAGGCAACCAATACATTGAAGACCTCATGCAGATGCGAGTCCTTTGAGAAATTGTTTTGCAGTGCAAGAAGTGAACTGTGCGAATCCGTGCACACAAATATACTAGTGTTAAGAGCTCCGTAATGCTCAAGAGCAATTTGTATTGCTTGAAGTTCCACCCTAAAGATACTGGTAAGTGGGTTTAAAGGGACAGCGAGGCTTTTCTCGCTGTCAATGAAGATACCAGAACCAGTTCCGCTGCTCGTTTTTGAGCCATCTGTGAAAATAATTGTATGATCTGCGAGCTTTTCAATACATTCATTATACATCGCCTTGTATATTGAAGGCGTAGTGCTCTTCTTACTCAATTGTGCTAGGGAGAGGTCGATGTTCACATCTGGGAGAACCCATAGAGCTGAGACTGGAGGTCTATTCTCCAATAGGTTATCCCAGGTGCCTCCATAGGTATGAATTAGTTCATTTCCCCTCACGGCTAACGGTCGGGTTATTGTTCGTCTCTGCCGGTATATATTTAATTCTGCATTGTCTGAAATAATGTCATGGAGGAAATGCCGCCTGTTTGCTCGCAATGAGTTTACGTATGCCAGCGTCATTAGGCCTCTCCGATGTCCTGGAGGTATATGTCCCGCCTCAATATAGATTGAATCCAGTGGGCTGGTGCGGAATGCACCTATCGCAACCCGTAGTCCCGCGTCATAGAGCCTGTCTAGTTGGCGGAGCCACGACTTGCGTGCAGACCAATAGATTGCACATCCATAATCGACTCTGGACCTTATTAATGCATCAAATATTTTCAAGAGGATCGGTTTCTCGGCACCCCACTTGAATCTAGACAATGTTTTAAGAATTCTGAGTGATGCTTCACACCTCTGAATAGTATAATTGATATGGTATCTCCACCTTAATTGCGCATCCATTACTAATCCAAGAAATTTATGTCTGTCCTAAAAGGTGACCTCAGAACCATCCATCAGTAGTGTAGGATGGTTATGTGGTCGCCGAAGCCTGCAAAAGTGAACCGCCACAGTTTTTTCAAAAGAAAATATAAAAACTCTCTTTTTAGCGGTCGTGCAAACTGTGTCAATTGCCTCTTGCAGGCTTCGAGCTTCTTCATCTTCCGCTGGATGGGTTATGAATAAGGCAAGGTCGTCTGCAAAGAGCGACCTGCCAACTTCAGAACGTGCATTGTCTGCTACACCATTTATCGCGACAAGAAACAGGGTTACGCTAAGGACAGATCCCTGCGGGATTCCATTTTCCTGTACACGTAGTGATGACAGGGCATCGCTCATTCGTACTCTGAATTTCCTTTCTTCAAGGAAGCTCTTGATAAAAAGGGGTAATCGTCCCTTGAGCCCCCATTCATGCAGCCTACGGAGTATATCATACCTCTATGCCCTGTCATAAGCCTGTTTCATGTCGAAAAATGGCTGGAGAGCCGAAACCCTCTTGGATAACGAGTTCTAAAAGCGCTAATTGGTCTTGGGTGGAAAACCGTTGCCTAAATCCTGCTTGGTATTTGCTGATAAAATTATTGCTTTCCAACACATGAACTAGCCGATAATTCACCATAGCCTCCAGGAGCTTTGCCAGACAACACAAAAGCGATATAGGTATGTAGCTACCTGCAGACTGAGGATCCCTACCGGCCTTCAGGATTGGCACTATTATTGCTTCTTTCCAAGCAGGTGGATATTTCCCGACGGTCCAGAGTCGATTAAAGAGGTCAAGGATAATTTTTTTTCCGGAGTCTGGTAGATTGATTAACATTTCATAAGGCACACCGTCACATCCAGGTGATGTTTTCCTGGAAGCCACTTGTAATGCCCTATTTAGTTCCTCAATGCTGAACTGCACATTGTAATCATCTTTGTGTCTTCGGGTTGTCCAAATTTCAAGGGGATCGCCTCTTCACTCACTCTAGCAGCACGGAAATATTCGTCATAGTCGGCAAGGCTGAACGTAGAGCTGAAGTAATCTGCGAATAAGTTTGCTACTTCCAACGGATCCTCAATGTACACTCCAGCATTTTGAAGGACAGGAATTTGTGGTCTTGTACGTCTTCCCCCAATGGCTATTATTTTTCTCCAAACGTCGGATGTAGAGGCTTCGCTCGTCATAGTACATACGTGGCCCATGAGTCTCTTTTCTTTTGAAGTTTTATCCGTCTCTCTAGTGCCCTCGCCTTCTTGAATGTGATAAGGTTCTCTTGAGTAGGATGCCTCTTAAATCGGTTAAAGGCTCTCTTCTTCGATTTGTTTACCTTCCAACATTCCTTATCCCACCAGGGAAAAGGTATTCTCTTTGTGTGTGATGAGGTATGTGGGATTGATTTTTCACCTGCATAATTAATAGCCTCAATAATTCTCTTGAGGGGTATAAATGATTCTCGAAAATATTCCCAGTTTGCTCGTTTGATAGCCCAATTGTTTGGCTTTTTGTATTCATTGCATCTACCCGCGACGGCAAGCAATATTGGGAAGTGGTCGGATCGGTGAAGATCCTCTAGTACTTCCCATTGAAGATACGACGATGTTGAGCTGCTGGTAATCGAGAGATCAATAGTATCCAATGTTCCCGAGGATTCGGTGAAATGAGTTGGCGACCCATCGTTCAGGACTAATAGCTCTAGCTCTTCGATGGTACCGTAGAGTAGGCGGCCCTGAGGGGTGCTCCTCCTTGAACCCCAGGAAACATTGTGAGTATTGAAATCTCCTAAAATTATGACTGGAGAGGGTAACTGTAAAATTACGTTTCGAACCTCTCTCACGTCGTATCCTCCACCATCCGGGAGATACAATGAACAAACAGTGGCGACTATAGTCCCCAGACGCACAGCGACTGCTTGCAACGGTGTGTTTAATGTGACAGGCAAAGCTCCGAGTTTCTCCAAGGTGTAGATGGCCACTCCACCGTGTCTTCCGGAGGGGAGTCTGCCGGAAATTTTGTTTCTTGGAGGGCTACAACCAAGGGGTTGTGAGTGTTAACCAAGAAATGCAATTCGTCGCTATGTTCTGAAAACCCGCGAATGTTCCACTGTAAAAATATATTTGATCGGGACTTATTAAGTCAAGTAACTAATTTTTATTATAACTCGGCAGGCGTTTTCCTAGATCCACGTTTTTTACCTTTAGGCCAACCTTTCTTTCCGAGGTGTACAGGTGTGAACGGACCACCACCGTCATCCGTCAACTCCTCAACGGAATCAGCGCTGAGCAGTGGAGGAGCGGTGGGCGGCTCGGTCACACGTGTCTTAACAAGTGTAGGGGAAATTATTTTCCCCTTTTCTTCGTTTTCATTCACCAAAGTGAATGGACACGAAGGGGTGGGTTTGGGGATAGTAGGAGGGGAGCGTTGGGGATTAGTAGAGGGAGAGGGTTGGAGGATAGGGGAAGGGGGGATTTGGGAAGATCTGGGAGTATGGGGGAAGGGGTTTTGGGAGAAGGGGGAGTTTTTATATTTTTGATTTCTTCTTTTCGAGTCATTGCTTCAGTTTCATTTCTTACGGCACTAGAGTAAGTACCTCTGCATGCGTATGAGGTACTCTTCACAAGCACTCTAGCTTGTTTAAATGTTAAATCTTTAATTTCCAATTTCATTTTTTGGATCTTTTTTTCAATTTTATACTCCATACAATCACGAGATCGAGAGTTATGTGGCCCATCACAGTTTGGACATTTCGGTGGAGATGGACAAGGAGTCGTGCCGTGGGCTGGGTGTCCACAAACACATATTTCTTGCTCCGACCTGCACCTCACAGCGGAATGTCCAAACTTTTGACATTTGAAACACCTCAACGGTGGGGGTACGTATGGGCGGACTCTTAGCTTGTAAAAAGCAGCTTGTATACAGGAAGGAACCTCAGGTTGGTGAAATGTGAGCATCACACTTCCTGTAAACTCTAATGATTCATTGTCACTGCCTGTTACCTTCTTCTTACGAAAGAATTTGCGCACGGCGATGACGCCTTGGTCTTGAAAGCCTTCTTTTATCTCCACATCCGAAGAATGTTTCAGATCAAAACATGTGACAACTCCTCTGGAGGTATTCAGCGTTTTGTGCAGTTCTGCTTTAACGCCAAACACTCCCAGAGTCTTTGTCTTCATGATTTTGTCAGATTGGCCCTTATTTGCCGCTTCAATCAGCAAGGCGCCATTTGACATCTTGTTCAATGCAAATACGTGTCCAAATTCTTGTATTATTAATTTATTAATGAGAAACGGGGAAACCTTCGCAAAGGAATGTCCCTCCACTCGGCTTATAACAATGAATTTTGGGACATTTCTTTTCAACAATTCCGGTCGTTTCTACAATGTGCCTCTTTTTTCCTTTTCTTCTTCTCAGGACTCTTTGTAGGTGTTGTGAACGGCTCCAAAGTGAACTGAAAAGCAGAGTCTCGAATTCCACTCCTGTCTAGCGACTTTAACACACAGTTCTGAGCTTGTGTATGTTCAGCACTGTGTGTTACTTCAACATTATCCCCATAACCACAGTCTCGGGCGGCTTGGGTTAAAGATTTGCTTAGAAGAGTTTGGTCCAGGTCCGTGCCAGGGTCTCCCAGCGGGTCCTGCTTACCCGCTGGGTTATCCAATTTGAGAAGTCCGGCTATATCCTTATTGAAGGTCGTAGCAAACTCGGTTTTAGGTGACTCGGATCCCTAATCGTCGCCACCGAGTCTGCTGGTGGGGCTGCCACCTTGGCCGGCAGACCGACACACTTTCCCTCTCTAATAGAGGAGGATCCGCTCAATAGGGAAGGTGGCCCTACATCATGGCGGACCCCCGCCTCTGCTTTTCACCGTTCATGTACTATACAAGAACCAGGGGGTACCACGGTGAGGAAAAGCAGTAGGCGTTGACGGGAATCAGGTATACTAGGAGATGCTAAGCAGTGGAATAGGGCACTATAGCTTAGCAGAGCTCCCAAAAGAAGTCGGACGGCTCCCATATCCCCACGTCCGCTCCAGCAACCCTTTAGCCCGCCCATTTACCCCCCGTTATGTAGTCTATTATCTGCATTAATATTGCTATACTGTATATTAGTATTAGTTTTAGTGCAAATAGTTGTATTAATCTACTATATATTTGTCAAATACCACTCACTCACTGACCTATCATCGCCCAGCCCAAACCGCTCGACAGAAAGTTTTGAAATTTTGCATGGACACTCCCTATATGACGTAGGCACTCACTAAGAAAGGATTTTTTGATATTCGAATTTTTAAGTATTTTTAGAGGGGTTTAAAGTTTTAGTTGGTTAGAGCAGGCAAGCCTCGGCAGCATGCGTTGCTAGGACGATAAAGAACAGCTGTTACCGTACATTATCTATTTCATAGTATTATTTTTAATTGAGGTTAATTTCAACTATGTTGGCAAAACTTGAATTACTAGAAATAAACTGTGCCTCATAGAGTTTACGCTATGAGGGAAAAAATCACCGTTTTAACTGCGGTTCATTTCAATTTGTCCCCCATAGAGTTTTCGCTATACTTGGTGATGGTCCATCCGAGGTAATAATATCTCGAATCCTCGCACAGCCTCCTCACCCATCAGCATCCCCTGTCAGAACACCTCTTGGTCGTGCTCGCAAATATAATGGGTCTTTACAAATGACACGAGAAACATAAATTTCAACATACATGTATTATTGGCAACGAAATTTAATCTGTATTGGTTACACTGTTGTTACTGGTAACCATGGGCGTATATTAGAAATAATTTCGGGGGGCTAAGAAAATTTCGGGGGGGGGGCTGGGACCATTTCCGGGGTATAGAATACTAACATTTTAGAACTTCGAATAGTTTTAGGCAAATAAAACGCTATTAAAACTTAAATTAAATATTTGTTATGAACTAAGTGATCTTATTTAATTTTTAAGGGTTTTAAGACACATTTTTACATTCAAATAAAAATGTCGGAGGGGGGGATGCAGACCCCTCAGTCCCCTCCCCCTTATATACGCCCATGCTTCTGACTTATAGATAACGGGTTATCTCTAGGTTATCTGTTTCTTGGCACTGGCCGGAGCGCCCCAGTGTCAAGAAACATTATACTTTGATTACTTAACAATTGATGTATAAAATATAGTATGACGGAAACTGTGCTATAATACACGCAAAAAATTATGTATTAGCGTTAATTTTGCTGATACATTATGT
Organism: Gonocerus acuteangulatus; assembly: GCA_946811695.1. Taxonomy (NCBI): domain Eukaryota; kingdom Metazoa; phylum Arthropoda; class Insecta; order Hemiptera; family Coreidae; genus Gonocerus; species Gonocerus acuteangulatus. Next base: position 21,567,702 of record OX328123.1, on the reverse strand, counting down.
AACGCAATTAAATAACTACTTTTCTGCCGTGACGGAGCACGGGTATTCGGCTAGTAAGTAATATTAGTGTTAGTAGTAAGCAACCACATAAGTAGCAAAAAAAAAAAAAAAAAAAAAAAAAAACATAATAGAATACCAATTATCAAAATAACAGTTCATTGTCATAAATGCTGAATTGGAAGCGCAGCGCTGTCCTAAACACAGAATTACAAACCCTTTCACAACAAATACACGACTGTGTAACATTACACTTGAGGGCGGCGAAGATCTAGATGTTGCCTGCCCTTAAACACCCAATCCATCCATAATGATCAGTCATTCATGTCACTTGTATATAATATTTAATTTATTCATATGTAATAATTCATGGTAATACATTTTTGCCCATTCATTCTTACTAGAAGGGACTTGCTAACGATTTTGAAACCGTGTAACACATACGACGTGCGACAACAAAATAACCTAAAAATCCCCTAAGAATTACTGGAAAAAGTTCGCCCTGGCATAGAAGCATTAGGAAAAATACAGCTCATTTTTGTTATAAAATTCCACATACGATACAAAGTTTGTATTACAAACTCGATTATCAAAACCTTCTCATTGTAATTATCACTTCTGGGTATTAAAAGTTCAGTACCTGTTGGTCTTTGAAGCAATCAACCACATAAGCTAGTTTCTTTTAGATGATAAATTATTGTAATGTATTTAAGTAAACTATTATAACCAGGGGTGGAAAATAATTCTTTACTTTTATTTTAAAAAAGTATTTATTAAACTTTTTCTTTTATTTTCATTCTGAAAAAGTAAAAGTTATAAACGTTCTGGGGTTAAAAGTATTAAAAAAATTCTTTTTTTAACTGTTATTTTTCAACTTAAAACAGAAAAGTTTTAAAGTAATTGTTATAAAAATACTTAATCTGAAATAGTTTAAAGGAATAAGTTGAAGCTAATAATGTTTATTTTTTGTTCTGTATCATCAAATATATTCCAGTAAGTAAACAAAAATAAATGTTTAAACAAAGAACATTTCACTTATTTATATCTTATTCAACCATCATTTCCTCCTTTCTTCGTGGCAGGACATTCCAGGGAAGAGTGAAGACAACACTCAGCACAAAAAGAACTATTAAAGCTGGAGTACCGCAGGGGGCCATACTCAACCCACTGCTCTACATCTTGTACTGCAGCGATATGCCAGAACCAGACCCCTCAGCCCTCGCTACCTTCGCAGACGACACACTCATCACCACGAAGAGCACCGACCTCAACGAAGCGATTCTTCACTTGCAAGAAGCGGCAGATGAGGTGTCAACCTCGTACCGAAGATGGAAACTCACAATAAATCCGGTTAAATCTTCAAGTAAAGTTTTTGCACTAAGAAAATTTCAAAATGAAGATTTACCAGAGCTGAAAATTGGTCATCACTCAATTCTTTGGACTCCAAAGGATCAGAGTATACGCTATCTCGGATTACATCTAGACACAAGACTGACTTGGCGACATCACATACACAAAAAACTACAAGAAGCTCACACACGACTGTTACAAATTTATCCATTAATAAATAGGAAAACTCCCCTAAAATACACCTATGGTACACTACTATACAAATCGAAAGTACTACCCATACTAACTTACGCATGCCCCGTCTGGTTTGGTGCCAGTAACACACACTTAAAACGTTTACAAACTTTTCAAAACAAAGTACTCCGTATAGTGTCAAATGCTCCTTGGTTCGTAAGGAACAGCCAGATCCATAGAGAATTGGAGGTTGATCCATTTTTCACTCACATAGAAAAGCTGGTGCGAAAATATCATCAAACACTTCCAGCCTCCAGTTATCAACTTTTATCAACTGGGACAAATAAAAATGGCTCGAATTAAACACAGACTATATCAAGACATTTTAAACCTATAAATTTCACTTGAAAAAAAAAATGTGTATACTACGTTTCTTGTATTGGACCAAATTAATTGATTTTGTTTTTTATCTTATTCAACCATAAAATTTTTGAGAAAAAAGCTTAAAACTTTTATTACACATTGAAAAAAAATAAAAGTACCTAATTTTAGAAGTTCCTAAATAACGTTTACTCTTAAAACTTAAGTTTTAAAAGTTTTTTTATCTGTTATTTTCTAACTTATAAAATCAAAGTTTTTTTTAACAGTCAAATTTTTACTTTATAATAAAAAAAAAAATAACTCTTTCGATCCCTGATTATAACACAATAAAAAGTATCTTATGACTAATGACATGTCCGCTTAAAGTTAATTATGAACACATATCGTCCCTACTATGTCAAACTATCGAATATGCAAATCGGAGCAAACTTGAGGAAGAGCATATTCTATCCATTAACGAAATAATATTTTGAAAAATTGTCTCATTCGATACTTTACTTAAGACATTAAATGTTATTCTAAAGGGTTTAGAGTTGCGACAATTTGCGACCACAATCAAAGAGCAAAGTCTCGAATCTGAAAAACGAGTTTTTGCATTTTCGATACTTTGACACGGCAGGGCATTGTTGAGATCATAGATTTGTCATAATTGTTATTATTGCGAGTGTATTGTTATTGTTCAAATATTGCTAGAGCACTTGAAGCGGTAATTTAATTTATTAGGTAAAATACATAATGCGTCTACAAATTACAGCCATAGCCTCATAGCCCCGGTATACCAAAAAAATTCATTCGTGGCATATTACTTTTGTGTAAATTCCTTTGCTTAGCCTCCTATTTGTGATCATTGGCTTATAAAAAATATATAAAACCTATTTAGAAAAATGAAGAGGCATCAGCTCTATCCTGGCTAGAAAAAGGCGGTAGCCGTCCTAAAATTCGTAGTTAATAATAAATGTAAGAGTAAATGCTGAATGACCAGAAAAGTGTAATGAAATTGTTTCTTTTGAGTCAAATAATATGTTGTAGGGCAAACGCTGCAAACAAACTTCTGATATTCCTCCGTACAATGATGGTAAATGTTTAACATCCATGTTTGACGTTTGTAAATATTGACTTAGTGTGATGTTTGATACATTAAATATCAGTGTTTGGTTTGTTGTTAATATGTATTTATACGTTGGGCATTCTCATCAATAAGGCAGTAGCATGTTGAACACATAGTCTACCCATTATCTTAACACAACAATTAAATGAACTTTATAAATATATAAGATTTTCCGCCTGCCAGCTAAAACACAAAGATAAAGAAGCTTTAAGCGAGAAGACTCAGATTCCAAAACCCGGGAGCTTTCTACTCTAGCATTAGTAAGGATAATGTAAGTGGTAGCCTGCCTGGTAGATTGTTAGACGAGATTGTAGGGTAAAAAGGCTGGTTGTTCAGGGAATGGGAGAAGCTATTTGCCAGAGCTGGGGAGAGCATGGACAGCTGGACGAGCGGTGACCCTGCATTGATGAAAGAAGTATGTTCCAGGATACTGCTGTCACTCGCTAATCTCGAGCAGAGACGATGGGCTGAACTGTCTCAGGCGTCACAGTATCGTCTCCTTTACAATAAACTGAATCACACCGATGTAGCCGTTTCCTACATGTCAGATGACAGGTCCCTCTACGCAATCTGCTTGATCATGAAAGCTAGAACAGAGATGCTGCATCTGAACTGTAGGCCATGGCGTACTGACGGACGTGCACACTGCTCCATGTGCAATCTTCAAGAGGAAGAAGACACTCTGCACTTCATAGCTCGATGTTCTGTACTGAAGGAGTTCAGAAGATTACATTACAGCAAGGATCTCCTCTCGTCGGAAGATGTTAAGTCAATCCTTGACGGAAGGAACTGGGACACACTTTATAAATATTTAAATAATGCGGTCAAATATAGGCAATTTCTTATTAGTCAGTATAATTATTAATTTAAAGTTTTATAATTTTGTCTCCACGTATTAGTGCTCTGTTCGCTATTTAATCATTATTTATAAGTTTGTTTTGTTTATTGTTTTTTTTTTTATTGTTATTTTCATTTTCTCTTTTTGAATATCTTTTTTCTTTTTGTAAGTTTTCGGTAAAAAGGAGTATATAAGTTTTTATTTTATTTATTTTTATTTTTAATTTTTAATTAATTAATGCTTACATGCACTCAGGCTGATGGACACTGTCCAAGCCAATGTAAATTGTTCAGTTATTACTTTGTTATATATTTCTGTAAAGGTATAAAATAAAATTTACTTTCATTCATTCATTCATTCATGTAAGTGGTAGGTGAATCAAACATCAAGAAAACAACCCAAAAAAATCAAATATTTAGTAAAGGATATGACTGCTAAAATACTTTTTATCCGACTTATGTACATTAAATCAAACTTATCTTAGTATTTAGGAACAATTATTGACAATTGTAAGTGACACTACGTCCTAAAATTTGTAACATTATTCTTGTTTATCTTGTACATTATAATAATTAGATTTCTAACTTATAGCAAAGACATTCAGCGTCCGAAGAATTGGCTATTAGTTATAGCTGACATAACCTAATTACCAAAAGCCAATTCGATAATAGCTAAATTCTCCTGGAGTGTGAAATTTTACATTTAATAAATACTGAAATATTGATGGGAGGGCTCTAATTATACAGGAGAATAAGGATTTGTTTCCCTTTATATAAACTACTTTTTATTTCTGCTAGAACTTGGGCCTTCGGTATACACTGGCCTAGAACTGGTTATGGACGATTTTGATTTGTTATTTCTATGTAATAATAATGTGCAGTTTGCCTGGGGAAACAGATTTGTTCCCCTTTGTTTGAAATATAAAGCAATTAACAAACAGCTCAGAATCAACCAACAGTCTAACTTTGGATTTTTATACAGCTATGAAACATTGTACGCATTTGTTTGTCAAATCGAGCTCTATGCGGAACTTCATTTATCGATTAACGCACTTTCCCAAGTTTTTTGGGATTTTCACAGCAGAAAAAAAAAATTAAATCCAATCAATTTTAAAAAATATTTGTACAATTTTTACCAATTATTATATGCGTAGGTAGAAATAGAAGACTGGTCTGAATACAGGACTTGAAAAAAATAATTACTTTTCAAATATTGGGTGAAATGTTTTATCTTATGATGAATTAACTATGTATTAATTAAAAAAAATAGTTAAGATTTGGCTCCAACCGGATATCTAAGTAATGGATTATTCTAATTCGAGTACTAAATTTGGTCTAGTTGATAGAGTTTTGGTGCTGCTTGTATTGTTATTACCTCTGTTGTATGTTGACAAGCGTTCTGATCACCCGTGTTAATTGTTTTCTATCGTCGCACTAGAACAGGCAGGAAGAAATGAAATTTACTGACAGTATAAGAAATTTATCTGAGTGAGATAAGAGAGAATGTGTAGAACCAGCCCTCTCATCCCCAACCCTAGCTTACAAACTTCCTCAGACTTGTGATAACATTATAAAAGCTGAACAATTTATTAAGAAATACACTCTAAAGTTTCCTGAGTGCTTGGTAGCTCGTGGTAGCCTAATTTATTCACATACATCAGGCAGAGACAAACTTGTTTAGCGCCAGGTAAGTAAGGATTAAAAGTTTTCCGGGCGTCTTAAGTCATATTGAAGAATCAACTGTTTCCATTTTGCATATTTTTATATTTTTTTTTTTGTAAAAACTCATGAACGAGGATTATAATGAATAGAGATATACCGATTCATTTTGTTCTGGAGACGAAAATTTCTATCGGTATATATATATTTGTTTGCATGCATTGTTAATAATTCACCTAAACCGGAATGATATTTTTTGTTGCTGGTCGGAATATTGTATTTCGTTTACTTTTACATTTTGCACTGTAATTATTACAACTTTATTTTATTAGTGTCACAATTAATTTAAGCAGTTGCTTTACTTCCTGTGGTTTTGCATATTTATAAATTTGGATTGATATTTGAGCTTTTAAAGAACAATTCTTTGCTATAAATAAATTTTGTTCAATAAAAAAGTATTGACTTATGTCATTCTCCTTACGAAGTATTTTATAAATATTTTGTTATAAATAGTATTGTTTAATAAAATACACAACTTGTAAAATACATAACTGTAATTCAGATTATGTAGATTTTTTTCAATTAAATAGTTAGTTGAAAAGGTCAAAAATATAGCACGGTATTTCGGAAAAGAAATCCAGCTAAAAATGATTTACCTAGTACTTTTTCACATTATTCCTCCAATAGCCTCTCTTGTTATATAATTTGCACAAAATGAAATATTGAAAATATTTATTTAAATTTATATTCCCGAGGGGGTGGCCAAAATTGGAAACACCTTGTGTGTTTCAGAATTGACATCAATCAAATTACTGTTACCATGGTTATACGCATTTTTTGTGGACAGTCCTTTTGCAGTTCTAACTCCCTATCTCTAGAGAAAAGCATTAGAGCACACAAAATGTCAGCTAAGTGGGGGAAAAAGGAGTTTATTGTTTTCTTCGAAAGGGAACATCTCTACAAGATAAAAAAGAATGAAAGATACAAAACTGAATGAGAAGCAAGAGGTAAATCCGACTCGGGGCTAGAGAAAGAAGAGTGACCTAGTGTTTTTCCTTGTTGGATTCCACTTCCCCTTAACAAGGTTACGTCGGGAAAAGGGACTGGAGAATAACAAGTTGCATGTGTTCAGAGGTGGAACTGACGTTCAGGGGGTGGGGAGACGTTTTTTAGACGAAGCTCTTATCTCCGAATGAGCTTTGCCGTAATTTCTGTTTATTTGCAGTAAATTATATATTATTTTTTAATAAAAGAACTAAAATTAAATTCAAATATGCAAATCGATCACATTCATCAATCTAGTTGAGGTTCACCATGGAATGAAATGCCACAAATTGATTGATATTGCTTTGGCAATTCAATTTAATATTTCTCTCAATAAGATATTTCTGCTTAAAATATGAAAATACAGTTCCACGTTAGATTCCCAACATTTTTGGGTAACGACATAAAAAAGCTGGATGTTAGTTGGCTTATTTTTTTTTATTTTCTAAAAACTAATTGCAAAAATTAAAAAAAAAAAAAAAAGTTAGAAAAAAAAGAGATTTCGACTCCTCGGGCGTTTCCGTTCATAAGCCTAGTCTCATTTAGAAAGTTTCGATTAGAAACATTTAATTTTTTGTTTTGATCTTTCGGAATAAATGTAAACACCTACCTACTAGGAAATATTCTCAGATAAAAGAAATAATTTATACTCTTTTACTTTTGGTGGCATATCTAGAAAAAACGGAATAGTATGGGAAAATCGCCACAGAATCATGGACCATATTGAAATGTCATTTAAGTTTTGTTTTATTAATCTCCACTGAAAATCATTTGTGAGCTTAGCACTCATAAAGAAAGCAGGAATCAGATACCTTTACAGTATCTGTCCCTCTGGGCCCTCGAAGCCTGTAACGGGACTGATTTATTTATACATACGAACTGTAAATCTATACTGTTGTCTTTGGAAAATTGTTAGAACAACATGAAAAAGCTACTGGTTAGCGAGGAAATTATGTTTTTTTGAGTCTTTATCGGCCCGCACTAAAGGGGTACTAGCGTGGGGAGAGCGCCTTCGTCAGTCAGCATCAGTGCGGGCTAACGTGGGAAAGTGCCTTTGTCAGCCGGCATCAGTGCGGGGTAGCGGAGGGAGAGTGCCTTCGTCAGCCCGCATCAGTGCGGGGTAGCGTGGGGAGAGCGCCTTTGTCAGGCGGCATCAGTGCGGGAAGGTGTGGGGTGAGCGTCGTTATCTGCTTACACCATTACGGGAGCAGGGAGGGTTCAAATTCGAATAGAGTCATTTTTCTAGCCTTATATGATATTTTGAAGACACACACACATATATGTATGTATGTATGTATATATATATATATATATATATATATATATATATATATATATATATATATATATATATATATATATATATATATATATATATGAATCTATGCGGTCTATTTGCAATATTGACCCACCTGAATATTTTATTCTGGTATATACAACTCGACATCAGAATATCAATGATAAAATTCCAGTCTGGCGAGTTCATTTTTCTAGAAGAGATATATTTAAAATGCATAAAGAAATAAAGCTCTTAAATTCAGCCAGAGTTTTTCACCTTTTACTTCAGCTAACAGTACAAATTAAATGACGGAGGTGAGAATTTCCTACACATGGGTGGCTTACGGGAGCAGCATATCGAATTAATACTGGAGTACAGCACCAGATGAGTTTTGCTGCTATTTTTTATAAACCAAATATTCCATGATTAATATGATATGTACAGTGATGCACTATTGGTTCGCTACTTTGTGATTATGTTTTATTAAAGTTACTATGATCTCATTGCATTAGATATACGTTTAAATTAAAATTGAGTTAATAAAAAATATAATATAAGTGAGACTATACATTTACTTATGTAACTTAATAATTATGTCTAGATTTACAGTTCGTATGTATAAACAAATCAGTCCCGTTACAGGCTACGAGGGCCCAGAACGACATATACTGTAGAGGTACCTGATTCTTGCCCATACAGCACCCTCGAGAGATAGTGAATTCATTACTACGTTTCGGCCACCAGATTTTCCCCTTTTCAGGTAAACATTAATACATTAATTAAAGGTTGGGTTGGCCTAGGGACGTCCAAATCCAACCCACGAAAGAAGACACTAGAAGATAAAAATTTTAAGTGCTCCGGATTTGAACTCAGGTCCTCCAGCATATGAGTCCCGTGCTCTACCACTGAGTTATATATATATATATATATATATATATATATATATATATATATATATATATATACCAGCCAGCTGTTACCCGGAGTGCCATGTAACACCTACAAAGCCAAAGAAATTAGAAACCAAATAAGTAATATTAAACTCTAATAACAGAAATCTATAGCTATTCCGGTTCACAGTTTCGAACCCGTGACCTACAAACTGTGAGTCCTACAAAATTTTAGCCTAGCCAATGACACTCACCGTATCAAAATCTACCTACTATTTTTAATTAATTAATTTTCTATTATTGTAATTTTGGATATTCCATCTAAAGTCGATGAAGAATTCTATGAAGTTTTCAGTAATTTATTTTTCATTTGAATCCCCTGGAATCAATCCCGGAGAATTTCTGAATTTAGTTAAAAGTAAATTCTATACCGTATTTACCATAGTTGTATATGAGCTTTGAAGTAAATAAAAAGAAACAAAAAAAAAAAAAACTGTCATCATTCTGTTCAAATATTTAGAACATTTATAATTTATTTATATTAAAGAAGGAAGTTGTAGACGATTTAGGCAACGATTGACGATTAGTCAATTATATTTGTCAATATCATATATTGACCAAGTACTATATTGTTGTGTTCATTATTGCTGTTTTCAAATTAAACAGTAAAATATGAGGCTAATTTCAGTAATGTGATCACTTCACTACTGCCTCAACCTGTAATCAGCTCGTGCATTCACACAAATCAATCATTTTGGAGTAACGTCAAATATTCACTTTACATTCATGGCGAATTGGTAATTTTGATTAAATGGCTATACGATTTTTATCAGTTGTGGTTTTAAAGATACCATTCCAAAAATACTTAAATTTTTAAATATTATGGAAATTTTTATATATTAAAATTTGCAGATTTACTGTCTAAGAATTCATCTGAAGCCTACTGAAAATTAATGAATGGGATAAAACATTTAATCTAGACAGTACTTAGCCGAGAAAAGCCTAATGAATGAAGATAATAAATTAGGATCGGGGAGAAGATAAGGGATTTTGGACATTATAAAGCTTTTCTTGAAGAATTACGCCTTTTATACACAGTATGCAAATCATTTAAATTAAATTTTACCCTATTGCGTTTGAATATACCAAGATTTTCTATATTATAGATAGAATAAAGAAAACCACAATTAACGGAGGACATCATCTCGATTCAGTATTGCCGATTAATCAGTTTTACTCCAGATGCCTTTTATCTATTATTTATTTATTTGTTTATTTTTACGGCGCTTCAGCACCTAGGCCATTAGCGCCAAAATCCAGGGTGCTGCGAGGAATTTTCCCAACGAGCCGTGGGATGAGAAAATTCCTGCTGCCGGTGTGGATCGTACCCGCCTTCTCCCACTTATGAATCTAAGGCGCTAGCCAGTAGACCACGGGAGACCCCTACTGCCTTTTATCGTTACGAAAACAAGAAGTCTTCACCAATATATATTTAAATAAATAAAAATAAAATATATCAGCGGAAAGAAATCAGATTCATGGTCTATCAATAAAATAAACTGGATAGGACCGGAAACGGAAGGAAGAATGGCTAAATTCTTGTGTATAAATTGTTTTTTTTTTTTTTAAATAATGTAATATTGTGTAAAAATAGAACTACTCTCAGAGAGTTATGTGTGTAAATCGTATGAGACAAGTAAATTATCTGTCAGTGTTTGTTATATAGACAATCCAACATTGAACAGTGCCCATAAGTGCAGTTTGTGTAATTTAGTGCACTAAATTTATTTTGATCGCAAAGAATGATATATTTCTTTTGTATGGTCAAACTAAATGGGAATATGGCTCATCTGATTGTTCACTGGACATAATTTATAACGTGGAGTTGGGAATCTTGAATCCCAAGCAGTGTGGTAATGCCGCTAGTTGGTTGCTTTTCTGGTCGGAACAGGAGATAAAAGGCTATCTCTTATTATTAAGTTCTTGATCCCACCACAGTCAAACATTCCAATTATTAAATAGCAAACAATGATACGAAATGTATTAATATATCGTAATAAATAATTTAGCAAAACAAAATATATACTACTATTATTAAAAACCGTAGAGAACAAACTAACTGTCTACAACTTACTAATAAAACCTATATGTACTTAAGGAGTAGAACTCTGGGGGACAGCCAAGCATTCCAACATCCACCGAATCCAAACAGTCTCGAATCGCACCCTCCATAATGACCTAATATCCCTTTTGTACAAGATATAATCCCTATCCGCTTCTCATCTTTCCATATTAAATTGATCAATCATCCTAATCCTTCAGCCCAATCCTTATCCAGCACCAATCATCCTTCCTCTCCACCAAGACCTAAAAGGAAGTGGCCCCGGGATCTACGTAGGCAGTGAAGTGTCGTGGAGTGACCAAAAATCAGTGTAATTGTAATTGTGATAATTGAAAGTGATATCGATAAATATTTTCTCTCCTCACGATATCACAGGCAACGTCTCATTCGCCTCCAATCCTTTCTGTTTGTGCAGGGTGTGGTTAGATGCCGCAAGGGAACTCCAGGTCATCCTAGAATCCTTCCTAACAACGAAGGCATTCCGTTGACAACTGGTGGCAACGGAGGCGTGGTCAAGCTACATATAATTTTATCAAATTACATAATACATATATTTGTAGACTGAATTAATTTCTTCTCTTCTCAGGTAAACATTAACTTGTTACTGAAAATAGAGGTGAAAAAGTAACATTTTACATTAATATAGTCTTTAAAATTCTAATAAGAACAGTGTTCGTGAAAGGCCATCATGAATAATTTGTAATCTAGATTGGTAGATTTAAAATACTTCCGTAAATATCCCACGCGAACCTAAGAGCTGCTTTTTTAATTCCTTCATTTACACATTCAAATCTAATCAAATAAGAAATTCGTCTAACATGATGAAAAAATAAAAGTAACCAATACCTAAAGCATTTATTAAAAATGATTTTTTCTTGAGTATAAGTTTCGTACATTTAATGCCTTAAAGGAGCACTTATAAATACTTATGAATAACAGAAAAACTAAATTAGTCTATATATACATATATGAGCAAGTAAAATATACATATGAAAGTTATTTACAATCTTGAGAAATAATCTATTTCAAACTTTTACATATATCATATCTTTGGTGCTATAGGACTAGTTAAATGTTTCACTGTGACTTATGAATTTATGTTCTTTATGTAAATTTCAGGATATAATCTAAATCATAAAATAAATGTTTATATGGTTTGGATTTGAATTTTACTGAGACCAAAAATGATGTGTATTGTTAAGAAATTATAAGGATCTTGTTGAGAAAAAAACGCATACTGATATTGGATTTTGAAATGAGTTGTTCACTTCGGCCTCCCTCAGAAGCAGACCAAAGATCTCATTAATGTAAAAAAAAGTGGAGTGGGTTTGTGTGACAGCTAGGGGCGAAATTACATTGAAATTCGCTTTAAGGCAGCCGGGGAGAACGAGCCCCTCACAGAATATTTCATTGGAACGGGGGGAGAATCCAGCCACGAATTGATTAGGTGGTTGCCGAGTTGCTAAATATTTTACACCCTACCTCCCCGTCCAGGACAACCGCTTGTCCAATTTCATCAGGACCTCAGTTTTTGCTGAACTAAGCTAAGTTTCATATTCCTTGTAGGAAAGTATGATTTTAACAAAAGATTCAAGGTTCCTTTTGTCAGCAAGAATTTTATTCCTTTCTATTTTAGCCTCACGTACGTGGTAAGATAGCATCCTCCAATGTAAATGAAATTTATTGGGATTTTCTGATTTTATATTGAATTTCCTATATGCCAGCCTTGACCGTTGTTTGCTAAACCCATGTCCGTAGGATCATACAAACAGACTCAACATTATCCACCAATACCTAAAACAAGGAGTTGGCAAGCTCGAAAGCAGTTCATGTTAAAACAAAATACATTTCTTTAAATAAATAGCAAAACGAAGAATTTACTCGTCTTAAAAGTTGTGAATTATTACATCTAGGTGCCTGAAATTTGTGAAATTTTTATGTTTGATCGTATGTTGTTTTCATCAAATGCACTGGTAGTTGTCTTTATTATCTCAAAATATAAACTTATTTAATAATGCTTATATTGATTACGAAGCATTATAGTAGAAACCCGAAAATTTTTGAAGAAAATGGGTAAATTGAATACACAGCTACACAACATAAAATAAAATTCAGGCCCTGAGAGGAGATTATGTTTTTTATTTAAGTCGTTACCAAAAATAAACGACTATTTGCTGTGTACTGCCTTTTAGAGCTTAAGAATACAAATTTGTGAGACCTCGACAAATGTAATAGTTCCATTTAGTTCCATGTTACTTTAAATATATGACTTTTCTCAAAATTTTGCGTTTTTGCTTATATATTAGTATTGATTATTTTTCCGATGTAAACAATCTTTGAGCTTTTACACAAAAATTGACCCAAGGCCTTCGGAGGTGATTTTTGAACTGATGCAATCCTTAAAATCCCCAAAATAGAACCCTTAAAAAATCTTCCCATGATTTTTTTTTTTTTTTTTTTTTTTTTTTTTTTAAGGCGTGTCAACCTTAGGGTCATTAACGCCATCGAGTGAATGTTTTATTATATTTTGTGGTGAAATATTTTCTTATTACTTTTGAATTTATTAAATGGTTAGATCAGCTTTTGAATTTTATTTAATTATTTATTATTGATTCTGGTATATTTTGCTTACTGAGATTACTTGCAATGTCATTTTCATTGGCAAATATAGATACAAACATACTCAAAATGTACACATACACACATACAGACACACATGGACACACCTACGCACATACACAAACCCAGTTCCATTCAACCTTACTCACAAATATTAAACATATAGATACAAACATACTCAAAATGTACACATACACACATGGACACACCTATGCACATACACAAACCCAGTTCCATTCAGCCTTACTCACAAACATTAAACACACTCACCATTCGCTATCTGTTCAATTGAATGCTTTAGATTTTATTAATTAGTTCCGTTTTGTCTATAAAGTTTAATAGCTTTCTAACGTTATCAGCATCATCTCCAAGGATTTCATCCATGACGTCTGATAACATTAGCTCTTCTCTAATTGATTGATATATTCGGCATTCTGTAAGTAAGTGTTTTACTGTTACTTGAACGTTGCATGATTCACAGATTGGGGGCGGTTCTTTAGAAAAAAGGAATGAATGCGTTAATCTTGTATGCCCAATCCGCAATCGACTTAAGGCAACTTCATGTTTTCTATTGATGCTGGGTGGGGTCTTCCAAGCTTTAACTGTCGATTTTATTTCTCTTAATTTATTGTCCTCTATTATCTGCCATGTAGATTGCCAGTTTTGCCAGACTATTTGCTTGAGGTAATTAATGATATCATTCTTTGGAACATTGTGATAGGGGATTCCTTCATTTACAGCTCTTTTCGCTAAGGTATCGACCTCCTCGTTCTCTTTAATTCCAGAGTGGCCGGGGACCCATACGAAAAGAACTGTTTTACTGTGAAGTTCTGCTATGGTTTCATGAGTAAGTGTGATTAATGGATGATCTGAGAATGGATTCCTTAAAGCATGAAGTGCAGACAACGAATCCGTAAAAATTACAAGATAATTATTGTTAGTATTTATATTTAAGGCTTTCGTTATGGCCAACAGTTCGGCAGTGAAAATGCTACACATATTGCTGAGGGTGAACAGATTCTTTGTGGCATTGGAGAGTGTAGCAGCACCAACTCCATCGATATCCTTAGAACCGTCAGTGAAAATATGACTAGCTTGTGGTAATTCATTTCGTATTTTAAGAAATTCTTGCTGATAAATATATTGGTTAGTATCTTTCTTCATGAATTTGGTTAATGCAAGGTTGATATTGGGAAAGGGTAGAGACCATGGTTCTCTGGAGGGTACAGCATTATGAATAATAGGCGGTAGAATAATGTTGAATTTAGTCAATAATTCTGATGCCCTGATGGGGAAAGGCTTTCTTGGTACTCTTCGTCTAGGCATGGTTACAAGATCCTGGATATATTCGTTAAAGGGGTGATTTTTGGAGGATATGATTGTAATGTAGAAGTCAAGTGTTAATAATTCTCTACGAAGTTCCAAAGGCAGTTCTCCTGCATCAACGCATAACAGTCAATACCAAAAAGCAAAAATATTAGTAGGAGAACCTTAGTGCCCTGGTGGGATAAACAATGTGAAGAGGCAATCAAGAATAGAAAAAGAGCATTAAGAAAATTTCAAAGACATCCCTGCTCTGAGCATTTAAACATATATATGATCGCTAGGAGAGAAGCAAGAAAAACCATAAACATCGCGAAAAGAAAATCTTGGCGGGAGTATGTCAGTCAAATCAACTGCCATACTCCTACAAGCGATATATGGCACATTGTAAAGAAAATTATAGGCCGTAAAGGAACAAACTGTACCGAAATAAATTTAATTTGAAAGACTCACTTACCAACACCTGGGGTGGTACAATTTATCCGGATAGACAACGGATAGCCAGGTTCAATGAGGTATGAAACCCAGGTGATCCAAATAAAAAAAAAGGGAAACAAGAAGATACTCCAGAGCTGGTAACTATATTGAAATAAGTACAAAAATGTTCCCAGTAAGATAACAAATACATGTACACACATATATATACCTTAAATATAATAAATATCTATGAATACCAAAAAAAATAAATAAATGCCCAATAAAAGGGTAAGCATGAATATATATATATATTTTAAATATCACAAGAAGAACCAATATCATTCCAATACTGACTAATATAGCAAAAGATATCGATAGATAAACATATATGTATATACACCAGATACTATCAGTAATCTGGGAAGAACAAAATTAGACTCTTAATAAAAGCATAAATATATATATATAGAAATATCACAAGAAGAATCAATATTATTCAAGTATTGAATAATATAGCAAAAGATATCGATAGATAAACATATATGTATATACACCAGATACTATCAGTAATCTGGGAAGAACAAAATTAGACTCTTAATAAAAGCATAAATATATATATATAGAAATATCACAAGAAGAATCAATATTATTCAAGTATTGAATAATATAGCAAAAGGTATCGATAGATAAACATATATACATATACACCAGATACCATCAGTAATCTGGGAAGAACAAAATTAGACTCATAATAAAAGCATAAATATACATACATATATATATATATAGAAATATCACAAGAAGGAATATCACTCAAATACTGAATAATATAGTAAAAGATATCGATAGATAAACATATATGTATATACACCAGATACTATCAGTAATCTGGGAAGAAGCCAACAATTGGACTCTCGATAAAACATAAATATATATACATACACCAGGTATAATCATTAATGTGGGAAGAAGCAAAAATATAGACTTTGAATAAAATCTTAATAATAACTGAAGTCCATAACTATCCAATAAATTGGCATAGTACACACATCGGGAAGAACTATTGAATTGCAACTACATGTACAATTCCAAAACCTGGCATAGACACCAATATCAGATTACAACCCAAAATTTTGGTGATCTGGCATTGCCTATAACTTATTTAGCGATAGTAAACTTAACTTTTCCCAAATTTTTAAGTTATACACAATATAGTTACTTGCACTCATGGCAGTACTTGAACGGCAAAAAAAATTTAAATGAGGCCTGGAGATAAATGAAACGTGGAGACTGGTGTCCAGCAGAAGATAAAATGTATGGGTTACTCACTCATATGTCCCACAATATGCTCTAAAAGCCTACCACATGGAGTTCCAATCACATGTTCGGCCAAAACGATAAAACGAGAAGACAAATGCCGCCTCTTCGAGCTACTGGATCTTCATTTTCATTGTTAACAAAAAGGACGCCTCAGTCCCTCCTTAAAAGCTGGAAACCTCATACTTACAAAGAAAAACTTTGTTTTCTAGCACCTGCTTCTACGCCATTTTCTCACAGACTCCCCCTAGAACCGACGCCACTCCTCCAAGGCCTACCGACCACGGGAAAAAAAACAGAAGAATAAAAATCTTAAATTATATACGAAACTATTACATCCAAAATGGAGAAGAAAATTGACTATCTTTTGTGGATAGTAAACATTTACAAGTGGTGCGAATTCCAAATAAAATATAAAACACAAAATGTTATCAGTCCAAAGAGGTAGAGAAAGCAGGTTCTCACTCCCCGCAGGGCGCCACGTCACAATACCCCCTTCCTTAGAGGGAGAACCGCCAGAAATTATCAACAATTGTAGGGTTTGAGGTTACGAGCATGCCATTTCCCTGCTTGTGATCCTTTCTCATCTTCCAACCAACAGACTCCAGCAGGGCTAACACGGGTGACCTTGAAAGGACCAATAAACTTGGGCGCTAGCTTGGCACAGAACGAATTGGGTTTAGAGGATTGCGGAAAGCTCTTCCTGAGGACTTGATCTCCAGGCTTGAAAGTCTCTTCCCTTCGTCTAAGGTTGTAACGGTTCATCTGTGTATCTTGGGCTTTCACCACATTTTCTTCTACAGCGTGGAAGATCTCCTTCATTTTCTTCATACGTTGAGCCCATCTTTCTCTGGCTGGACTAACATCCTGATTCAGATCAATATCATGGTCATGACTAGTAAAACGGGGGCTATTAGCCATGCGGAGTTCCCGACCATAATTGAGGAAAGCCGGAGAGAACTTGGTGGACTCTTGGCAAACGGAATTGAGCGCAAACTGGATTTCGCCAATGAACTTATCCCAGTTCTTGTGAGATCCCTGCAAGTAAGAAGTGATGATCTGTTTAATGTTACGATTAGACCTCTCCACAGGATTGGCTTGGGAATGATAGAAAGGGGTGCGATGATGATAGATACCGCAAGACTCGGTGATCTTACCAATACATTTGCTTACAAGATTAGTACCATTGTCGGTGATGATGACTCTGGGACAACCAAAACGGTTAAGGATGACATTTCTAAACTTTTCAGCAACCAAAGCAGCAGAGGTATTCCTTAAGGGGACTAACTCCACCCAACGTGTGAAAACATCTTGAAACACCAAAAGGTGGGTAAATCCTTGAGCACTACGAGGATAAGGGCCCATTATGTCAAAGCTGACGCAATCCCAAGGGGCTTGGATATGCCGATGCTGCATCCATCCTCTACTGGGCTGATTATTGGCTTTCACTCTCTGACAACCTTTGCAACGGCGAACAAAACGTGAAATATCATCATACATACCAGGCCAGTAATATGATTGTGCAACGCGCCAATAGGTCTTGGCAATACCAGGGTGTCCTGCTTGTGTAGCTGCATGGTTCTCCTCCATAACCTTGTTCCTTTGGTACGAGGGCACGACTAACTTCCAAGCTTCAGGTTCTTCTCGATCCATTCCATTCTTCTTGGCATCTTTTCGATAATAGTACAGACGTTCTTGACGAACCATCCATTCAGGGTGGTTATGAGGCTGACTCTTCACCCGCTTCATCTTCTAATCATACCATAAATCAGCTGGGCCAACTGCTTCTAATGAAAATACTCTGGTGGCTGAACCACCCGGGATTCCCGGTTTACACTTGGGACAATTAATTTTTGTTACTCCAGAATGTCCACACCTAAAACAAAATCGTGATCGAGGCAAAGTGCATTTACGATATACATGAGGTCCTTTACAATTCCAGCATTGCAGTGGAGCTTTCCTTCGAACCGGTGGTGGAGCTCTATCTTGATGTGGGCGAGGTGCAACAGGACAAGCTAGAACAGGGGAGCAATAAGATACCTTAAGGCTTTTATTCTCCTCCGATGGAGAGGATGAGTTGTCCTCTACTGAATATAATTGGTATGTCGGGGAGGTAATCCTCTTCTTTTTGCCAGCTGAACTGTCAGGCTTCTTCACGGGTCGAACTTCTTCAGACATCAACTCTGCTGTCTGACTGCGACTGGTTATAAATTTAATTAAATCATCATATGAAGGAAAGGAAGTAGATGAATATTCATCTTCAAATGCGCGACGACTACCAGGATCTAGGTTTGTCAAAGCCAATTGCAATTTCATGAAGTCCTTAATATCAGGAATACCAACTTTTTCCAAAGCACAAAAGCTATTAGTATGGGTGGTTAAAAACCGCTGAAGTTCCTTATGTGAACAATTCGACAGAGGAGAAAACTCCGTGACCTTACGGAAATATATACTAGCCAGGCGTCTCTTATTCTGATATCTATTTTTCAAGGCTTCCAAAGCAATGACATAATTTTGGGGAAGTAAATCAATTCCAGCGATGACCGAAAGTGCATCGCCAGATAATGAAGATCTTAAATATTGAAATTTTGCAATATCGGAGATATTTTTGTTGTTATCAACGACAGATTCGAACAATGACAGAAATTCCACAAATTTCTCAGTCTCCCCTGAGAATGTAGGAATAGAGATACGAGGGAGGAGGTTATCACTGAGCGGAGTAACATGAGTAATTTCTCCTTTATTCAAAGGTTGAACAGTTGCTGTCTGCGCAAAGGCAAGATAATTCTCTTTTGCTTGATCTACTGCCTCAGAGAAAGGACCTTTCTTCCGCTGAGATAGAGATAGTAAAATTCCCAATTTCATCATCATTTAATGAAGCATTAAAGAGCTCAATTGCTTCACAGATGTCTGTCCAATCCGTTTCAGACTTAAGCAACCTATCAAATTTTGTTCTAAACTTAGAAGCAGTTTCAGCTGTCAAAGCTTTTGACGTCTGAAAAATATCGCTGACCAAGGCAAACACTTTTTCCCTACGAGAAAGCAAAAATCTATATTTTTGAACGGTAGACAACTTCTCAAATGAAGACATGATGACAATTATACAAGAAACGACACTAAATAAATATAGAATAAAAATAGGAACTAACCACTACTAGGGTAAGACAGATATTAGACAAAGAAGAGCGAATATAAATATCTATGTAACATAAGAAGCTAAATTACCAAATAAAAGTGGAACCAAAAGTCCAATGTTCGGGCGCCAATAAATTGTACCGAAATAAATTTAATTTGAAAGACTCACTTACCAACACCTGGGGTGGTACAATTTATCCGGATAGACAACGGATAGCCAGGTTCAATGAGGTATGAAACCCAGGTGATCCAAATAAAAAAAAAGGGAAACAAGAAGATACTCCAGAGCTGGTAACTATATTGAAATAAGTACAAAAATGTTCCCAGTAAGATAACAAATACATGTACACACATATATATACCTTAAATATAATAAATATCTATGAATACCAAAAAAAATAAATAAATGCCCAATAAAAGGGTAAGCATGAATATATATATATTTTAAATATCACAAGAAGAACCAATATCATTCCAATACTGACTAATATAGCAAAAGATATCGATAGATAAACATATATGTATATACACCAGATACTATCAGTAATCTGGGAAGAACAAAATTAGACTCTTAATAAAAGCATAAATATATATATATAGAAATATCACAAGAAGAATCAATATTATTCAAGTATTGAATAATATAGCAAAAGATATCGATAGATAAACATATATGTATATACACCAGATACTATCAGTAATCTGGGAAGAACAAAATTAGACTCTTAATAAAAGCATAAATATATATATATAGAAATATCACAAGAAGAATCAATATTATTCAAGTATTGAATAATATAGCAAAAGGTATCGATAGATAAACATATATGCATATACACCAGATACCATCAGTAATCTGGGAAGAACAAAATTAGACTCATAATAAAAGCATAAATATACATACATATATATATATATATATATATATAGAAATATCACAAGAAGGAATATCACTCAAATACTGAATAATATAGTAAAAGATATCGATAGATAAACATATATGTATATACACCAGATACTATCAGTAATCTGGGAAGAAGCCAACAATTGGACTCTCGATAAAACATATATATATATACATACACCAGGTATAATCATTAATGTGGGAAGAAGCAAAAATATAGGCTTTGAATAAAATCTTAATAATAACTGAAGTCCATAACTATCCAATAAATTGGCATAGTACACACATCGGGAAGAACTATTGAATTGCAACTACATGTACAATTCCAAAACCTGGCATAGACACCAATATCAGATTACAACCCAAAATGTTGGTGATCTGGCATTGCCTATAACTTATTTAGCGATAGTAAACTTAACTTTTCCCAAATTTTTAAGTTATACACAATATAGTTACTTGCACTCATGGCAGTACTTGAACGGCAAAAAAAATTTAAATGAGGCCTGGAGATAAATGAAACGTGGAGACTGGTGTCCAGCAGAAGATAAAATGTATGGGTTACTCACTCATATGTCCCACAATTAGCTCTAAAAGCCTACCACATGGAGTTCCAATCACATGTTCGGCCAAAACGATAAAACGAGAAGACAAATGCCGCCTCTTCGAGCTACTGGATCTTCATTTTCATTGTTAACAAAAAGGACGCCTCAGTCCCTCCTTAAAAGCTGGAAACCTCATACTTGCAAAGAAAAACTTTGTTTTCTAGCACCTGCTTCTACGCCATTTTCTCACAGACTCCCCCTAGAACCGACGCCACTCCTCCAAGGCCTACCGACCACGGGAAAAAAAACAGAAGAATAAAAATCTTAAATTATATACGAAACTATTACATCCAAAATGGAGAAGAAAATTGACTATCTTTTGTGGATAGTAAACATTTACAAGTGGTGCGAATTCCAAATAAAATATAAAACACAAAATGTTATCAGTCCAAAGAGGTAGAGAAAGCAGGTTCTCACTCCCCGCAGGGCGCCACGTCACAAAACACTATAAATCTACTTAAATCTGGACTATCAGTAATTACGAGCCCTACAGATATTGCGAATCTTCTTGCAGAACATTTTAAAAACATTTCATCTAACTCTAACTACTGCCCTGAATTCTTAGTAACGAAACATCTGGTAGAATCACAACCAATAGAAATAAATAGAGATCCCATTAATCCACTAAATTTACCATTTACTTATTTAGAATTAACTCTAGCTCTGGAATCTCGCAAGGACACCTCTCCTTTCCCATGATTGATTCGAGGAATGTGTCATCTAAAGAAAATTAAGTAAACGTCCTATGATAAATTAATTATGCTTTCAATTTTTAATTAAATGCAGGGCGTATCCATGATTACTAAATACAAAAGCGAGTTTGCTTACCATTTCTCTGGAAAAAAAGTACATGATACATTTTAGGAGACCTTATCTTGGTGACAAAAGTTTTAATAGGGCAGGCGGTACTTGTTTTCAGAATACTCGAACACTCAAAGTCTCAATCCTGTGAAGTAGTATCATAGAAAAACTTGATTAATATTATTAAATATATTCAAAGTGCAATTTCAAGACTCGAACAATTCCAATCCACCCGTTTTTAATGATTACTTTTTTACATTATAATTTTACCTCCGACAAAAATTAATGGAAGCATGTACATACATATGTAAATCCCTTCATGGAAGTAAGAAAAAAATTATTAGAAAAGCTGTTATGCAAAATGAATATATATTAGAAATATGATTAAATTACAGTGTTCGTGCAAACTTTTGATAGACAGGACGATGCTGAAAAGTGGAAATCTGCGTGTTAGACAGCTGGTAGTTTGGCTTGAATTATGCAGAGAACGAAATCCAACCTACCTCAGACGAGAGATGGTTGAATTGCAAATGGCACTACGTAATGAAGTTGCTAAGCGGTCATAGACCCGCGCATGAATATACCACAACTGCAGGTAAATACCGCGCAGTTTCTCATAAAGCCCTTGCAACGGCATTTGGGAAGGTAGTAATTTTCTGTTAGCTCGTTTCGGTGGACTGTAACGGTTAAAGTGATATCTATTTTTGGAAATATTTGACTCCAACGAAGGCGGTATGTTTTTTTGGTGTAAATGTCAAATTAAAAGGTTACACAAATAATAAGTCTGGTTTGGTAAACAATGTGTAAGCTCACAAATTTGTTCAAGAGGTATGTTTCGCTGTACATAACGGGATAATACTGTCTACTTGGTTTTTCCGAATAATCTCATATTGATCTCGAACCTGGTCTTTCGTCAAGAAAATGGATATAAAGACGACCTTTGGTGTATTTATTTAAGAATCACACAACCTGAAATGGGTATTGGCAGTACAAAAAGAATGCACAGAATGTATACCCAGGAAACATACCACGTGATTTTGCAAGGATCTTAGGCCAGATCTGGTGAAGACTAGCTTGGTATTGAGTTGGTGGAAAAAATTGTGGACGTTCATTTAAAATTAGTGGAACCGTAACGAGTTAAATTGACATTTTTTGTATTCATTTATATTTATTGCTGGATGCTCAAAAATATTTCTTCCTTTGACTGATGCCTTAAACGATATACAAATAACGCTTATTTATTTATTTATTTTTTTTTTTTTTATTTTTATTTTTATACGGGACATCTACATCTAGGTCATTCGCGCCGACATCCAGGGTGCAGCGAGGAATTTTACCAGCGAGCCGTGGGATGATAAAATTCCTGCCGGAGTTTGGGAATCGAACCCACCATCTCCCGCTTATGAATCCAAGGCGCTAGCCATTAGACCACGGGAGACCCTGCTTATTATTATTAAAGGAAAAGTCAGCATTTCAAAATTTGTTATTTCATAATTTTGTAATTTCACAAAATTTTCAGACTACATAATTGATACCATGCGTTAATAATAATAAAAATCACAAATAAAGGCCAAGGAAATGAATAAAAAATTAGAAAAAGTAGTAATATATAAATATATAAGAGAAAAAAATATATAAGGGAAAAATCTTTAGTTTAATTAAATATTCAAATATTTTTCGATCCTATCTCCTGTTCATAAAAAATACTATCCCGTATTATGTAAACACACATGTATAGGAAAATATATTTAGACAGTCAGCTATTTAAAAAAAATATATATACCGGTCAACGCCACTCTGGTGTGGAATGCAGATTGAAATCTTCTTGGTTTAAGCAGCTTCAGCAAAACGTGTTTTTTTTTTAATTACCTACATTTGAGGCAACAAAACAATAGATCATAAGGAGGTCAAAATTGTTTAATACAACATTGAAAAAATCCCAGCAACAAAATGGGGTAAAATTTTAAATTTGTATAATAAATATTGTTTTAAATTATTTCTAATCTATAGTTAGAACTTATTAAGGTTTATACATACAAAAAATACATATATTACAATTATTAAAGTATACGTTTGACCAGAGATTCGTGTTCTTTTCAGTGGGGCTTATATTTAGATATATTTGTGCAGATATACGCTGACTGGTTGAGCGATGAGTGAGAAAGACATGAAGTTGAGAGGAAAGGCACACGTCAAACACGGATAGCGGCTCTGTCACTCTGTGAAGTGTCACTAACCGTAAGTAATACAAACAAACTGGGTTGTCGCACATTCGTGAAGTTCTTTCAACGTTTGTGATGACCAATTTTCACACTCAAATACATGAAACATAGGACCTGCGTGTCAAATTGTAAAGGTTTTCATCACAAGAAGAAAAACCTATGTAATATATAATAAGAAAAAGGTAACAAATTTATCTATGATAAATCAATATTATCCTGCTCGGAATAGACAAATGTTTTAAAATTAAATACCAATTATGCGCCACTACGAGGTGTTCCTGGTTTTTCTGAAGCATTAAATATTGGACCCCTCTGTCGCCAATGCGGTAGAGAGACCGAAACCCCTGCACATGTGCTAGGAAAGTGTCCAAGAAACATGCTCCTTGTTACCAGACGGCATCATAACATAAAGCATAAGATCATCTCACTTCTCGAAGAAAAACAGTTCAAATGCCTTGAGGAAGTTTATGGTGTTGACAATGACGGCTCGCCGATATTATTGCCTTCAAACAAAAATCGAAGACGGCTTATATTATTGACCCGACAATAAGGTATGAAAAGAATGATCCCCTGCAGGCAGAAGAAGTGAATAAAGAAAAAATAGCTATATACTCTAAATGCATCCAATTCTACCAGGAAAAATTCCAGGATACTTTTGGTAGAAGAGAGTATGTTTTTTTTTTTTTTTTTTATAATTTATTTATGAGCACCCCGCATTGACAGCGTTTCGCCCAAGAGAGTATGTAGTCCAAGGCCTATGGTTCGGGGCGAGAGGGACAGACATAATCTACAAATTATGTCCAGACCTATAAAGTAATTGTATAAATACAAAATTTCATTCAAATTGATTTCATTTAATATATATATATATATATATTTTTTTTTTCTTGTATTATTTCGTCACCAAAATTTATGTTCTCGGCAAAACTCCTAATTAATTTTAAAATAAACCATATTTTAACCACTTGAAATGAATTTTTGAAAGATTGATAAGTACGCTGTGTTTTTAGCAACCCAATACATTTGGGCAGCCCTCTTTAATTTGTTTTAAATAAAGAATTTCTTCTTCTTCTTCTTCAAAGTATTTCTCGGAAAGCATTAGGAAACTATTTAAAGTTGGATAATTTAATTATTATTTAATTGAGAGGAGATCGTTGACTGTTAGTTATGTGAAGGTAGAAATTGTCAGGGTTCGGTTGTGTCTCTATAAAATTACATTTGTTATGTGAAAATTGGTTTTATTGTTTGCCAACATTTCGGCTTGAAATTCAAGCCTTTATCAAGGCTGTAAAACAAGTAGGACAGATTTAATACTAATATATATATATATATATATATATATATATATATATATATATAAATATGGTTTTAGACAGTGAGGGCAAACCTTATTCAGAATAGTGAATGAATGTATTGTTTTATTCATGAATGAAGAATAATTACTTTAAAATTTATTTTCAAATTATTCGAACAATCAGTCAGAATAAACATATTCTTTTGAACAATGAAAGATGTATTACGATGTCGATAGGCGGAAATATGCATGTATATATATATATATATATATATATATATATATATATATATATATATATATATATATATTGCTTTGAGGAGGATTTATTAATTCTGTGAATAATTCATGATGTACTCTATGAATAAGATCCCAGCAACAAATAATAATAAGAATAAGATATTTTAGTGAATTATTCATCATTCACTAAAAATTTATTTGAATGATCATTCGAATAATAATTTATTCGAATAATGCCCATAACTGGTTTTGGAGTTATTTAAGTTTTGTTAACAATTTTTTTAACTTTATAATTAATTATTATGTTTTCAAATGGTTACTATGCATTAAAACGAATATCTAATTGCTTGTGATATATTTAAGAAAAAAAAAACGAAAATGTAAAAATCCTCTTCTTAGTTAATATTTCTTTTTTTTCTTTTTTTTTTTTTTTTTTACTTCCTCTTCATCAAACGTAACCAAAATGTATTTATCTTTGTTCGGATTAAAGACAATCCATTGTTTCCAACTTTATAATTAATTAATAATGATTTTTGGGGGGGGGGTTGACCCAAATTGTTTCATTGAGTTCTTATTTAAAAGGTTCAATGATTTTATATTTATTTATTTATAATTCTGTATTGTAATATACAACCTGTACTGAGTACAACAATAAATCGTAAAACAATAATCGATAGTTTATGGATCCATAAGAGGGGATAAGAAAATCATTATTGCACTCCCTATTATGCAAATTTAAAAAATAAAGACTCTTTTATTTAGCAGTAATTTTTTCAAATATGCCCTTATGATTTCAAATCTACTGATAACTGTTAAAACTTATTTATCCGGCCTAATTATGTGGTAGATGAATTACCTTCTTATGTTTAGGATGAGTAATTAATTTTGTAAATAGTCTAAGAGGCATTGGTGGAAGGTAAAACCTTTATTATTATTTTTAACTTTTGGCCTATTGTGTTACAATTCATCAAATGTTATAAAAATTGATGACTATTTGTACGTTTAGCTGATGTTATGATGTTTTTCTAAATGTAGTTACAAAAAATATATTCTTGTAAATCAACCATTTGCGGGAGTACGGTGTGGATGTTGCTGAAGTGTATTGGTTTCCAATGTTAGACATCTTGTTACAGGAAGGAAGCCCTATTGGTGTCTGATCAGTAGCTCAAGGGTGCTTCCGTAGGTATTCTTTGTTACGGTGTCTTACCGTAGACAAAATCTGCGGACGTTCATCTCGGAAAACTTAAATATAGTCGTTATTTATTATTGTTTCCCCTGTTTTCTAATATAATTAGCTAATAAACAATTTAAGCTTATATGATATATATATATATATGTATCATAGCCATCTCATATAATGTGATTAGTTACAAGTATTATTATCACTAATTTAAAAAGGTTAATTCTTATAATTATTCTCGACTTATTATTTTATGCCAACTAAGATGATTAAACTTTTAAATTTTTTTAATAAAATAGATTTGTCATTGGCGTATAACAATATTGGTAAATACACGATTTTAAACAGCTTTAAGAAATTCTATATTAGTAAAACAACAACAAATTCAGTACTTACCTACATATTGTGGCACGTGTAAATGTTTTAGTTCACCAATTAATAGTGTTAAAATATCTAAAAAAATATTGAAAATTATAAATTAATTTAAATATTAAATATTATTAGCAGGAATCGTATGGCTTTGAATATCTGAGCTATCGCAACATGTTTGCAATGTATTTTTTGTTATCCAAAATTATTTTATTCATTTTATTTTGGAAGTATGTGTTCTATTTTGTGCAATTTTACAATATATTTTTATTACTGACGATGGCGGAATAATGGTAACTTGAATGTTGAACTGGCCTTTTCCGTCTTGAAGTATATTTTAGCATCAGCTAGCTTATAATGACTTTTAAACCCCCCATCATCTCCCGCATAGAATCTAAGGCGTTAGCCACTAGACCTCGGGGAAACCCACTTATTCGTAATCTATCTTGATTTGATTTGTATAACACTGATGCCACTTTTTTTTACAGCATTGGTTGGTCTCTGCAGATCACGCTGTAAGTGTTCGGTAGCTCTTTTCGGCATATACGCCTTACTCCTTAGTCAAGAATAACACTTAAGTCTATTCATGAAGTGAATCAAAAAATAGGAAAACATTGATTAAAGGTTAGGGTCAGTTATGTGCTTTGTGAGTGAGTTCATATTGTAATATATTTTTAATCAGTTTTATATGATCGAGAATTATCAGTAAAACATTATTATTTATTTTTATCACCGTGGCCACTTGACTCAATCTGTCGCACAATCTTCGATAATTAAAGAATTCAATTTTCAAATAACTAAAAATGTATATATATATTGATTTCATGAGTCCTAGTAGTAATATTTCTTCGGTATATTTTATTAAAACAGTAACCTTTAGCAAGTGTTATAGGATTTGTGCTAGTAAAGGTTATACATTAATGGAATGGAGCCCCGTCCATAGATTGCTTTGTTCAACTAGAATTCATAACCCTCAGATCCCACACAGCTATTGTCCTGTATTTTCAGGACCTGCGGGCTTGCTCTAGACACACCTGATAAATTCAACAATATAAACTCTAATGTATTCACATAATAAATTGGACGGTTTAATAATTTGTAATTGTTTATTTTCTGTTTCTCCTACTTTGTAAAGAAACCGATTAGCATTCTCGGACTCTTTACAAAAACATGAGTCCTGTGAAAATCGTGTAGCTTCAAAGACTATTCTCTTTTTGCCATGCGTGTTTACACTTAATAATCTTGGTGTAATATGGAAATCTTAGAAGAGAAAGTCCCTAAAGTAGTAAAAAAAAACGAAAATGTAAAACTCCTCTTCTTTGTTAATATTTCTTTTCTTTTTTACTTCCTCAACAAGAAACGTAACCAAAATGTATTTATCTTTGTTCAGATTAATGACAATCCTTTGTTTTCGACAGTAATAAGTCTTGTTTCGTTTTTCTTTAATGTCGTATAATACATATACACGTAGGTGGTTTATTTCGAAATACCGGGAGGGCTGTTAACGTTGGACCTAACAATAATTTCAAGTGAATTTCTCCCGAAATAACATTGGCTTAGCGATTTAGCATTCGACTCGTGCTATTTGGGTCATGAGTTGGAAACTGAGGAATTCACTGTCTGGTTGCTAGTGTCAATGTTTGGGGTTTGGAATCTCGAAAGGCCCACCCAGCCTTTAGTGGGCATCTGAAAATAAGACTGCAGGTACATAGAACTCAAGACACTGTCTCTCTAGTACTAAAGAACCAAGAATCAAATATATATATATATATATATATATATATATATATATATGTGTGTGTGTCTTAAAACGGTCGTGGCTCCTACTCCGAGTTCTTTGGCATGTTCCCTTGTGCTTTTTGAGTGACAAGCTTCAACCCTTTCTTTCAGGTGGTCATTTTCAATCTTGGTTTCTGGCCTTCCTCGCTCCTCGTTGTCAAGGTGAAAATTTCCACTTCGAAACCTGGAAAACCACCGGTAAACAGTTCGTTCATTCAGCGTTCCCTCCCCGAACGCCGTGTTAATGTTCATACACACCTCAGCAGCGCTATGACCGAGCTTAAATTCATAACGCAAAATAATACGGATTTCCGTTGAAGTCATAATTTAAGTTTTTTTTTTTTACTCAGAGGATCGTTCTCACAACACATTACGCAAGTTACTGATTAAATAATAGGAATAAAAGAGCTTTAATTCTATACGAATAACAATGATGTTTGTAAATAATGAAATAAAAAAGGGAAAGGATTAAATCGCAAAGTAAACAAAGCTGACATTTCATACGGTACAGCCTGATACTAATGATCTGAATCGATCTTTTAAATGAACGATCTTTTTAACACGATATATCGATTTTTTGAATAGATCTCCAAGGGCCGATCTTTTCAAAGAATCGATCTCCAAGGGCCGATCTTTTTAAAGATTCGATCTATCTAGAATACCGTGAAATACCGTGTTTTATTTCAAATATTCAAATACTTAATCTTTATTGCTAGTCAATTTCATTTCTAAAGAATTCTCATTTATTTAGTTGAATTAGAAATTTACTGAACAGTGGCCTTTGTCTAGTAACAGATACCATTCGTTTCTCCAACTAGATAATAAAATTAAAATAGAGTTTCAAACTGTGTCCTTAATTTGAATAACCATTTCTGTATATTAACATTATTTTTTTCTCATTTCATAAACATATGCCTATATGTAGTAATACCCATATATTTCAATATGATGTAACAGTAGTAGTTTCATTATCTAATATTTTTGTTAAAAAAATGGTCTTAAATATTTCTACTCTTAGGTTAGAGATATATTTTTCATATTATCAAGTATTTAATAATAAATCGACTTATCGATTCATTGTATTGTTGGGCGATTCTGGAAGGAGGAGCGATTCGACTCGAAATGAAATACAAATTTCGAGTGAGTAGCCGTGAAATGATCCATAACGATGATCGACCCATATCGAAGATCGATCCATATCAAAGGTCGATCTTCTGAGCCTAGAAAAACGATCCTTTGAATCGATCTGAACTTGTCGATGTTTTTTGTGGATAGATCTTCTTATTTCGATTCGAATCAATTCGAAAGATCAATTCAAATTTGAGAATCGCCCATCACTAACTTATACCCTGAAGCTTCGTGAAGAGAACAATATGTCATATATTGCCTTGGCAACGCCTACCATACAGAAGCTTACTATTAGTGAGCCTATTATTTTTTTTTTATTTTATATATATATATATATATATATATATATATATATATATATATATATATATTCCCGGCTGGCCACCATATTATTAGACCAATTATTATTATAATCAAAGCCCTATGTTATCACCTATCATCGGATTATATTTAATTTTCAGATCATGACCAATTAATTCAAAACCAATTACTTTATTGTATTTCTTATTATTATTTATCCCCTTTTTTTATTGTTTTTATTTTTTTTATTCAATAGAGCAGATTACCCTTGTTGCGTAGCTCTCGAAATGAATGAATAAATAAATAAATATTAGTGAGCTTAGCCACCTAACCCATTCATACTCAATGGAAAACTAGCAGAGACCAACCTGTGCAAGTTGTAATGAGACTTTGACTGTTAAACACATACTGATAGACTGTAGACTGCGTAGTGACTTCTTCGTGACCTTCACGACGTACTGACTGAAGGTAGTCCATACATCGGCACAATACTCGAACACAACTTGAAATGAAATGGAATGAAAACCTTTTATTTAAGTTAAACAACTTACATTCCAGATATATACATTTTTTTATTTTTTATTTTTTTATTATTTTTTTTATAACATTAAATCATGTTTGGACTATTTTTTCATAAAATTAATAGTCTCTCAAATTAAGCATAAAATCAGTTAATGCTGAGGTTTGAGTCCGGTTTGTGTTCTTATACGTCTTGTAGCCAGACGAGGTAGTGCACGTTGCCAAGTCTCTTCCATTCCTTTCCACAGGTCTTTCAAACCCCTGCATCCCATGGGGTTTCTGGCCTCCCTGATCGTCTTTTCCCATCTCTTGGGTACCATTCAAATACTTTTTGGACCCATGTGTTGGGGGTTTTCCTCATTATATGCCCATCCTGGTCTTCCTGTCCTTCCTGGTGATTCCAAGGATGTACCTCTCCATTGCTCTCTCCGTCAGTCTAAGTTTTTGAATTACCTTGCTGTTTATGCACCAGGTCTCGCATCCGTATATCATGGTTGATAACACGGTGCTTTCCCACAGCTTCCGCTTTATATCTGAATTTGCTTGGGACTTGAATAAATACCTGTGCTTCAATAGTGCTCTCCAGCCTTGCGCACACCTACGGGATATCTCGCATAGCTATTGGTATCAACCAGTTGTCCAAGGTAGATAATTCTGTCGACTTCTTCTAACCTGACATCTCCAAGAACAACATCCCATGAAGAGTTGATGTTTAAGACTTTACACTTACTCAAGTTGAGCCTTAGGCCTATTTTCTCTCCAGCACTTATTAGTTCCTTTGCCATAGTCGCAATTCCTTCAATCGACTTCCCGATAATGAGAGTATCGTCAGCAAATTCCAGATGGTTGAGAAACTCTCCATCTATATTTATGCCAAATTCACTCCATTCCAGGGCGTCAATAACATCTTGCAAAACATTATTAAAAAGTCGAACACAACTTATATAACAAAATATAAACCTTAAATTAACTCGAATTAATTTACATCGTTTACATTCCTTTTTTTTTTTTTCTTTCTTTAAATTGATCCTCTTATTTTTGTAATGTTATTATAATTCATCAATTTTTTTTTGTAATGACTATGCCTGTGCAGCATTCGAGTTCCGGTTTACTATATAAATAGGCATATATTATATATGTAGGAATAAGCAATTACTAGAGTATATTTAGATACTCAAATTAGTTTCTTCAATTCTTGATGCTGTTGTTTGTTATTTTATCTGTTTTTGTTTTCATTTTATTTATTTTTTAATTTAGTTTTTGGTGTTGTTTTTTTTATTCATTTTTTTTGTTTTGTTTTTTTGACTAGACTGAAAACACTTCCTTCATCATGAGCTCATCACTAAAATTGCCTGACTCCCTACTTTTTAGTGAAGTACCCCTAACATTCTGGCGGCCATCTTGTTTGCGGGATAAACAATGTCAGAAGTGCTTGGACAGTTCATGTAATTTCTTCTAGATATTGTATTGAATATTATTTTAATAGTAGTGCAACTATGGTTACATCATGCGGTGCTTATGGGTGTACTAACAAAGCTACAAAGGGATCGGATATTCACTTTGTTTCGTAAGTATTTACTACTTGATTATCAAAGGTTCTTTCCCCAAGCTCAACAAGTAACTTGTTTTCACCCTGAAAAGCCACCAAATCCCTAACCTTAGGCCATTGTACATATAAAAATAGTTTCTTTACATAAATATGTTCCATCCTGCTAAAAATATTTAATTATTCAATGAAACAGAAGCGCCCATGCACTTTTCAAATAATTGTTATTGTTTCATAACGTTTTGTCCATCAAAGAATATTTTTAAGTCATGATACACAGATCTGAAATTGAGTTTCATTATATATCATGAGTTTCATTAATTGTAGATCATTATAAAATATGATGGGTTGAGAAGCCAAGGGATACAAGTGACGTTATAAGCATTTTGAGATATTACTGTTCAAAGTTAAATCGTTTTTGTAAATTCTCTGATAAGCGTAAGTCTGTATAATGTTTAAATTATGTTTCTACTATGCATCAATTGATTTTTCAGTAATATAGTTTAAAAAAAAATTGTGAATGTCTATTATCAATTTATAATTATCTACCCCTTGGCCTCCAAAGCCAAACAATATTGATATTTATTGTCAGGATACTTTTTAAGCATAGCTCAATAAACAACTCACCTTATGACTTGTTACTCACAAACTTCAACTTATGAATTTTTTTCAGACAGAACTAAAATTGAAGGGTAGATTTGAAAGATGTTGCACCTTAAAGCCACAATAATGGCACAGTAGACACATATCAGTTACGGTGAGCAGAAGGTTCGTCCCATACTTATTAATGATTTGGGCAGGAATAGTTATAGTTATAACCTCCTGATGATGCACCAGATAGCACGTAAAACATTGCACTTGGCTTGCCTGACAATTCTTAACTTTTTGGCGACAACGTTCAACATATGGGAATTGTGCGGATTAAGTGGGTGTTATTTGTAAACTTGGTCCTCATACATCATGTGCTTTATAATGTCGAACTAGGAAAACTATGAGAGCAACAAAATAAAATCCCCTGGCTCGAGAATCTAGTTTTAAGAGTGAAAATAGCATATTTTCATCCCACACCATTGCGGGATAAGCGGTGATAAGGTTAACGCGGTGGCTGCTACAGTATTTTTTTTTTAGGGTTCTGGTGTTGATGGACTTAGTGGTATGTCTCGCACTAGAACTGGCGTCCTAGGCAATAACGCAAACTTCAAGTTTTCTAACTGACTGATCTAAAGCGCAATTGTTGAAAATAAGTATCTCAGAAAAAAAATTAGCAGCTAATTCGCTGATGACAGTGCTAAATGATATATACAACTATCTAACAAGATTTTTTATTTATTTTTTTTTTTTTTTATTTATTTTTTTTTTTTTACGGCGCATCTACTTCTAGGTCATTAGCGCCGACATCCAGGGTGCAGCGAGGAATTTTCCCAGCGAGCCTTGAGATGAGAAAATTTCTGCCGGAGGTGGGAATCGAACCCACCATCTCCCGCTTATGAATCCAGCGTGCTAGCCACTAGACTACGGGAGACCCCTAAGATTTTTTTTTTATTATCTTTAAAAGTTCTCAGAATCGACCAAGTTTCATTCACATGTGTTTCTGGTAATACATAAATCCGTTTTGTATATAAAATGTTCGTGAAGTGGACATAACAATAAAGAAAAATAGAAAGTGATCTTGATGCCTCCAATGAAAGATCGACGCTTTGAAAATACATTTTTCAAACACAATTAAAAATAAAACAGGTTACATACAATCTCAGGTCGGACCTTCATGACAATTTACCCCAAAATAAACAACACACAAACAAAATGCGCCAACGGCCATACCACTTCTAAATTAATTTTTGATAGGAGTTTTCTCTAAGCTCCTGAAATTAAATTATCTAATTTATTTCATTGCAATTTGCTTTGACATTCCAAATCTAGCTAGATTACAAAACAAAAACAAAAAAAACAACGTAATTGTCTCATTGCCTTTTTCATTAATGTTACAATTGAATGCTAAAGAACTACCTAGCTTTAGTTTTTAGTATTTAATTAATTAATTATATTGTATTACCGGCAATTATTAATTGAGTCTAATAATGCCATTGCTTTTCGTTTATAGTAACAAGGGTCCTATAAACCAGAGCAAGACATAGATAGAGAAGAAAGTGGATAAAATAGAAAATAAGAGACAATTTGCTGAAAATGGGGTCTGGGAAAGACTCAGCAATTTCTCTCCGTTTTGCAGCAATGAGAAAAATATCTGATCCATACAAAAGGCGATGCTGTGTAACTGGGATATGGATTATTTGAATGCGAAAGGGTTTTTGTAAAATCAATTATTATATGCGTTTTTAAAAACTAATATCGAACTCATCTTTATTTTGCAGCTTATATAAATATAATATGAATTCCCGCTAACATTCATTCAAGCTCCTTTCGACGCAGAGCCTCGCAGTAAGTTACTTTAAGCCTGCAGATTAGATTAGAGCAATACACAAAATAGCCTTTTGCACAGTACCAAATACTTGTGACAAAATATATACGTCAATACTTACGGTCAATCTGTAATGCTATTCTTAACAGTGATTACAAACACGATCAGAAAGAAACCTTAGTGGGTTTGCTTTTTACAGATTCAAACTTTTGCACACACAATATATATATATATATATATATATATATATAACTCGTTCGTGACCCTAATATTACCGATTTGTCGCTGAGAACAACTATGTCGAAGAGGGTATTTGTCATGCGCAAAGTTAAATATTCATTAATAGGCTAACCATTATGCGAAGGGGGTTCAAAATCCTCTTTGGTTTGTCAGAAAAAAAAAAAAAAAAAATCTGGTTGAACGTTCCTAATTTGCACCGAAGATTTCTTTGTGATGTATGCAGCGTTATTTGTGGAGTTCTCGATTTCGTAGAAGGTAGAAAAATAATGTCTCTCCACTGTTTTTCAAAGTATTTATTAGCAAAAGCTTTTCGAGAACATGGTTCTCATCGTCAGTGCATCTATTACTCCACCGGTAGTACTGCTAACAGCCTCTCCGAACAGGTGTGAGGTAGTTACCTCACACCTGTTCGGAGAGGCTGTTAGCAGTACTACCGGTGGAGTAATAGATGCACTGACGATGAGAACCATGTTCTCGAAAAGCTTTTGCTAATAAATACTTTGAAAAACAGTGGAGAGACATTATTTTTCTACCTTCTACGAAGATTTCTTTCTCACTCACAGATTTCTGATTTCTTTTTCACTCACACATACACCCTGTGTATGTGTATATATATAACATGTTTAAGATTCTGTTCCCGCCCTAGTATCCTCAGAAAAGGTTCGTTTCATGTATAAGTTTCAAAAATTATTATCTGTCTGATTAATGAATGAAGATTTATGAATTTTTGTTAAGTTCGCGAGAAGTATTGAAAAAAATATCAAAACATGAGCAGTTTTTGGTTTTTCATATTTTTTTTTTTCAAGATATTCGCAAGGCTTATACATTTTAGCGCGGCCCCTCCCTCCCTTCATAGGGAGGAATTTATAATTCACTAGTGACTGTTCGAAGTCTTAGTTGATCTATAACAAGAAGAATCTCGTTTGGGAATGCAAGATTACTTTTTTTTTATTATTTCACTTAAAATTGTATTAATATGACTACGAAACGAAAATTACAAATTTCCTATGTTCGAGCCTATTACTCCTTTATCTGTTAGTCTATTATTAAGGTACGGCTGTGAATGTAATGGCACGGGAAATCTAATAAAGTCGTCTTTTGTTGCTTAAGATTTATGTATCTCTGCACAGGTGTATGAAAACCAGAAAGTACCCGATAACAAGTAGATTTTTAAACATGTTGAAATGCTTATTTGAATAATACTTGTTGTCAAAATAAGAGATGTTTTCTACTACAATGGAAAAAACGGGTATATACCTATCAGCTTCAACCCAGGTTAAAGAACCGGCTCTCAGAGTAAGATCGCCGGGTCAGAGAGCTGGATCAAGCCTTCAATTAAGTTTTTGCCAATATGGCCACGTGATTATCAACTATTTGAGTTGACAAGAGTTTCGATGTAGCATTCAGCGAGCAGACACGCGTAGCACTTATGTTAATATCATAATTGCAATGGGTTTTTGTTCGCTACACTCGCTCAAGGTTTTATCGAAACTCTAGTCAATCCAACTGGTTGATAACATAGATCAAGGATGGTTTCCGTTGGAAAATGGACCGTTATGCAATTTAACCCTGGATTGACACCGTGGGGGGAAACTACCCCACACTTTGTTCTATGGAGTGTTTTTTTTTTTTTTAAATTCTGTAAATCATAGAGACTCCCTCTTTCTTCCTAAATGATCGGAAGTGTATTACCTGGTTTGACCTAATATAAACCACGCCAGTTGTCAGCTAATCGCTGCATGAGAAGGTCGCGAGTTGTGTATGGGGCGTTTTTTACCCCACGGTGTAGTTAACTTATGTCTTTTTCGCTGATCTGATAAATCTCGATTACTTTCTTCATTACTCGATACGGGTCGATTACTTTCATGTAGCGGCTTTCCAAGTGACTAAATGGCCTGAAAACTGCCCAGAAAAGATTTTCTCTTTAATTTGAATGAATTAATGAATGAATGAATGAAAAAAAAAACTTTATTCTGGGACTTCGTCCCATAAGAATAAAAATAAATACAAAATAAACAATAAAGAAATTTAATCTACAAATATAAATAAAAATAAAGAAAAAAACAAAAGTATAAAAAAAAAAAAAAAAAAACGAATACAAATATTATATGTGAAGCCTTAAATAATAAAATGAAATATAAGTAAATATGTACATTAATTATAATTGGATTGGGGCAATGATGATACAATGTACAGAGGGGGATGGGAATAAAATTAAAGAGTTTAAAATAAACAAATAAATATTAAAAAAATTAAATAAATATTAAAGAAATGGAGGCTATAAAAATATATGAACAAGAATAAATACATAAACACGAGAAGAAAACAACAATATAATTTACAAAGGTAATCTGGCCTTCCTGGTGGTCAAATCTTAAGATGAGTATTCCTGGGAGGGTAGGAGAAAAACAAAGAGGCGGGATTTAAATACAGGTAAAGAAGGAGAGTATCGAATGGAAAGAGGGATAGAGTTCCAGAAGCAGGAGGCTCGGGAGATGGGTATGGAATCACCAAGCAACCGTAGTCGAAGTGGGGAACACAAGAGAAGATACAAGAAGCTGACGTGTAGGAGTTGGGAGGAGGTGACGGGAACGGTTAAATAGTTTAAGGGTGGTTATGGAGCGACGAGTGATTAGGCATAAGTGATTTATCCAGGATAGGTTTTGGTCAAAAACAAGGCCCATGTTCTTGGCAGAGGGAACATATTGAATAGGACTGGAGTCAATGGTGAAGGAAGGGAGAATATGAGGGAGAGATTTTAAGAGGGGAGCTGAGCCTATCACTATCGCTTTGGACTTTTCAGCGTTCATCATTAATTTGTTGGTCTTGGCCCAAGCTGTGATCCTGTCCAAGTCTTCCTGAATTTTTCTTGCTGCTTCAAATAGCTCAGTGGGAGGGAAGGAAATTTGGGCGAAAGCTCAGTTAGTGCCCAACTGGAGAACATACCAAAACCACTGAAGACACTGATGCTTGTTGTTTCAGAAGATGAATCATGTCCTGATGTACCTTGAACATCTTTCGTTAACATGGACGTACCCGTGAAATGTTTATTTTGTAACACAAAACATTTAGGAAGGCGAAAACGCTATGTTCTGTGTGTAAAAGGGCCATGCACACCGATCTCCAAAATGTGTTAAATGTTAACGAGTTCAATTGGACAGAACATGGTATTTTTCAAAAGTTCCTATTTTTTTATGGCTTTTGATGATTCTAATTTATTGATCATAAAAAATATTTTCAGTTTAGTAAAATTTTTACAGGATAAATATTTTGTGTAATGTGGAGCAATATTGAGTTTTAGGATTTCCTAGCTTTTTTGTGAATTTTAATTAATATTCGGCATATTTATTCCTCTTTGAATTTATTTCTTGATGTTTCTGCTCTATTCGTTGCTCCTTTATGAAAAAGGAAAAGAAAAAAATGGAAATTTATTTATTTTATATATTTTCAAAGTATGGTGTAAAATTTACCCCACGGTCTCATTAACGTAGAAGTCAATGGCAGTGTCAATCCAGGGTTAACATTGCTTTGAATTGGTCTCTTTTATCCTTATTATTGTGTTGTCGCCATATGAACTCCACTAAATGCGCTAGGATATCGCGTAACAACAAACAAAGAAACACAAATCGCGTAAAAAACACAAATGTACAAATTAATTGCGTTCTAATTGGAAGCGGAACAAGACGGTTACTATGAACACAATGACCAATAGAAATGATCATAGGAATAAACCAATAGAAGTGCGTTATCCATGATCAAGATCTCTGAATAAGACCCTTATCATTAACAGCTAGTACGTAAGTACTGAAAAACGTTTTGAACATGTTTCTATTCATTGCTAATAAGGATGCTTTGTAAACTTGTTGAGATCCTGGGCTTTTAGATCTCTGTTTCCGGTCCGCCATTGAGCTCCTTATAATTCCGAAGGAGGTTTAAGAAATGTATCCCCCATCCCTTCATTAAGTCAGGAACAAGGGCATCGCTGGGATAAGATCCTTCCCGGAGGAGAACCGCTGATAAGAACCTATTAGTGTTTCCCAAATGGAAGACAAATTTATTCTGAATTTAAAGAAGGTTGGAGGTCTTAGGGCCGGGCGGAGCCCCGCGGCCGAAGATTTACATATACAATTCATTTAGGACGAGAGAAGGGCAGGGGATGGCTAGGCCAGATAAAAAGGAACATTTGTCAAAAGCCTTCTTTTAACAAGAAATTTAACACGTTTCATTTCTTCTGTTAAGATTATTTATTTATTCATTGTTTTTACAATCACCATTAAGGAACAATTATTGTAATTTAATAAAAATACAAGAAATGTCATTAATACTCAGCCTTATATTTTAAACTAGCTGAATACCCGTGATTCGTCAAGGCAGATAAGTAGTTATTTTATTGCGTTAAATAATGTATCATCAAAATTAATGCTTCTACATAATTTTGTGTAGTTTATTATAGCACGGTTCCCGTTGTACTCTATTTTATTCTTCAATTGATAAATAACCAAGGTATAATGTTTCTTGACACTGGGGTGCTACGGACCAGTGTCAAGAAACAGATAACCTAGAGATATCCTATTATCTATATGTTCGCAGTAACAGCAGTTTAACCAGTACAGGTTAAAATTCGTTGTCAATAATAAATGTACGTTAAAATTTATGCTTAGCGAGCATTACCAAGAAGTGTTCTGACTGGTGGGTGAGGAGGCTGTGCAGATGCTCGGGATGTTATTATCACCAGGTGTAGCGTAAACTCTATGAGGGACAAAATCTCAGTTTATTTCTAATAATTCAAGGTCTGCCATAATAGTTGAAATTAACCACAAATAAAAATAATATTATGAAATAGATAAAGTACGGTAAAATCTGACCTGTTATCGTCCTAGCAACGCATGCTGCTTAGGCTTGCCTGCTCTAACCAACTAAAACTTTAAACCCCTCTAAAAATACTCCAATATTTGTATATCAAGAAATCCTTTCTTAGGTTGTGTTTACGTTATTAAGGGAGTGTACATACAAAACTTGCTGTTAAGTGGTTTGGTCTTGGCGGTGATAGGGCAGTTAGTGTGTGAGTGAGTGAGTGGTATTTGACAAATGCATAGTAGATTATTTTTTTTAATCTGAACAGCACCAGCTAATATATTTTTTTTGGAATATATTTTGATGAAAAAGAATTAAACCTCCTCCCACTAGGTGCATATACCAGGAGGTGTTGGATACGACACCTAGTAAAAAAAATTGAACTATTCATGTTTTTAGCGCGGTTCCTCCCTCCCCCATAGGGAGGAACCCCGCTTATAAGGTTGATACAATGAAACAATCCGGAAGTGCCGACTAGAAAATTTCGCGTTTCAGAACCCCTAGAGACCGAAAATAACGGTGGTTCAAATTTGTATATATATATATCTGTATATATTTATTTATATATATATATATATATATATATATATATATATATATATATATATATATATATATATATATATATATTTGTCTGTTAGCTCATTTCTGGCTTCCCTGATGGTCCGATTTTGATGAAATATGGTACAAAAATCCGTCGTCCAATTTGAAATGTCAAGTTCGTTAACCAGCAAAATAATCCGCCCACTGGAAAATGGCGTTTGTGGCGAAATTCGCGCAGAAAAAATTGTAACGCTTACGTTTTTGAGTTCATAAGCTTGTAAGTACTCTTTTTATAGGCTTCTTGGGCTAGGAAAACGAATGAAACCATTTTCAAGGCGATAGCTTTAACCGTTTTGGAGAAAATTGGGAACATATTTGCTGAATAACGTTTTTGGTTTTGGTACATAAAATCATGGGATTTAGTTGAAACATTTTTTGCATGTTCAAATTTTATCAAAACTAATATCTTAAGCTTTTGGTTACGTTTGGAGTTAAGGAAGGGTTAGAATAAAATATTTTATGAACAGACATGAAAAGTTTTGGGAGCTTTGTATACATTCATTAATAACTCGAACACGGTTGGGAAATCGTGGTAAGTGGATAGAAACTATTTGAAAGCTTACTAAATTCTCTACAAAAATGATTTTAAAACTATTTTTGATTAGGTTTTGTCAATCGGAGAAATAAGTGCTTAAAACTTCAAATACGTCTGTTTAGTTCTTATGAACGGGTTTTTGTCGTTCTTTTTGTAATTTTTTTAATTGCTTATAGTTGGATAATGTATTTGAAAATAAAACAGGTTAAAAAAATAAGAAAACAATTTAATGTTAGAGATATGGATTTCCAAGATATAGCTTTTCAACTGCCTAGCATCCTTCCTACGGAGGGTTGTTTGTCTTTGATTTTGGTACTTAGAATTATGGGATACAGTTGAAACATTTTCTGCATGTTCGAATTTCATCAACACTAATATGTTGAAATTTTTGTTACGTTTAGAGTAAAGGAAGGGTTAGAATAAAATATTTTATTAACAGACAAAAAAATTGTTGGTAACTTTTTATACTTTCGTTAGTATTTTGAAAACCGTTGACAAACTTGTGTGAAGCGGAAGATTACCATTCGAAAGCTTACTAAATGCTCTACAAAAAAGATTCAGAAGAAAGTTTTAATTAGGCGATGTCAATCGGAGAAATAAGTGCTTAAAACTTTAAATTAATTGATTTCGTTTATTCGAATGGTTCTTTTTGTCTGTTTTATTCCTTGTTATTTTTTAATTGCTTATAGTTGGATAATGTATTTGACAATAAAACAGATTAAGTAAAATAAGAAGATCAATTTATTGTTTAAAATGTAGCGTTCAAAGAGAGAGATCCCAAGGCTTTCCAAATGCCTCTGTGCGGAGGCCTTTCTGCCCGACTTATGGGATAGCTGACCCATACAGGTAAGATTGTAAATCAAGACCTTTCAAGACTGGTTTGTTTGAGATTTCATTTGGATAGGTGTTTCGCTATTGATCTAAACAAAGTAATAACTGTTTCTATTCTATGCCTTCATAAACACTAGAGATAAGAACGGAACCGCGCTAAGATGTCGCAGTTCCTGCGAATCAGACTTTTATATTTTATTTTTATAGGATATTTTAAGCAAATGTTTTCTGGAAAGCAGTCTACACTACTCAAATTCTGAGGAAAGTGCTTAGTTTTGCAGCTCCTGCGTGACGGACTTTTTAGGGTTCTTCTCGTTTTATTTACCCCGTGTGTAACGCGTGTCCTCCAAAAATTTCTCACATCATTTACAAAACATTACACACATACGTATATTTTTTTGTTTGAATATATTTCTCGAGTACAGAATCAGGATTAAGAATGCACATTATCTTCGCTAATGTTATGATTAAAAGGAAATGGTGTTACTAAGTGAACATAACAAGCTGGTTGTAGAAGATTCAATAGGTACTACACATGTTGCAAGAGAAACGTGTAATCACTGGCCATTTTCATTGCGTGACTTAACATTTTATTATACCTTGCGGGTAGCTAATCAAATATTATAATCATATTAGTATATCTGGAATTTCCTGATAAGAAAAATTACAAGGTTTAAAGGCACTATATTGGCCTTATAAAGACTTCTATCCACTGATTATGTTCGTAATTCCAGCTTTGTAGTATTTATTCTTATCGATATTGCCTTGATAAAATCTAGCTCGAAGTCATATAGAATATATATATATATATATATATATATATATATATATATATATATATATATGTGTGTGTGTGTGTGTGTGTGTGTGTGTGTGTGTGTGTGTGTGTGTGTGTGTGTGTGTGTGTGTGTGTGTGTGTGTGAGTGGTGGAGTGTATACTCGCAGGCCTGATATTAATAAAATTAGATAAAAAACTCTTTTTTCTGATGTGCAGTTTGCTAAACAGCAGAATCTGGTCTCCCTGACAAGGTTTTTGCGGCATAATTCGCTTGAAAAAACTCTTAATACTTACCTTTTTGCTTTAATGTGCTATAATAGGCGTACTTTTTCAAATACAGGAAAATGATAGAAACTATTTGTAAGGCAATATCTCCAAGCATTTTCGTGGAAAGCGCGTACGATTATTTTAGCGCAGTTACTCCCTATCTCCATAGGGAGAACCCGCTTGTGAGGTTGACCTCATGACGCAATCCGGAAGTGCCGACTAGAAACTTTCTCATTTCAGACTCTATAGATCACGAAAATATAGGTGGTCCAAATTTGTATATAAATATATATATATATATGCTTGTCTGTTCGCTCTCTAGCAAGTTTAAAAATGGCCCGATTTTGATCAAATTTGGTACAAAAATCTGTCTTCTAATTTGAAAGGTCAAGTTTGTTAACCAGCAGATTTCGCCCACGGGAAGGTAGTGTTTGGGGCGAAATTCGCGCAAAAAAAATTGTAACGCTTACGTTTTTGAGTTTATATGCTTGCAGGTACTTGTTTTATACGTTCTTGAACATAATAAAACGACTGAAACCATTTTTAAGGCAATATCTGTAACCATTTTTGAGAAAAGTGGAATCAATGTTTTTGTAAGTCATTATTTTTTTGTGAGTACTTAGAATCGCGGGATTCAATTGAAATATTTTCTACAACTTTGAAATTAGTCCCAACTAAGATGTTTAAATTTTGGTTATATTTGGAGTTAAGGAAGTATGCGAAAAAAAAAATTTTATTAATAGACATGAAAAGTTTTCGGATCTTCATACATTTTTTGTAAATATCTCGATAAGGGTTGGGAAATCGTGCTAAGTGGAAGGTGACCATTCGAATGCTTACTAAATCCTCTACAAAAAAGGTTCTGAAGCAATATTCGATGGGGCAACGTCAATCAGAGATATAAGCTCTTAAAAGCTAAAAAGTGTTCGTTTTGTTGTTTCGAAAGGGTTTTTCTCTTTGTTTATCTCACTTTTTAATTGTTTGTTTCTTATTTCAAGTTGCATTTATCAGTAAAATTAGTATAGTAGTAAAATAAGCTAAGAAACGGTGAAAGGTATTGATAATAATAAGTTTGGAGTGGCTGTGGTGATCAAGATGGCTGTGGCTAATCATGATGACGTAGTTTGTTTTGAATTTTCCTGTCTATATAACCTTCCTCATAGCCTCTAACTGAAGTTATCGTTATTTCTTATTTTATAGAAAGATTTAACCCACGACAGAATGAAATTTTATTTGCCATGAAGCACATATTTACAGTTGATTATAACAGTAAAACGAATTTGCTAGTAAAACAAGATACTTAAAATGACAACGAATTTTTGGTTGTTTAGAATAGAGCCTTCTTAGCAGTAGTCAAAGAGTAAGTAGGTTTTCAGTACATAATTGTATTGACTTATACAGATTAAGAATTATCCGTTTCTGTCTAAGTTGGCTACTGTCAGTTTCCTGTGATTTGTAATGCTAATCTATTCCATTTCTTTGAGATGTACGTAACCGCGCTAAGATGACGCAGTTCCTGCGAATCGGACTTTTTCCTAACTTGATTGAATAGTCAGAAATGTTTGATTTACTTGAATGCTACTCCACACTTATGGGATTGATCTAAAACCAAATAGCTAAATGTTTTATAGTTTTGGAGTTAAGGAAATATTAGTAAACAATTTTATC
The DNA here is from genome assembly GCA_946811695.1 of Gonocerus acuteangulatus. Taxonomy (NCBI): domain Eukaryota; kingdom Metazoa; phylum Arthropoda; class Insecta; order Hemiptera; family Coreidae; genus Gonocerus; species Gonocerus acuteangulatus. The sequence continues at coordinate 21,522,974 of OX328123.1, read as the reverse complement.
AACAGATATGAGCAGTTTGGGAATTCCATTATATTTTATTAATAATTTCGAACACGGTTGGGAAACCGTGGTAAGTGGGAGGTAACCATTCAAAGGCTTAAACAATTATCTCCAAAACGGTTCTAATGTAATTTACGTTTGGAGGATCTATGTTGCATATAAGTTCTTAATTCTTCGACAATGTTATTTTCTTTGCTTTGAATGGTTCTATAAATATGTTTTTTTCAGTATCATATTGCGTGTTGTTTTTTAATTGATTTTAGAAGTGAAGTGAACGTTCCAGTAAAGAAGGATCCCCAAAATGAGAAACGACTTTTGGTTTTATGTAATAGAGCACTATTTTGCAATAATATTTTAAATTTGGATGGACTTGTGATGAAGTAATTCATAAAATTCTTTAACAAATCCATACCCTTAATATTTTTCAAAGTAGTCAAGAGATAATAACGGTCCCAGAAATATTCTGCTCTGGAATATCTCTGATATTATTTCAGAGAGTAAGTCAAATGATGAAAGCGGACGAAAGGTGCCCCGGCAACAGTAAGTGGTTTGAAAGTTCTACTAACTAAATCCTAAACCCATTTACTTCAGTTTGAAAAGTGCTTTAGAAAGGCTTTTTTACTCCCCAAAGTAATTTCCTCATACTCCTCACTCAAAGTGGTTCATTCAAATATAAGTCATGAGGATAGAAAGGAAATAGTGTTCACAAAGTAATTTCTGCTTTTAATCCACCGTCTGTGGATAGTTTTGAACAAATCGATCATGCTAACATTTCTGACATTGGCTTCTTTGCTTTACAATGTTCATTTTAGTCTGTCTTCATTGGATTCCTTAGAAAGGGTATTTAAAGCAATTTAGTTAGCAAAGTTCATTGTACTATTGAGTATAATGAAAGAACTCATTTAATTAACAATGAAAATTGAACTTAAAAGAACAAAACATAGTTTATCGTTAATTACTTAGTAAAAGTCCTACTTTTTTTTTGCTAATCGTTTGAACTAATTAATTGTGTTGCCGGTTCTCAAGGTTTCCAGACAATAATGTGAGTAGGTTGAAATTAAAAATTAGGGGCATTATAAGTCAAATAATTAGCTACAGAATTGCTTGTAGGACTAAAAAATGCCACATGGATTGGTTTTCAGACACATTTTTAAGCTAAAACGTTAGACTCTTAGGAACTGCGTCTTCTTAGGGACTATCTGTTCTTATAATCAGTGTCATTTGAAAAGCTAATAATAGAACCAGGTAACTTTTTGATTTGATCTTTCGTAAATAAACTAAAAAGAAATGTAAAAATATAAAATGAAATATATATAACTCGCGAATAAGGCGAAAGGTCAATAAAATTACGCCACACACTTTTTATTTATATTCCCTACATGTTTCGCGCCCTTATTGGTGCCTCATCAGGGGAACACACTTAAACATTAAATTAAATGGTGGGTTGTGTATGGATTTTTTTTTAAAAGTATTATATGACTATATTTCATCTGGAAATTAAAATCAATTTTAAATTTATAACAGATCGATTATCGATCAGCTGACTATTTGAGACCATATTGGATTCGTTCAGTCAATGACCAGTTTAGACGAGGCCCTGCTAGTCGAAGGTTCCATTCCTCAAGTTGAGGCTGAATTTAATGTTTAAGTCTGTTCCCCTGAAGAGGCACCAATAAGGGTGCGAAACATTTAGGGAATATAAATAAAAAGTGTGTGGCGTAATTTTATTGACCATCCGCCTTATTCGCGAGTTATATTCTGCATATTATTTGTACTTCAGGGGCGCAAAAATGAGCGTTCTATCTGAAAATGTAGAGGAGCTACTCACACTTTTGTGTTTTTTTTAAAACTACTGGCTTTTTTAAAGAAAAACTGGGATTTCGGAATTTGTTATCAATGTATCGTAAACATTGGCCACATTTTTAGAATCTACATTAAATTTCCAATAAGAAACATCCGTTATTGAAATATTACCATGTAAATTAAGAGCTAAATTAAAAGCCATACAAATGAGAATGTTTAATATTAGTGTATTATTAAATTATTCAATATTTTCTTAATCAGCTTTTTTTAGACTTAGAGGTTTGCCTCCGCCTCAAAAGTTGCATTATGTAATAGTCTTCAAAATGGTACCTCGTAGTTTAACCCTCGGGAGCGCGCGCTCATTTCCTAACACGGGAACGCGCGATGTATCTGAGAGATACAAGAGGGGTTAATGTCCAATAAATACGTACTAATCCATTCAAATCGTTTATATTGTTCTAATATAATATTTTTTCAATTTTAATAATGCAATATATCGCATTGGATGAATTATAAAAGTTTAATTTAGCTAAATTATTAAAATATTCTTATAATTATTGTAAGGATAACCAATGAAGTCTTTTTGTATTTAATTTATAATTAAGAAACATACAATAAGATAATAAACAATCTCTTGAATTGAATGAAATTATTACATATTTGGAAAACATACTGCTATATAATAACATACTGCTATATAAAAACAGACTGCTTTTTGAAAACATACTGATATATAAAAAATGTTGTAACTGTTATGGTGAGTACACTAAAAATAAGTCAAATCAGTAAAACATACAAAGATTAAAAGAATAATAGAACTATATACAAATAATAATTCAAAAGAAGATTTTCTGAAATTAAAAAAAAAACTAAAAAAAAACGATAGTATGTAGCTCAAGGAACATGGGGACGCGCGATATCTGAGAGATAATACTGTAATTTTAATCCTCAAATGTATATTTCAGACATAGTCATGCACCTAACATGCAAAGGACCAAATCGAACCTAATAGACACAATTTTTTTAGAAATCGTAAGTAAGAATTAATTACCTGGGAACGCGCGATGTATCTAGGAAGCACAAATAGGGCAAAATCAGGGTAAACCTCATCCGACGATCAATAATAAAAAACTAAAATGACGGTAACAATGAAAAAAAGCAGCTAGAAGTGGGGGGAGCTGCCTCACTCTATCCTATCATAGCAGATTCCCCTAAGACGTTGCGCCTATGTATCTACTGAATACTGCGCCTTCCCGAGGGTTAAGAAAAAAGTCTATTTCAATCTATTTTTGAAGGAGCGATTCTGATCACACGATGATGGCGAAGTCCCATCCTTACCAAACTACATGACGTTTATTACACAAGTCCATCTACCAAATATTAACTTACTCTGTTGTCGAATGGTTGGTTACCCAGCTCATAATGGACGAGTGGGGACGGAATGGCTAAACACTGAATTCCCTAATCGTTGTATCAGCCACTATCGACCAGTTGGTTTGCCTCCTGATCTGAATCCTCTAGATTTCCATGTATCGGGAGCATTGAAGGTCAGAGTGTACTCAGAGCTCGTGACGACGTAGCAGGAACTCATCAACAGGATCCAGGAGCAGTGCCAGCTCATGTGTACTCAAAGACAAGATTCAGTTAGACGTTAAGCTTATATTTGTAGATATTTTGAAAATCTACTGGACAAATAGTTATTGGTCCACTGTAATAACCATTTTTCTCTCACCCATAGATTTTTATAGATTTTTCCTAGGACAACGAGGTAACATTTTAAAGCAACTTTTGAGGGTGGCTTTCATTAAAATGTATTTTCTTTTCGCTTTTTTCTGCAGGAGAGAGTTTTTTTTTTTTTTTTATACAATTTTAAATTATTGAAATGTGTAACCCAGTTAACTTCTAAGCAGAAATTGTATTAAATAGAATACAATTAATATTACAAATAAAATAAAATAAGACCCTCAAGGCATAACCATATAATACATGTCATTGTATTTAAAATAATGGTCACTATATCCAAAAAGTTCCCCCCTACCCTTATCAGAGCAAAAATTGTGTTTACGTAGTGTGGGAACGGTTAGGGAATTCACTGTTCATCCATTCCGTCACCACTCTTCCATTATCGGCTGGGCAACCATCCATTTGAAACCAGAGTGAGTTAATATTTGGTAGATGGGCTTGTTTAATAAACATCATGTAGTTTGGGAAGGATAGGACATCACCAACATCGTGTGAAATTAAAGAATTTGTTCAGAATCGCTCCTTCAGTATAAAACACATTTATTGGTTTTGATTTAGGAATGAGAAATAAATAGATTGAAATAGATTTTTTTCTTAAACTACGAGGTACCATTTTGAAGACTATTACATAATGCAACTTTTGAGGCGGAGGCAAACCTCTAAGTCTAAAAATAGCTGATTAAGAAAACATTGAATAATTTAATAAAACACTAATATTAAACATTCTCATTTATATGGCTTTTAATTTAGCTCTTAATTTACATGGTAATATTTCAATAACGGATGTTTCTTATTGGAAATTTAATGTAGATTCTAGAAATGTGGCCAATATTTACAATACATTGATCACAAATTCCGAAATCCCAGTTTTTCTTTAAAAAAGCAAGTAGTTTTTAAAAAAACACAAAAGTGTGAGTAGCTCCTCTACATTTTCAGTTAGAACGCTCATTTTTGCGCCCCTGAACTACAAATGAGGTGCAGAATAAACACCTAAAGTTAGGACATCTCAATGTGGGACACCCTTTATATTTGAGTTAGGGTTCATTTAATGAATAATTATAAAATGAAATATCTTTAAGATCTTAGGAGTAGCTACAAACTGCTCGTCTATTCTACGTATGTAATTATCTATTCATATATAAATCTTACAATATATATAAGCATCGGAAAAAATGTGAAATTTATTTATTTATAAGGCTTCGCAACTTTGGCGACTTGCCTGTTTAATTGTAACATATAACAAATGGTCAGGTAATTTTCATACAAATGGAACCTCTTATTCTAATATGTAATAGGGAACAAATGTTATAAAAGGTAATGAACCAATAGCATACGAAAAATAATGAGTGTATCTAGAACAAACATTTAAGAGAAAATAAAATAAACAAAAAAGGAACAAAAATACATAAAAAATAAATAAGTAGAAAAATAGTAGCAACAAAATGTTTTGGGCGTAACTTTATATAAATTTATAATATTATAAAAATGTGAAATTAATCACATGAAACACGTTGGATAAATAAACAATAACTCTAACAATTATTAGAGGGATCGTCTCAAGTTAATTGTTTTGTGTATGTAAATGTTGATCTAATCTTCTTTTCATAACGATCCTTTTAACATTAATTCTCTAGCATTTAGTTTACACCTAGTAATATTTAGTAGTTAAATATTACTTATACTTAAATATCGTCTTCGTTACGAAGCTCCTCAAATATTTTTTTTTTTTTATTAACTTATTTATTTGAAATCTGTACAAATTATTATATGTACAATTATCAAGTTTGTTGATACAGATACATAATGTAATAAATTGAACAAAACGGTTAAAGTAAAAAAAAAAATAAAAACCATACAAATTTGGAAGGAGCCAACCATTGTTGGCACTTCCGTGGCTGTCTAAATAACTATTTCAATGATCATGATAAGGTTAGGTGAGTAAATTGTCTCGTGGCCACTGTCTCTTGATCCGCCTGGGAGGATTGTCTGGGTGGGATCGGGACGATAAAGATAGACCTTCAGGATGAGGATGGTAGGACAATTTGGAGTGGAACATTTAGAAACGGGTTTTAGCAAGGTCAAGGACAAATGGAATGTTAAGGTCATTGTGAAGGGTTTTGTTTGAGACGTAGAAAGGGGCATTTACAATTTTACGGAGTACTTTTGACTGGAATGCCTGTATTCTGTTGATGTTGGATGGTTTTGCAGATCCCCAGAGTTCAAGTCCATATGTCCATATTGGTCGAATGATTGTTTTGTATATCGTTAATTTGTTCTGTATTGATAATTTAGATGAGGGTCCAAGGAGTCGTCTAAGTAGTCCGTATCTTTTGTTCAGTTCTTGTCTTTTCAGTCTCGTGTGAGGGTTCCATGTCAGTCGGCTGTCAAGGTATAATCCTAGATATCGAACCTCGTTGGATACTGGTAGTGGAGTGTTATTGAGATGTACAGAAGGGCATGATCTCCGGTTGAGAGTGAATGTAACCTGCTTACATTTGTCCGGGTTGATTTTTACTCTCCACCCTCAAATAAATAAATAAATAATGTTTAGTATAAATGGCATTACAATTATGCAGATTCTGAAATCCGGTATTATTTTAATCTTGATGGCTTCAAAACAAAGTAGAAGGCATGATAAATAATAACAAAAAAAAGTCCGTCACGCAGGAGCTGCATAACTAAGCACTTTCCTCAGAATTTGGGTAGTGTAGACTGCTTTCCAGAACAATTTGCTTAAAATATCCTACATAAATAAAATAAAAACGTGAATAGTTCTCATTTTGTAATGAGTAACTGATCAATTATTAATTTGCATCCAGAGTTATGTTTACACATGGTACCTACTACACTACGTAATAAATACAAAAATCCTCATATTATCGTATTTTGATCTAACGCAGGAACAGGATACAGTCACTCTATTGGTAGAAAGCGCTCCTTGCGGCGGCTTTGTGAACCTACGTCTGCCGGCTTTTCTATTCAAATATATTACAAATTGAACCCCCGCTTTCCGATTGACCGATTCAGCTCATTTTTACAACACTTCTTTCTCACGAGTTACCCACGACGTATACAGCGTTTCGTTACAATACAGCAGAAATTACGACCGGTATGAGTATATTAGGAATTTGGGTCCGGAGTAAACCCCCCCTTCTAATGAACCGATTTAGTTTCTTTTTAAAACACATATTTACCTGTAGATTACCACTACGAATACCGAGTTTCGTCGAAATATACCAAAAATCACGGCTGGTAGTGGCGAATTGGTATTGTGGGTCCGGAGTAAACCCCCCCCCCTCCTAATGAACCGATTTCGTTTATTTTTACAACACATATTTACCTGTGGATTAGCACTACGAATACCGAGTTTCGTCGAAATATACCAAAAATCACGGCTGGTAGTGGCGAATTGGTATTGTGGGTCCCGAGTAAACCCCCCCTTCTAATGAACCGATTTAGTTCATTTTTATATCTCACTTTTCCCTCTATATTAACACTACGAATACCAAGTTTCGTTGAAATATAACAAATATTACGGCTGACATAGTCAAATAAGTGTTTTGGGTTCGGGGTAAACCCCCCCTTCCGGTGGACCGACTTTGGTGGTTAACGAACTCGTTCAATCGTTTGCTAATTGAATGCTATATACCAAGTTTCGTAACGAAAAAACAAAAACTCTGGCCGCTATCGTGTTAACAGACACATATATATATATGCATATATATATATATATATATAGATATATATAAATTTTAACGGGGGTCATTTTCGGTGTCTACTAGGTAGGATCGATAAAGATTTGAAGAAATTTTTCAAAAATTCCGTCATAAGTCCAACCTCAATAGCTACTTTCCTTCGGAGGAAAGTGCTAAAAATCAAAAAAGTTTGAATTAATCTCCTGCTTAAATTAATAAGGGTTCTGAAGTTAAATAAACATTGCCATAAATAGTATATTATCCTAAACTCTGGATAAACATGAATGTTCAATGTTTCCACTAATGCCAAAGTTCGGAACGTTTAATCTACATGCAATGTTTTGAGAACTTTGTAACTTGTCAATAATTCAATTCTATCAGGAATTACTAATGCCTCAATTCTCCTATTTCGAAAATCCTATTGGCAAGAAGTCATTATTGTAGCTGTTACTTTATTTATATTTTCAGTCCCTTTATTTTTTATGAATGCGTATCTGTTTTAGGTACTCACATTTTCTATAAAGGTTGAAATTGACCCCTTAATCCTCAAATATGGTTTTATTCAGAAACCAACTATCTTTAATGTAAAATTTTATTGACCTTCTGCCTTATTCGCGAGTTATATACAGGGTGTACCACATTGAGTTGTCATAACTTTTGGGGTTTATTCTGCATATTATTTGTAGTTCAGGGGCGCAAAAATGAGCGTTCTATCTGAAAATGTAGAGGAGCTACTCAAACTTTTGTCTCTTTTAAAAACTACTGGCTTTTTTAAAGAAAAACTGTGATTTCAGAATTTGTTGTCAATGTATCGTAAATATTGACCACATTTTTAGAATCTACATTAAATTTCCAATAAGAAACATCCGTAATAATAGGCAACATTTATTTTCATGATTTCTGATAATTATACCCCATAAAATTTGTCTGCCCTTTTGTAATTATTTTCAAATATGTTTATTAAAGACGCTGTTTAAATGAAAGCGTGAAAAAACACTTCATTTTTTTTTTTTTTTTTTTTTTAAACTTTATTGATAATTACAACAATATGCTATACATATTTCCAGTAATTTTGCTGGTTATGGAACAATAGCTTTGTGAGACATGATGTGGGAATATGTACAATTACACAACCCACTAGAATAATAAATTTTGAGCATTGCTGATGGCAAGTTATAACAAGTTGTCTCTAAGCCACCGCCGCTTCAGCCTTCTATGAGGCTTTTGTGGATTATGGAAGGAGGATAGAGAGTTTATCAAAGGATTTGGATGGCCAGGGAGATTGGAATGAAACTTCTGATAGACTGATTTGGCCAGGGATTGGATAAAGGGGATATTGAAATCATTATGCAGGGTTAGGTTGGAGACGTAGTAAGGAGCATTGGATATTCTTCGGAGGATTTTGGATTGCATTGTTTGTATTCTGTAGGAATTGGAAGGATTAGTGGAACCCCATAGTTCTAGTCCATAAGTCCATATTGGTCGGAGTATGGTATTGTATATAAGTCGTTTGTTAGTCAATGAAAGTTTCGAGCGTTTGTCCAGTAAGCGTGATAGAAGTCTAAAGCGTCTGTTTAGTTCCTGTCTTTTCTGTGTTATGTGTGGCTTCCAAGTTAAACGTTTGTCTAGTATCAGTCCTAAGTACCTTACTTGCGATTTCTGTGGAATTTGAATGTTTTGGAGGGTTATTGGTGGGCAGCTTGACTTACGAAGTGTAAATGTTGCATGGCTAGATTTTTCTGCATTTACTTTGATTTTCCATTTAGTTAACCAAGGTTGAAGTAGACACAGGTGTTCTTGAAGGGAATTGGAGGCAAGAATTGGGTTTTTGTTAACAGTGAGGATAGCGGTGTCGTCAGCAAACATGTGAATATATGTTTCGGGATGGGAAGGGATATCAGCCGTATAAGCCAGTAACAATACGGGACTGAGAATTCCACCTTGTGGGACACCGGCACGTTGGGGGAAGATTGGAGATAATGAGGTGCTATAGGATGTCTGGAAAAAACGGTCAGAGAGGTAGGATTTTATTAGCAGGTAATATGTTGAAGGTAAGGTTTCTTTGAGTTTAAACAGCAAGCCCTGGTGCCACACGCGATCGAAAGCCTGAGCTACGTCAAGAAAAACGCCAGAGCAATACTGCTTATTCTCAAAGGATGAGGATATGCTGTCGACGATACGGTGGCATTGGTGAATAGTGGAGTGGGAGTGGCGAAACCCAAACTGGGAGATGGGATAATGGGATCCAGGAGTGGATAAAGGCGTTTGAGAAGGAGTTTTTCAAGGATTTTACCCATTATTGGAAGGAGTGATATAGGACGATAGGACGAAGGTTGATGAATAGGTTTACCAAGCTTTGGGATCATCCGGATAACTGAAAATTTCCAGAGGATAGGGAAATATGTCGTTCTGAGTACAGCATTGTATATGTAAGTTAGGAAGAGGATGGCTTTCTTCGGGAGTTTATTAAAGATTTTCGAAGTGATGAGGTCATATCCAGGGGCTTTTTTTGGAGGAAGATGTTGGATTGCAAACAGGATTTCTTTAGGATTAAAGGCTTTTGGTGGGAGTGATAGTTGAAGAGGAGTGTCCAGTTGACTAGAGACAAGGAGTGTATGGTCAGGATCATTGATATGATGGTGAGGAGTAAAGACTTGGGTGAGGTGTAGGCCAAAGGTATGGGATATTTCTTCATCAGTTTTCGCCCAGGAAACATCTTCTCGACGAAGGGGATGACGGGAAGATTTATAGGACAGAAGGTTTCTCGTAGCTTGCCAGAGTGTTTTATCAGATGTAGTTAGTTCTTTAGTGTAAGATTCAAATTGGTCGTTTCTGTGTTTTCTGAGTTAATTTTTTAATTCCCTTGTAAGTTGATTTAGTCGAGTTTTGTCCGTGGGATACCTTGTGTTCTGCCATATCCTTCTTGCTCTTCTCTTTTCATTCAGTAAGTTGTGTATGATTGTAGGTAAGCAGTCATTCGTTTTAGGTCGTCGAGGTGTTTTGTAGAGAGTGGCCCTATGTAAGCTTTGTTGAATTGCAAGTGTGAAGTTTTGTACAGCGTCATCTATTTCAATATTTGTTTTTAGTGGAATATTGAGGTTGAGGGTTTCTTCTAGGGTGTCTTGAAAGGATTTCCAGTCAACTGGTCCAGGAGTGAGCGTAGGATAGGAGGGAATAGAATAAAGGTCAACATTAGAATTCAGAGAAAGTATAACAGGGCTGTGATCAGAGGATAAGTCATCTACTGTTTGGACATCGGAAGGAATTTGGGAGATACCGGAAGTTATAAAGAAGTCGATGATATCGGGAAGTTTAGAACGGGATGTTGGCCAGTAAGTAGGGGATGAAGGAGCAATGACTTTCGATGGAATGAAGGAAAGGGTTTGGAGAAGAGCTCTGCCTCGAGGGTTTGCTGTTCTACAACCGAACGCAGGGTGTTTGGAATTGAGATCCCCACCGGAGAGAAAACGGGGACCAAGGAATTGGAAGAATGAGTGGAAAGTGGAAGAGGAAACAGATTTATTAGGAGGGCAGTATACGGCTGATATTGTGATGGGGAATTGGGAAGATTGGAGAGAAATAGTTGTACTTTGGAAAGGATCAGAGGGAAATTGGTTTGGAAATGGGAAATGAGAAAGTGTTGCACGAATAATTATTGCAGATCCACCGTGGGCAGTCCCGTCAGGGTGATCAGTCCTGTACGTTTTGTATCCAGGAATGTAAAATGTGTTACGTGGAGTTAAGTGTGTTTCAGTCAGTAAAGCTACGTCAATGTTTTTGTTTTTAAGAAACATAGTCAGTTCGTCAGTGTGGTTAAGTAATCCGTTCGAGTTCCACAGGAGGACAGTGAGTTGTCTAAAATGGGGATGGGTCATATTTGAGAAGATTGGAGCGGGAGGTGAGTGAGTTTTTCTTGTAGAAGAATCAATGGCATTAGGAGGGATCTTATTTCGACGAGGAATACATTAAGAGAAGAAGGCATAGAGTGTAATTCTGCTAGGGATGAGGAATAGCAAGGTGGTGAAATATCAGGAGACGAAGATTTGGTAGAAGGCCAAAGAAGGTTTGGTAGCTGAAGCATATGTGTGTAAAGAAGAAAGACCTGAAGCTGCTGAATCGTCTGGTGTTTCGGGCTGATGAGTAGTTTCTGATTGTTGGCTAACCTGGCAGGGTGGTGGAACGCTGGAAACCTTTGCTACAGACTGATGTGGAATCGGCTGTGATGTTGACCTTTGCTGCGTGAGATCTCTTGTTGTGCGCTGTTCTTCAGGTCTGGCAGAGCTATCTGTCGTGGTAGGCTGTTGATAGAGTTGGCGTCGTCTCCGGAGAAGCTTTTGGTACGTTTGACAGCCCCTGTAGTTAGCCGGATGGTCTCCTTGACAATTCACACATTTTGCCTTCTCTTCTCTGGATTTTTTCGGGCAGTCAGCTGTGAGATGTGAACCGGCACATTTTACGCACGCAGGGTTCAATCTGCAAATTTTTTTTGTGTGATTGAAGCCCTGATATCTTTGGCACTGTATCAGCCCTTCTTTTCTGTGTGGCTCTTCTACTCTAACACTCGTACAGAGTAGTCTTGTAATTTTGAATATATCCTTAGAGTTTGAAGCTGGCTCTAAGTCCACGAGAAACAGGGGCAGCGGGGCTTTTGTCTGTGGATGCAAGACATTCCTAGCATTTCTTGCTTTGAAACCAATTTCGTCCAGGGCATGTAATATTTCTTCTTCTGGCGTGGTTGGGTGTAAATGCCTGACTACAATTCGGAATGATTTTTCTTCTTGTAGTTGGTATGTGTGAAACTGGAAATCTTTGTTTTTGAGATGTTGTATTGCTTTTCTATAAGCCTCTGGAGTTGTTGTTTTGACTGGATTACATCTAGGTTTGATCGACAACTGAAATCGGCTGGTCCAAGTTCAAGTTCTAATTTTTTTGCAAAACTGATAAAATTTGTAACTCCCTTTACGTAAATGGGTGGAGGTTGTGAAATGTGATTTGTAACTTCTTTTTGCAAAGACTGGTTGGTTGAGGTTCCTGACGTTGATGCGTTGGCTGTGGAAGGTTCATTAGATTGACTGACAGTGGCTGGCGATGGTAAAGATGTGGCTGGAGATGACTGTGAGGTTGACCTAATGATCACTGATTTTCTTTGTTGTGGGGAGTGTTTTGGGGAATTTTCGTGTGAGTGTTTTGCCCGTATTCCACTGGTGACTTTTCTCATTTCATTTAATATTAAAAAAAACCTCCTAAGGGTTTTTTTCATTTACATTTTCAACCCCCTATAAGTGTCTTCCTTATTTATTATTCATTGTAAGATTAGCCTAATTTTAAATGAAAGATTATTTCAGATTTTTTGCACCTTTCCCCTATGCGCAGTACCTGGTGTTCCACGGTAAGTCTAGCCAACACATAATTACCTTCTTATCTACCTAAGAGATGCACTGTAGCAAAATTTCAAGGCGAATAAAACACTTCATGAAACGTGCGTTACCATCTCTCCGCTTATTATATAATGCATTAACACTTTCTTTAATCTCGCAAAGTTTGTTATTCCTGACTCCTTCCCATTCCGCTTCCCGTACGCTACATACTTCATTCAGCGGTATAACCTCTCTGACTGCTCTCCTTGCTTAAGTGTGGACTTCTTGGTTTTTATGAATCCCACAGTGTCCGGGAATACAAATCAAGATCACTTTCTTTAATCTCACAAAGTATGTTATTCCTGACTCCTTCCCATTCCGCTTCCCATACACTCCATACTTCATTCAGCGGTATAACCTCTCTGACTGCTCTCCTTGCTAAAGTGTGGACTTCTTGGTTTTTATGAATCCCACAGTGTCCGGGAATACACATCAAGATCACTTTCTTTAATCTCGCAAAGTTTGTTACCCCTGACTCCTTCCCATTCCGCTTCCCGTACACTCCATACTTCATTCAGCGGTATAACCTCTCTGACTGCTCTCCTTGCTAAAGCGTGGACTTCTTGGTTTTTATGAATCCCACAGTGTCCGGGAATACAAATCAATATCACTTTCTTTAATCTCGCAAAGTTTGTTACCCCTGACTCCTTCCCATTCCGCTTCCCCTACACTCCATACTTCATTCAGCGGTATAACCTCTCTGACTGCTCTCCTTGCTAAAGCGTGGACTTCTTGGTTTTTATGAATCCCACAGTGCCCGGGAATACAAATCAAGATCACTTTCTTTCTGTTGATGTACTTCATATATTGTTTCTAGTATATATATAGAGGGTGGTCCCGATAGAAATCGCCATCGGGTGGGTATTCTCAGACTAAAGTATAGTTGAATGCCACCAAGAAGAAATTTTTACTTGCATTATTTCCCTAGATATAGGCGTTTCCGTGTTTTTTTTTTTTGTTGTCTAAACGCTAGTTTTTGACCATTTTCGCACTATTTGTCGTTCATGCCATAAGAAAAATTTAATTCTGATGACAGTTTCTAAATCTGCATTAAATTTCCTAAACTATCTCATGTTTCTTGAACAAAAAGTACTCAAACCAAATTCACGGCAACCGCCCAAACAAATAAATTAGCAATAAATAAATGGTTTTCATTTTTAATGTTCCACGCACCGCACGGTAGTTGCACTTACCTTTCCGGGTGCGTGAAATGTGGATAACCTATAAGGACTGGTCATAAATAGTATTGACTGAGTAAATTGTAAATCAGATTCGAGCATTAGCTTTACATTTAGTATTAAAAAAAAAATCTAGGTACTATATTTCGAATGATTCGAAATTTGAGGCATATTAGATATTAAATTGCAACACTGTTTATACCAAGCAGCCTTAGAATTATAATCCTTTGTAAAATGAAGATAGTTAATTCCTCCAAGAGATCGATATAGGAAAGGGCCTTTGCTAATATTGTGTTTATCTTGAAAGGCAGCCTCTGCCCCAGACTTGGTAGACAGTCTGCCTTCTTTCATTGATCCTAGCCTAGTTGGGCTGAGAGTTGATGAACAGGGGCCGGCATCCTCTCACTTTTACTAAAGCACACCAAGTCCTAATGAGCCCGAGTTGCCAACTTTAGTTTGAGCGCAGCTTAATTAGTTACTCCTTCCTCTAATGTTGTTTAATTGAATGGGGCAAGGTTTGAAGTTGAAAACATGATTAGGGTTAAAAGGCCAGTGATGAGTCCTTGGTCTAGTCGGGAAATATTTTTGATTTCCGTGGTAAATGTATAACAGTTTTTGCAATACAGAAAAAGGGAAACTCATTTTATCATTAAATATCAATTTCATCAAGAATAATTTTAATTTCTTTCTGATAAGATCACAATGATAAACATCATATTAGTTTATTTCGTCAGTTGCTACTACCCTTGAATGCTAAGCTCATTTCTGAGAATGCAATCGGAAAGGTAATTAAATTTTACGACTTTTGTAAGACTCGGCAGTTTGCAGAATTTTATTTTGAAAGAGTAGCGAAAAATATCTAGCTAACAAGACATTTTTATCAATTGTTTGAAGGGTTATTGCGGCTGAAATAACGAAAACATTAGGGTTCTTCTGCAAACACGTTTTTTTTTTTTGTTTCGTTTTTTGTAAATAACATTTGGAACGGCACATGTCTGGAACATGAACAGATAGTAACATGCGGTTGGCTGCACATAATTACATTTTTAGTCCAGTTTTCCCCCTTGAGTACAATCATCTACTTGCAATAAGCCCTGTATAGGAATTTAAATAATTTTAAATTGATCCCTTCTAGCTATTTTAAAATGGTGATTATAAAAGTTGTCTATAATTGGTCGACATATATATGTAAGCAATTAAATATATGGTCAGATTTTCAAATAATTGTTTAAAACGTAAACCATCAGAACATGTTATTCGATTTAATTATTAGGACTTACGTAGATGGGCAAATACCAATGAACGAACAAACAAACATACAATGTTTGTAATCTTGTATTCCTACAATATTCTCCTTGTTTTAACAATAATTTACACTCAAGAAATTTAGTCAGATAACCACATGAAATTTGCTCTCAGAAAAAAGATAAGTAGCTAAAAGGAATAGAAAAAAAAAGAACGAACGGTCATGATAGATATTCAAAAGGAAGCAAATGTCACAAAAGATAAAGAAAATTGGATTCAGGAAATATTAATTGGAGAGAATCATGTCCAAACCAGAGATACTGCCATTTAATATTCGGAATTTCTCTTTTACTTTTGAAGTACTAGTAATTACTAGAAGGAGAGATACAAAAGGCTGGGGCACAAAGAAGATACTTTGGGCTGAGGAAGGGCAGATACATAAAGCTAAAAAGGACCTCGGAGAATAATTAAACTAAACCATATGGATTACATTTTCGTTCTTTTCCTTCATTCGGGAGGGAGGCGTGTTTATAAAATCGATGGAATACAAAGAAACCTTTGTGTACAGTAGCGCTCAAATTATTTTGACAGGGACAAAAATTGGGCTAATTTAATACAAATAACAGACAAAAATATGTAACTATTTTTTATTAGTTGACGAAGTCATTGGCAGTGTCCTTATAAATTGTATTGTTGTGTGCGTGTGTTTTTCCATTTATCTATTAACATCTTGCTATGATAATGGTGCCAATCTCTTTGAGAGAGGAATGGTTTTAGCCAGACTGAGTCATGAAACACATTCTTCATCAGCTAGCTCGTTAGCTTACTCCCAAGTGCGATGGCATCCAAAGAAAAATGATGCTTTTTCTTGTATTCTTTAATAATGTATTCCTCAACCCAAGACTGCAATTGTACAATTATTATTTACCAGTTGTAAATACAATTAAATTTCTCGGGTTGCTGTTTGATCGGCGTATGACTTGGATCCCCCACTTAAAAGAACTCCTCAATAAATCTAAAAAATCACTTAATTTACTGAGGATTCTTAGCAATACGAAATGGGGTGCTGACAGATGCTCTATGCTCACTTTCTACAGAGCATACACCAGGTCACTTCTGGATTATGGGTGTCAAGCATATTCATCTGCCAGTAAAAGATCATTACAAATGTTAGACCCGATACATAACGCAGGAATCAGAATAGCGACAGGTGCATTCAGATCTAGCCCATGTGCCAGCTTATATGTCGAAGCTAGCGAGCCGCCATTGGAGTACAGGCGTCAGGAATTTTGTTTAAGATTTTACGCAAAACTCAAGTTTGTAAATACACCATGCACACAAACATTAATACAAAACCCATTTATAGCTATGTACAACCAGACGGGAACAAGACAAAGACCACTGAACATAAGGATACTTGTCTACTCAGCGAACACTGACCTACTGACAAGTCCTACGTACTCACTACGCCCGCTGACTTACTTACCGTGGAGAATAAATAACTTAGAAATTAACTTAAAATTATCAAAATTCAAAAAAACTAGCCCTCTTTCTAAACATTTTTACAACAATGAGTTTAACTATCTTTTATCGTTGTATCCAGATGCACTCCTAGCATTTACAGACGGATCAAAATCTAGAGGAGGCACTGGATCAGCAGCTATCATAGGAAATTCGATATTTGGCATTAAAATAAACAATAAATCAACCGTTTTTTCAGCGGAATTACAGGGAATACTTTTGGCACTGAAAAATATTACAATAACTCCAAATACGACATTTATTATATGTTCCGATTCCCTAAGTTCTCTACTCTCCCTCACCAACGTATACGAAACAAACACACTACTGACAGAAATTTTTCAAGAAATACACGACTTACAAACTTACAGCATACAAGTAGTGCTTCTGTGGATACCGGGACATATGGACTTCTCAGGGAACACAGAAGCTGACAAATATGCAAAACAAGTTACAGAAAAATGTACAGTTGACGTGCAAGATTTAACGGAACAGGACTTAAACACTAACATAAAAACTTACTTACAAAATGAATGGCAAAAAACGTGGACGAACATGACAAACAATAAACTAAGGGAAATCAAGAATACCGTTTGTGTTTGGCCCTCGAGCAACCGATCGAACAGAAGAGACGAGGTTGTCCTTACTCGATTGCGGATCGGGCATACGTTACTAACACATCGTCACTTAATGACGAGACAGGACGGACCAGTTTGTGCCATCTGTAACACAAACTTGACTATTAAACACGTACTAACTGAATGCAAAGAACGAGACAGATTAAACCTGCCATACGACATGACTGAACTCCTGACAGATGACAGTCCACACATAAACACATTAATCATGCACCTCAAAGATACAAACATCTACAATTACATTTAGAATACATTCATTGTATAAACTACAAAAACATGTATGTTTTAACGTGAAGTAAAGTAATGGACACAATATTTCAAAAACTAAAATTTTTTCTAGTTTTTTTTTTTTTTTTTTTTTTTTTTTTTTTTTTTTTTTTTTTTTTTTTTTTTTTTTTTTTTTTTTTCCCCTAGAAAAATGTACCTAATTGTTTATGTTTATCTATCTATCTATATATATATATATATATATATATATATATATATTACACACACACATTTAATCACTTTCCATTTTAAAATCATTTTCAATCACTAAAATATTCTGGATTTTTGGCAACCTTTTATAATTCTTTTGCTAGTGGTTTCTACCGCCAACTTCTAAAAAAGAGCGAATCGCTACTGTCGCAAGCTCTGTATTCAATATAAATAAATAAATTAATAATGCAATTACATTTTTCGAAGTCAAACTTTTCATTGCTCTTACAATACTCAGACTTAGAAAACAACTAAAGGAATCAGTGGATATTATAAAGCTGCCACCTCATGAAGCAAGGAATTTGATATGACTATGTATTAAAAAAAAAAAAAAAAATGAAATTAAAAAAAAAATACTATATTCAGATATTTCTAATCTATATTCACACATTAATGTTTTTTTTAATTGTTAATATCATCTTTGTTTTTAAATAAACCAATATTTCTTAGCATATCCATTAGCCTTAATAACAGCAACACGAGCTTCCATCAATTCGACTATCTTCAGTATTTGTCTCAAAGGAATTTTTACCCACTCCAGACAGCTTCAAATAAAGGCTCTTTATCCGAACGATTTCGACATCTTTCTCTGAAATATCTCTTCTCCGAAAAATGCTCTATGGAGTTTAGAACATCACTTTACCTTGACCATTCAAGAACATCGAAGAATTCCTATTTATCAAAATACGATTGAGCACTACTGTACATTTATATATATAACTTCCAGAGTTAGGATAGACAAGACACTATCTAACGTATCCCTACAGAAAACGGCAGGGAGTTCCTTTATTGATAACTTTAGCATTGCCAAGAATTCAGTCTTTGAGGACATTCATCTAAGAGTGAGTTACTGTATCAAAGCAGTTGACTTGCTTGGTTATCAATTCGTTTCCTAGGGAGATTCAATGTAACACAGGATGCTTTACAGAGAACTTACAGAGGTTCGAGAACATTCTTCAATAAGTAAAACCAAATGTATAATTTTTACCAATAATAGAGGTTGTATAGCACCTAGTTACAAATTTTACACAACATCAACACAAAAAGTAGGTAAAACCGAAATTCTAAATCTAACATGTGGTAGAAAATTCGCATTCATACCAAACATACAAGCTCTTCTTACAAGATACGTACAAAAATCATTAAATCACTTATCACTATTTGTCAATAAGAAGTTGTTGTGGTAAGGGTAGATGCTCTATGCGGGTACTCCTTCATTATTAGTGGTTTAGCATATTCTTCCGCTCCTACCAGTGCTCCTAGAATGATAGAAGCCATGCAAAACGGTTCTTCGCCAGGCAAAAGGTGCTTTTAGATCTACTCCGATAACCAGTATTTTTTTTAAACCCTGGTAAACCATCACTTGAAGTAAAAAGAAAGAGGAATTACATGAATTGTGTTATAAAAAGGATCATAATTCTCTCTTGAATAACCCTTCCAAGAATAAATGTATTTTTCGTGTCTGAAGGTCAAATTTCATTAACTAGACAAATTAGAATCATTCTGTAATAATCCTTTATTTTGCTCTACATGTTTCACGGTCTCTTCACGCCTCTTCAGGAGTATTTAAAATACTAATCACATCCTCACCGTAGAGAACCTTCCGCAATAATAATAATAATTCTTCCTACAATAATCAACAAAGCATAGAACCTAGACCTCTTGTAAGGTACAAAGAAAACATTGTGATTCACTATATGTGAATACTACTTTCATTACAAATAAACACTCCACTGGTTTGTCAGTGGTTTCTACCGCCAACATATGTAAAAAGTCCGTCACGCAGGAGCTGCATAACTAAGCACTTTCCTCAGAATTTGGGTAGTGTAGACTGCTTTCCAGAACAATTTTCTTAAAATATCCAACATAAATAAAATAAAAACATGAATAGTTCTCTTTTAAATTTGTAATGAGTAACTGATCAATTATTAATTTGCTTCCAGAGTTATGTTTACACATGGTATCTATTACACTACGTAATAAATACAAAAAACCTCATATTATCGTATTTTGATCTAACGCAGGAACAGGATACAGTCACTCTAGTGGTAGAAAGCGCTCCTTGCGGCGGCTTTGTGAACTACGTCTGGAGGGCTTTTCTATTGAAATATATTACAAATTAAACCCCCGCTTTCCGATTGACCAATTCAGCTCATTTTTACAACACTTCTTTCTCATGAGTTACCCACGACGTATACCGCGTTTCGTTACAATACAGCAGAAATTACGACCGGTATGAGTATATTAGGAATTTGGGTTCGGAGTAAACCCCCCCCCCTTCTAATGAACCGATTTAGTTTATTTTTACAACACATATTTACCTGTAGATTACCACTAGGAATACCGAGTTTCGTCGAAATATACCAAAAATCACGGCTGGTAGTGGCGAATTGGTATTGTGGGTCCGGAGTAAACCCCCCCTCCTAATGAACCGATTTAGTTTATTTTTACAACACATATTTACCTGTGGATTACCACTACGAATACCGAGTTTCGTCGAAATAAACCAAAAATCACGGCTGGTAGTGGCGAATTGGTATTGTTGGTCCAGAGTAAACCCCCCCTTATAATGAACCGATTTAGTTCATTTTTGTATCTTACTTTTCTCTCTATATTACCACTACGAATACCAAGTTTCGTTGAAATATAATAAATATTACGGCTGACATAGTCAAATTAGTGTTTTGGGTTCAGGGTGAACCGACTTTGGTGGTTAACGAACTCGTTCAATTGTTTGCTAATTAAATGCTATATACCAAGTTTCGTGACGAAAAAACCAAAACTCTGGCCGCTATCGTGTTAACAGACACACACACATATATATATATATATACATTTTAACGGGGGTCATTTTCGGTGTCTATTAGGTAGGATCGATAAAGATTTGAAGAAATTGTTCAAAAATTCCGTCATGAGTCCAACCTCAATAGCTACTTTCCTTCGGAGGAAAGTGCTAAAAGAGCGAATCGCTTCTTTCACAAGCTCTTTATTCAATATAAATAAATAAACAAATAAACACAATTACAATTAATTATCTTATTTAAACATCATTCCATAAACTGGCAAAACTTTTAATAACCAATAATTTGTTAAATGCTCTTTCTTTGTGGAATTAAAAATAGTTTCAAGAAATGTTGTTCTTCTAAAGGAAGAAATTAATTTTTGAGTCTTACAAAAGTCGTAAAATTTCATTACCTTTCCGATTGCATTCTCAGAAATGAGCTTAGCATTCAAGGGAAGTAGCAACTGACGAAATAAACTAATATGATGTTTATCATTGTGATCTTATCAGAAAGAAATTAAAATTATTCTTGATGAAATTGATATTTAATGATAAAAGTCTATCATTAAAGTTAAATAAAATGGAAAGAGACTTACTTCGAAAACTATAAAAGGTGCTTCAACTGGCCTACTCCTCCTTGGAAAACTATGTAGCTATTGTGGTCGCACGGTAGTTAGTCGGTAAGGTGGTAAACATTTATTTATTAAATACACCCGACAAGTGTAGTGCCTTTTTCACAACTTTTAGTGACACTTCTCTTTCGTTTGTCCTCTCGTTACCATGTACTCTCAATGGAGGCATGGAGACATTGTCCATCATGGATGACAGATTACCAGATCCAGAAGTTTTTTCCCCCTTTTTCAAGGCATGTCAGCCACACGGGCCATTTATGCCATGATTGGGGCGACAGATATCGCGAACGACAGGACCCGACCAGGCGAGGGCACGCCCACCGATATCGCAGGCCCCCCACTCGATGATGGTTTACAGTAAACTTCAGATATTACATGACATGAGCTTGTGGCCGAGGGTCTGTTCGGTGGGACCAGGCCGACGAGACCCTATGGTCCTGAGGGCCCACGACACCGGAAGACCCACCCCCACCCGACCGACACCATACCGGAGCAGGGCCGCCGCTACCACCCCAATCATTAGTAGTTAATGTTTAAAGGAGGCTGATTTTATGGAGTAATGTGTTTAGGAATTAATTATAATGAAATTCTTGCTATTTAATTCACATGTTACAGCAAATATGTTTATAAAATGACATTATTAAAGTTACATTTAGATTTCTCTTTTGGTAATATTTTAATTGTTAAATTTTTTAAATCAATTGGGTATTTTTGAAAAAAAAGTATTAATTTACTGACTTGAATGGGATTGTTATCAAGAATTTCCTCGAAGTATGAAGAGAGCTGAAGTTCATCACTTTGTTTTTTATAAATTCGACACTCAATAAAAATATTCTTGACAGTTATAAGTACTCTGCGTGTTGGGCCTCTCTGGTCATCAGATATCCATGAGTTAATCGGGTATGACCAATGCGCAATCGTACCAAAGCGACCTCATCCATCCTCTGGCCTGTAAAAGAAGTCTTCCAAGGCCTGACACCTGCTTTTATTTCCCTTAGCTTGTTTTTGTTCTGCTCATACCACCAAGCTTGCCAGGAAATCCACATCTTCGACTTTATGTGAGCGTGAATGTCTGAAAAGGGGACTTTTTCATCCAAAAGTTTGATAGAAATGTAAAACAGATTCATTACAACTTATAACGTCAGTACAATAAATTTTCATTAAAGGCATGAAATATAGGTGAACGGATTACAACATTTGGACCTGTACAAGTCCTGTGAGGATTTGTGACTAGATCCGTGAGGGGATGCATTGCTAAATTGTGGTTGACAGGTGCCGAAACAGGTCGCTCTGCCCCATTACCTTCCTGGGTGATGGCCCTCATTAGTGCCGTTTGTACTCAATATCATCAATTAATACTCGAGCATCCTTCCTGAAGTGAGGTTCTTTCAAAACTCTCCTCGCATTATTTAGCACGGGGTTTTAATCCAGTCGTTAGGACCATTGTATTTCTGATGAAAAATTTAGTTTTCAATTAAATAAAATCGTGTAATTTCTACTCTTGGTTTCATTATAATCGAACAAAGAGTGTTTTTCTGCTGAGAAATATTAATTTCTCTTACGCGGCTAAAATTGCTGGAATTTTGTCGCAACAGTTTCATTAACACATTCGGGATTGATAGCCACTTTTGTGACAATGACATTTTTTCGCTTCGTTACTACAAGCCATCACTTTCATAGCTTTTTGAAGTACCTTCACACACCAGAGTTACATTTTAAGCCTTGTGAATGGGGGTATCCCTCTGCCACCTGGTCCCTTTGCATAGTAAGGGTCCCTCTGAAGGTCCTTATTCATATTTTACTAGTTAATCTACTATATATTTTTCAAATACCACTCACTCACTCACTCACTCACTCATCTATCAACGCCCAGCCCAAACCGCTCGACAGAAAATTTTGAATTTTGCACGGACACTCCCTATATAACGTAGGCACTCGCTAAGAAAGGATTTTTTGATATTCGAATTTGTAAGCATTTTTAGGGGGGTTTAAAGTTTGAGTTGGTTAGAGAAGGCAAGCCTAGGTAGCATGTGTTGCTAGGACGATAAAGAACAGCTGTTACCGTACATTATCTATTTCATAGTTTTATTTCTAATTGAGGTTAATTTCAACTATGATGGCAGACCTTGAATTACTAGAAATTAACTCTCCCTCATAGAGTTTTAATTGCGTTTCTTTTCTGCCTGTCCCCGTCAGATAGGCTTGCCATATTTTTGGAGAGTTTTGGGGGGGGGGGAATAAAAAGAGTACAAATTATAAGCAAAATATTTGGTGAGTTTTAAGCCTAGCAACTAACGGGAAGGGGGAATCCTAAACTGTTAGTCTACCCAAACCTTAAAAATAAGAACGGGACTTTTTTTGCTACTTGATTTTCTTAAAAAAATCTCTCAGCCCAATAGTAGTGTCTGGCAGCTGGCAGCGCGCTGTGCAGGTAGTTCCAGCGTTTTACAGTTAGATTACTTCTGATTTCTTTGACACTGTGAGCAGTAGTAAAAATGTTGATTGTAGAAAAGTAACCGATGTAAAAAAGATTCTTATAAACATGAATTCATTACATTTTACATCTTACAGCCTTTTCCGGGACATTGATAAAATTGGGCGGGACACCGAAACAATTGCAAAATGCCGGGACAGTCCCAGTCAAACCGTGATGTATGGCATATCCTTAGGTTTTCCAGGTGAGGTAATAATATCCGGAACCCTTGCAATGACTTCTCGCCTATAACCTTGGTAATACTCGTAAATATATTGGGTGTTACCAAATGACTTCTTGGAAACATAAACTTTAAATTTTAACGCCCATTGAATAAAATATAGTATGACGGGAACCGTGCTATAATAAACTGCACAGAATTGTATAGTAACGTAATTTTAATGAAACATTATTTAACGCAATAAAATAACTAATTATCTGCCGTGACGAAGCACGGGTATTCAGCTAGTGTGTACATACAGATAATGTTCCGTAGATACCATGCCAACGCCAATTGACTTGACATTATTTTTTTTAAAATCAATCAAAATACAATTATAATGTAAACCAAAAAATAATATACTTACTTTTAAATTCTAAGCTGAGTAATTAGCCTAATTAGCGCACCTTCCACAGAACAGAGTATTATTCTTTGTTTTAAATTTACTCTCTAGGTGAACGAATGTTCAGGATTATAGGATTCGGAAGATTTGTAAGGAGATTATGTTATCCCGACTGAAAAATGTCTGTTATTTTTCCTTCCTAAGACTTTTTAAAGCTATATTTAAAATACTTAAGGATTAAGAAAAAAAATTGATTTCTGAAAAATATTAGGTTCACCCTGATTTACACATTCTTTGCAACTATGAATCAAGTATATATAAAAAAAGACCGTCACGCAGGAGCTGCATAACTAAGCACTTTCCTCAGAATTTGGGTAGTGTATGGTAGACTGCATTACTGAATAATTTGCGGTAAATAACCTATATAAATAAAATAAAAACTATAATAGTTCTGCTCATTTACATTTGTAATGAGAACTGTTCAGTTATTAATTTTGTAAATAATTTGCTTCCAGAGTTATGTTCCATACATGGTGTTACACTACTAAATAAATCACGAAAACTTAATATTCAGTCTTTATACCTGACTCAGGAAGTGGATACAGTCCCCGTAGTGATAGAAAGCGCTACTCGCGGCGGCTTTGCAATCCTCCGTCTGGCGGGCTAATTCTCTTGAAGGTTAGAACATAGTAAACCCCCCATCGCACGCATAAATTAATGGTTGAACAATTGTTTCTAATCGTCATTGATCCAGGCTTAATAATGATCCTCGATAAAATATACATTTAATTCTATCAATCTTTATCATATATGATTTCCATGCATATCTCTCTCTCTCTCTCTCTCTCTCTCTATATATATATATATATATATATATATATATATATATATATATATATTTAAAACAAATTTTGAATAGGTGCGTTAAATATATTACAATTTACCAACAAGTTTCAGATATGTAAAAACATAATAGTTCTGATAAACTCTGAAGATGTTTACATTAGATTTCCACTTTTCCAATTCCTTATGCCTGTTTTCCTGGATGCCTAATGACGCAATAACGATTTCTTGCGTGCGTATGTCTAAAAAATACATGTTTCGGTGGGCGGATTTTACTTGTAACCGAAATAGGCCTTTGAAATCCGACGGTGTATTTTTTTTTTTTAATTGCGTCTTAATCGGACTAGTTTTGTTCATATTTGTATATATATATATATATATATATATATATATATATATATATATATATATATATATATATATATATATATATATATATACAAATTTGAACATCCGGAATTTTTGTGAACGTTGACATTTCTAGTTGGCACCTCCGGATTGCTTCAGAAGTTTGACGTCATAAGCGGGTTTCCTCATTATGGAGGGAGAATAGGAACTAAACTTACTTTTTCTTTGATAAAAATTTGCTTCAATGATAAACAGATGGATTTCGGAGAGGTTCTCGATAAATAGAGAATTAATACAATAAATTGACGAAATAGTTTTCATAGTAAGCAATTGTTCGAACAGTGTCCTTTTTGTTATCTTTTGAGCCTAAGATTACAGGCCAAGGAAGAATCAAATTATTATATATAAAAATATTGCATTTTTTTTTTTTTTGAATTTTCTGGAGTATCATTCCAGGAACGAATACATTTTTAGTGGTGTTTATGTAGCTTATGTAACTACATCTATCTGGTCCTCCCATAAGTAATGTCAGCTTATGTCGGTGGACTGGAGTATGGAATGTGTCGATCCAAGTTTTTCTGCTAGCTCTTAGACTGTTACGACAGGCTTTTCTTCGACAGTAGCCTGCAGGAGTTCGTCGTCAAGCTCTGTTGGTCGACCTGCATGAAAAACTGTTTAAACCACCGCTGCACTTATTGCTCACTAATGACGTTTTCTATAAGTTAAAGCAGCACATTCTGTTTTATGAAAATTTCAAAACATAATATGGCTTCAATGATGTTTTGGAAGATCCATTTCAAAAGAAATTTTAGCACAAATTAAATAAGGTTCACCAATCAAAACATGGCAAATAGAAGTATATTTAATAATATAACAAAGACAAAAATGTTAACACAAATAAATTGAAAAGGAGGGAATATAAACAGGCAAAATATTAAAAACCGACCATACTTATGGGATGGACTGATATGAAACATTATTTCTGATTATGATTCTAATTAAAATTAAAAATAATATGGCTAGGCTTTATTAACAAAACTAAAAATGGTATTATTATATGGGTCTCCCAGAAGGATGTTTTTTGTGGTAGCTTCCAAAGAAAATATTTTGTATTACATTCTACGCGCGTAGAAACAGTGGCAACCAATAACACGGTGCTAATATTCAAAAGAGATGCGTCGTACACAAAATATAGTTATTAATATGAAAATAAAAAATACAATAATTCATTTATAAATGACATTGACTTTTTAGAGCTGGTTATCAAGAGGTTACTAACCTTTTATAGTTTGGATAAAGTTGATACAAAATTGCCATTAATTATAAGCCTTATCTTGAGACTTCGGAAACCGTAAACGTATTAGACAAACATAATATTTAATAAGTAGCCTTGGAGTGGACTAATGCCAATTGGCGGATTGTATTTAGAGGGCCGAGAGGAGACCACAGCTCTAGGAGATAAGACCAGGGAGTTGTGTCTAGGTCTCCGAGCTCATTTGTAGCAGTAGGGGTTCCATGTCGAGACAAGTAGGACTCTCTGGGGGAGGGGTGAGGCGTAATCAAATAAATGCTAGGACCTTGTCCCTCGGGTGCTACCTGTTGGCGGTAAGGTCTCTCCGCAAGGGTTACGTCTCCTAGCCACATATGTAACACTTTAACGACGTTGCGTATCCCAACATTATTTAATATACGTGAAGTGCACAGATGATGGTAAAAGGTCTAATGACGGCAGAAGATACACTCCTCACAACATGCAAGGAAATGATCAATATGATAACATAAAGAAACAAACTTTATAATTTACTAGCTGTTACCCAGTGTGCCATGTTACACCTTCTTTCAGTCTATGATTCTCCCCGTATCAAGATCAACTTGTATACCCAGCTACGTCAAAATTGGTCAAACGGTGTGAATTTGTTTATATCTGTCTAGTAATTCATAATGCAGCCGGCAGAGGCCAGCACCACAGCAATTCATAGAACATCCGACAGAGGCCAGCACTCCTGCGAGAATATGGCTCTTATCAAAGAAAGGCCAGCGTTCCTTAGTTAGACAGAGACAGTTGATATAAAATTAAAATAAACTACTTTACATGATTATGTAATGATGTAAAGTCATCAATGAGTTTGAGTTATTCTAATTATCAAGAACATCAACAAATCAATTTGAGACATTATTCAAAATGGCTGTCGATTCAAAATAGCCGTCAGAATCTGAATGGTTCAGTGTAGCCAATTTTTCTTGAACAAAACTTTGGACCTTTTGACCAAATTTTGAAATTTGACTATTCTGAAGTAGCCTAGGAGATTTCCCGTATCAAGACCTACCTGTCTGCCAAGTTTGGTCAAAATCTGTCAAACGGTGTGGATGTGTATAAGGACCAAACAGACATAGGGACAAACAGACAGACACGTGATTTTTAATATATATAAAAATCACGTGTTGTTATTAAAGGTTATCAACAAAATTCGAAATTTTTATTTTTATCATACATCAGAACATTTCATAAGTAATGTTGGATTATCTCGATGGACTGTGGAATTTGTCCATACAAGTATTCCTGCTAGTTATTCGACTGCTATAAGATTCTCTTCTACACTAGCATGCAGGAGTTCATCGTCAAGCTCTGTTGGTCGACCTGTACTAGGCTCGTCTTTAAGCGGCTATGGCGTGGTGGTGTCTTAGGAGATCCATATCATATGAAATTTCAGTACAGAATAAAAAAGTTCCACCAACCAAAACATGATACATAGAAATGTATTTAATGATAAAATAAACAGAAATAAATTGAAAAGGAGGGAATCTAAACACACAGAATTTTAAAACCCGACATTTTATAAGGGATGATCTGTTACATATTACTGGTTCTGAAGTATAATGACTCAACTGCAAAAATTTAGTTTTTAATCGAGTTTGTCACAATAGAATGGCCTATTTCTTGTCAAACAATTTTTGAGAGATAAGTATAAAACAAGTAAGTACTTATTGTTGAAGAGTTAGCTCGCCGCTACGAGTTTTCTGTATGATATGAATTCACGCAGCGGTTTTCCTTTACTTGACGTGAAATTTAATTTTATTGTCAACATTATTTATCAAGATTGTTCGAGTATTACCTCTTTTCTGTGTACGCTCTTGGAGTAGCGCTGACAACGTCGCAATTCTCTTAGTGCTAATGAGCAGTTCCAGCGACAGCGGCCAACATATTTTAAAATGGTCTATCCGAGATTATTTTTGCAATAATCTTGCTAAGCGTTCGATCCAACCAAATGTTTTTTTTGGGGGAATATTCTTTATATTGTAGATAAATATTGCTTTCAAAGAGATTTAGACGGCTGTTTAATCATGTCCAAGAGCTCGACCTCATCCCAAGGAAAATCTCCGCTTAAAAGTTGAGCTATAAACAGATCTTTCGAATGTTCTGACATTTCCCGGTAATTAATTTTAATTTAGGCTTTTCCCGCTACCATTCCCTAACGTCTCACACTCAGGTAACAAGGGGTGTGATTTTTGTTATCAGGAAATAAAGTTTCTTATATTGTGCTATATACGCTAACATTCCTTGAATCCAGCCGGGTGCTCGAACAGACAATTTTTTCCTGCAAGCTCTTGGATTTTTTTGGAATGAAATTTCAATCTAGTCAAATTTATATACTTCTAAAGTAAAAAGCATTCATATTTTTCATAATAATGTGTGATCCGTTGTGGAAGCAACCATCATTAACCCTTCAAACGCTTTAAGCGCATGTATACGGGCGTAAAAAGCAGTGCCTTCAGCGCTCTGGGCGCATGTAGGGGTTCTGCACTCGCCATGATCAGATTGACTCATAGTTTTTCTTATCCCTTCCCTCCAAAAACGGCCATTGATTGAAGGCACATAGTACAGAAAAGAGAAAATATTTATTTTCAATCTGTAAAATAGGAAAAGTGGTAGAGAAGGACCGACGAGGGCTGCCGACACCGACACACAGGTGAAGGTAGTTTTCTAAAGTAGAGAAAATAATGAAACTATTTTTAAGTCGAATACAACTAGTTTTCCGGGTCTCCCCGTGGTCTAGAAGCTAACACCTTAGATTCTCATGCGGGAACGTCCAAAATAAGATTTTCCTTAAATTTGGTGGAGATGATCTTCTCGCACGATTCTGAGCGTATGTAAGGTTAAGAATGTTCTTTAAAATTTGTGCATTAAAAATTAAAGATTTAAGATTTTTTTTACTAAAATTCATTATGAACCTTTTTAAAATAAACATATAATAAGTGAATTAAAATGTATGGTACTCGTATTTCTCCGGCCTGAAAAAAAAAGAAACAACTAAGAGACAAGCATATAACAGTCAAATTTTCTTTCTTTAGGCAATCTAGTTAAGTGGTATGAACACTTGGTGATGAGGATCTCTTGAGACAGTGGCTGCTAGCTCGTCAGGTGGCTACTCTAAACAATGCTCGAGCCAGACTCTTTTGTTCTCTCTTTTCGGAGTGCCCATTGTTCTGCAACAAGTAGAAGAAAATTTCATTTGGAAAGGAGTGACCCAATCTTCAAATTTAATTATTTCTCTATAGTACTTGTGGAATCCTTTATTTTCATGGTATACATAAATATATTAACATTGTAAAGAGCCTAAGCTTATAAATGTGCTATTTTAAAATCTGTCTCACAGTTTCATTGGAAGTTGTTATATATCTTCACAATATGGAAATGACGAGACATCAACTATTTTTACCATCCTATAATGAATTGTCTTTATTGGTCTTGTAACTTGTATAATGTAATATATTCCATCATTTCAATTTGTTTACAGGAAGGTCATGGTTTCTATTATGTCGGTTACTAGCAAAAGCGCTTCTTATGTAAAGAAATCCATACATTCAAAATGCACGGCATACTACGAAGAGAAGTTTCAAGAGCAATACGGGAAGAGAAAATATATTGTTAAAGGACTGTGGTTCGGATCAAGAGGGACCATACCGAAGGACACAGCCATCTTCCTCGAAGGACTCGGAGTTTCAACAGACCACCTGGCAGCATTAGCTGAGTCCATATTAGTGGACACACTGGGAATAATTGCCAATCATATCTATGGTCACTGAGTGCTTATCATCCATTCACTCTCTTTAAATACGTCTCTTTAAATACTTTAGATTTTAATTTCAATTCTATCAATTCCTTCTCATCCATCAATATCTCCTTCTTTCGTCTCCATCTTCTTTATTCTCTATTCCTCATTTCGAAATCATTACATCTTCAGCCTGAAAATTAACCCTATTTCCGAATGGATGATAAGCACACTGTGTACCTAGCAACCCAATTTAATTGGGCAGCCCATTTTATTTCGTTTTAAATAAAGTTTTCTCTCTGATAATTATAAGTCTGGCCTTTAACTAAGAGTAAAGTACGTAGATGTACATAGAGTAGAAATGATCCTAGTCTCATCAGGGCGCTATGTTTCAGCTCATAAATGATGTGTAGATACTATTATCATATCAGGGACCTTGGAAGAGACAGGACGCATCTGAAAAATCTACATTTTTTTATCATTTTATTTTCTTAGCCAGGAAGGTAAGTAAGTAACACGACGCTTCGCCTATTTTCTCTGGTTTCACCGTCAGTTCTCTCACAGTTTGAAGTTTTAGTGAATAGCACCATCATATATGAAAACTTCAATATTTGATATCAAGGGCGAATACCGGGTCTGAAAATCCCTATAGCATTTTGTTGCCCAGGGATTACTCGTATCAATTCAAATTACAACATTGAAATTCAGTTGCATACTTTTTCATCAGGTTTATGAATTACCATTCCACAGAGTAAACATACGACTTTTCTGTCCTGAAGCACTTCTAGAACTTCGATTTTCAGACATCCAGATTTCGTGATTCGCCTTTCTCTTCCAAGGTCCTGATAGTTTGTCGATGATATTCTTGAATGTGTTCCGAAAAGCTTTTAAAAGTACTGAAATTATTTATTTATATTGATAGAGATCATTTCTGAAACTTCTGAAGCTTCGTTGCAGCAAAAGTAATGCAGGATTTAAATAATAATTTTTTTTAGGCAAGTCCTTGCCAAGTAAACAAAGATAATCTAACTCTACTTCATAGACAATGGTAATTAATGTTCTTTTTACTCAAATATTAGATTAGTTTGAGTTACATTCTCAATGATTAAGAACCTCTGAAAAAAACCATGTTGAAACGATATGTTCGTGTGGCACAAACCGCGAGTAACACCAATGTTGTTTGGGGGCAAAGGAAGTATCAGTTAATGCCACAGTGCATCGATTCATAAAATTTTGTCTTGGAGGGACAAGGGAGGCCTTGGTAGGCATTCTTTGGTTGACCACGACCAACAAAATGCTTGATAAAAGAATGCCCGCAGAATCCTTGGTGGAAGTTTTACCATTCACAATCACTAGTTGTTCGCTATATTAACGAATGGGTCAAATAAAAATCTGCATTATTTTTCACCAACCCAATGTATCGTTATAAGCTGAAATTAATTCCCTATTTGTGGTTTTTGAAATCTATTGCTTGATGCTTAAATATCTTTTAATTATATTCTACACAGAATTTCCTATAGTTTATACTCACAGGTTGGGTTAGGATTTAAACGGGACTGAATTCGATAGTTTGAGGTAATTTTGATAGTTAGAATGAAACTATGTTGCATGAATGTATGTATTTAAGAAAAATGCCTTTCTGCTAATAGTATAAGGATATTGAATACATTTTGATGGGATTGTGGCGGGACTTAAGTGCATGACGTAAACAAAATGTCTTATAAGTTGTGACTTATTTCTTTGATTAAAGTTGCGTTTTCCTTCACGAAAGGTTTATCTACTGAGAACTACACGGAACCTACTCCGACATGATTAAAAGGTCACTAAAGATAAATTTTCAGGAGCTGAGAAGAGCTTTATGCAGGACCATGGATGCTGAACATTGCAAGATAGTTTCGGGGGGGGGGAGAGGAGAGAGAGAGAGAGATGGAGAGAGAGAGAGAGATGAGAGAGGAGAGAGGAGAGAGAGAGAGAGAGAGAGAGGGAGAGGAGAGAGAGGAGAGAGAGAGAGAGACGAGAGAGAGAGAGAGAGACAGCAGCGAACGATAGAAAGCCGGATGGGAGAGAGGAGAGGTTGAATAATGAGTTGAACATCTATAGATTGACAGGGCCAACGAGAGGAGGAAAGGGAACAGAAAAAAAAATCGTTTATTCCCATTAAAATGGAAGTTCCAGGCCTGGACCGGGTCTCCCCCCCCCCCCACTCCAGTATTATATTTGCATTTGAATCAACCATCGCCCCGTTCAAAAACTTATTTATTGATAAAATAGTAGGAATAGACAAGAGGGCTGGAAAAAGTGAAAACTGGGTTAGAAAACAAGAGGAAAAGCGTGGCCTGACTGCTTGCAGCCGAAATAAATCCACACCACTGCCTAGGCATCTGTCAGCATCCATCTTCCTCTCTCCGCTTTCTCCAAATTCCTACAACGTTAATTGGATATTTGATCTTTCGGGCTTGGCTATTCTTGGCTCTTTCCGAGTTAACATATTATCGCGGCTATCCTAGAATGGATGGAACCCCTGACGTAATAACTCACGTTTGTTCCTAGTACTCGACATGTTTGTATTCTTCTGTGAAGAAAACCGTATCCGACTTGGGGTAGTTGATTTCAGAATTAGATTTTGATATTGTTCCAGGTATTGGTAGGACTTAATTTGAGATAAAACTCAATTGACTGAGAGCAGAGACAAATCGTTGAAGAAATTGCACAATCCTTACGAAAACCTACTGTCGAAGATTTTCAAAAGACGTTACTTTGCAGAATCTGTATGCTATAGACCTTATCGACCAGGACCTTCTATAGTGAGATTTCAGTGGGCAAATGGTAGAATCTGAGGGGACATTAACCTAAATGCTGCTCCTAACACAGATCTGTGATTTTGAACTTCTGCTGCTCTCAAATATTTGTGTGCCTAAGAATTGGTATCTAGTTTTATTTAACTCAACCTTTTCAAAAAAGTCTGAGTCGCAGGAATTGCGTCCTCCTAGTGCGGTTCCGCTATTATCACTAGTGCCTTTTGGAAAAGCTTAAACTAGAAACAGTTATTATTTTCGTTACGTGAAATATTTGACCTTACGTGAAATATTTTTATGGACCCAGATACGTGACAGAAGGCCAGTGTACCCTTATCTGGAAATACACCCTACAGCAGGGTAGGCCAGCCCCCTTCACCCAAGATAATACAATCTAGAAATACTTATTTCACAACTCAATGCATTGAAAAATATTAAAACGTTTCTAATTTTATTGCATTCTTCTACTGTAAGACAAATTCTCCAAATAAATGAAATTTAAAACAACAATTTTTTTTTTTTTGTATTTTTCCCTTATAATATTTTAGTAATAAAAATTAAACAGATATAGGTAATTTCGAATAGTTGTAAAAGCTTATAGCTTGGATACTTGTATTTAATTAATTGTAAAAATTCATTTTATTTGTTTATATTTCTTTGGACAATAAAATTCTTTTTATCTTTATCTTTTAAAACAACAAACAACCAATTAAAAAGTGAGCTAAACCACAACACAAACCCGATCAAAAGAAGAAAACAATTACATTTGAAGATTAAAGCGTTTATTTCTCCGATCGACATCGCCCAATCGAAAATTGTTCTAGATCCTTTTTTGTAGAAAATTTAGTAAGCTTTCAAATAGTTACCTTCCATTTACCACGATTTCCTAACCTTTTTCGAGATATTAAAGAAAACATATCTTAAGTTCCTAAAACTTTTCATGGCTGTTCAAATATCTTATTCTAATCCTCCCTTAACTCCAAACGTAACCAAAATTCAAACAATTTTGTTTGGATGAATTTCAAACACGCAGCAAATGTTTTAATTGAATCCCATGATTCTAAATACCGAAACCAAAACCTTTATTTAACAACTATTTTTCCAAAAACATTTAAAAAAAATATTTTTTCGAAAACATTTAAAGCTATCGCCTTAAAAATGTTTTCATTCGTTTTTCTACGAAAAGGAGCCTATAAAAAGGCAACTTGCAAGCATATTATGTGAGCGTAAAGATTTTTTTTTCGCACGAATTTCACCCTAAAAACCAAGTTCCCGGGGATGGATTCTGCTGGTTGGATACACACAAATTTAAACCACCGTTTTTTCGAGATCTATATGTTCAGACTTTTTTATAACTGCTTTGAGAACAGTTCTGAAAAACAGTTCAGAGTTACTCAGCACTTTCATTGAATGAATTAATGAATACATGTAGCCCTATTAAAATTAAATAAAATGTTTTATTTTGAGTTGTGTCACTTTAGAAATACTAGTGCGATATATCTACTCTGAATTGACTATTTCTATAGAGCCTCCCAAAATTTGAGTGTAATTGTCAGCCCTGCACTGATGAGCAGCAAATGGGTTTAATGGCAGGACCTGAGGGGACTTTTATAGTGAAATTTCAGAGTTAAAATGGCAGAATCTGGTAGGACGCTACATAACAGAGGCAAATAATATTTCTATAATGAAATATTAGGGGGTTTTGAACTTACTTAATTAGAAATTTAAAAAAAAAATCAAACTGAATATGAATATTAATTTATAGAATAATGGTTTACGCAAGCTGTGTATGTATTTAACTTCTTCTAATATAGCCTTTTAGGCACATTATTGATTATTGTAATTCCATTATGGAACCTTGTAAATTTTTAAAAATACAATCGCAATGTAGGCAATGGGTGTCACATCTTTAACACTCCATTCCTGAAAAAAAAGGCACTAATTGCTTCGCGATATATGGTCGATGCTGGGCCCAATCCGTAGAAAAATGCCATTAGAGACACATACAGGGGAACCAAATATCGTAGCAAAATGACCCAAAATGTGTTATCATTTTTTTTTTTTTTTTATACAATAGATGAATAACCTTTTGCAATAAAGCCCGCATGCAAACTAAGTTAACAATATTAGGAATCGTATATTATGATGATACGTACTTTGATTGTCTAAAATAGACATCAGTTCCCTTGGCTAATCAATGAATAAGGTCTTTTAAGGATCAGGGTTGCCTCTTGGCGGGATTGCTAGTATGACTCTAGATTTAGGATACGTATGTTCGAATTCCGCCTGTACAGGATGAGTATTTTACCGATGTGTGCGGTGTGAAAAAAGGTACAGCTAAAACCAAAGAAGAATTATGTTTTCGAAAGAGCCATTTGGTTCGTCAACTAAGACTCTGAACCCAATGCTAGCATGTTCCCACACTGTCTAATGCCACGTGGGCAATTAATTTAAGAATTAACCCACAAGGCCGCGGTACACACTAGTCTCTAGAGCCAAAAGACAATTCCAATAATTTCCCGGCCAATTAATGAGCAGAACCCCATTGAACAGCTGTTCCTTTGACAGCTCTAAAGCTGGAAGGAGCCGAGTGATGTAAACAAAGCTACGGACTAATTCCTTTTGACTCGGTTCCTTACTAATGGTTTAATTAGGCCCCACATTTAGCTGGGAAGCAGTCGTGGTAGACAATTGGTTCGTTCCAACTAGAGCGTAAATAGCAGCCTTTAGTCACCAATTTCACCTATTCTTGCAGTTAATATATTTAAAGGACTCGGATTTAAAGGAATCGTAAAAAATCCGACTCGAAAGTACTACATCATCTTAGTAGAGTATCCCTTCTTATCGCTAGCGCCATTTGGAGAAATCAAAAATACTATATACAAATGGTGCTCAAGTAGCCGTAGAGAAGAGGTTATACTATGTAAGTTACGGATAGGACACACTTTACTAAGTAACTCTTTTTTAATAAAACATAAAGAACAAACCATTTGCAGACATTGTAACGTTCCAATGTTAGTGAAACACCTACTAACTGTATGCAAAATACAAGAACAACTAAAATTACCATATAACTTACAGGAACTACTGACAGAGAGTAGCTCCTTTATTAACGATATATTAACATTTTCAAAACAACAACACAAGTTGTGTTACACAACCTAACCAGAAAAATTTGATTCCAGAAAAAAATTAGTCGGAAGCCTTTAGAAATATTATTTCGATGATATAATAATAATCTAACTTCAATTAATGACCTTTAACATTTTATTTATTTATTTTTTTACGTAATATCAATTAATTAATTATTATTCAATTTTACTTGGTTATTAAAACCACAAAATGTAGCGTCCTCCATGACCCAATAAATAATTAAATAATGTTTGTAGTTTTAGTGACATGTTATGTAAATATATTAACCTTTTCGATGCGACGTGGGCTAACTGCCTGTTCCCTCCACAGGCAGACCAAACTTCCTCTCCTAGGGCGGCCGTACGCACCCGTATTTTTTTTTTTTCTCTTAGCGCGGTTCCTCCCTATCTCCATAGGGAGAACCCGCTCATGAGGTTCACCTCACGGCGCGATCCGGAAGTGCCGACCAGAAACTTTCTCGTTTCAGACCCCGTACATCACGAAAATATAGGTTGTTCAAATTTGTGTATATATATATATATATATATATATATATATATATATATATATATATATATATATATATATATATATGCTTGTCTGTTAACGCTCTAGCAAGCTCAAAAATGGTCCGATTTTGATGAAATTTGGTACAAAAATCTGTCTTCTTATTTGAAAGGTCAAGTTCGTTAGCCAGCAGAATCCGCTCAAAGGAAGATGGCGTTTGGTGCAAAATTCGCGCGAAAAAAATCGTAACGCTTACGTTTTTGAGTTCATATGCTTCCAGGTACTTCTTTTATAGATTTCTTAACTTAGGAAAACGAATGAAACCATTTTTAAGGCGATATCTGTAACCGTTTTTGAGAAAATTGGAATCAGTGTTTTCGCATGTCATTATTTTATTTTGGGCACTTAAAATCGGGATTCAATTGAAATTTTTTCTACATCTTGGAAATTAATCCCAACTGAGATGTTTAAATTTTGGTTATATTTGGAGTTAAGGAAGTATGCGAAAAAAAAAAATTATTAATAGGCATGAAAAGTTTTCGGATCTTCATACATTTTCCGTAAATATCTCGAATACGGTTGGCAAATCGTGGTAAGTGAAAGGTGATCATTCGAATGCTTACTAAATTCTCTACAAAAAAGGTTCTGAAGCATTATTCGATGGGACAACGTCAATCAGAGATATAAGCGCTTAAAACTTAAACGGTTGGGAAATCGTAGTAAGTGGAAGGCAACCATTCGTATGCTTACTAAATTCTCTACAAAAAAGGTTCTAAAGCATTATTCGATGGGACAACGTCAATCAGAGATATAAGCGCTTAAAACTTAAAAAGTGTTTGTTTTGTTGTTTTGAAAGGGTTTATCTACTATATTTGTTTATCTCACTTTTTAATTGGTTGTTTTTTTTTGTTTCAAATTGCATTTATCAGTAAAATTAGTATTTTAGTAAAATAAGCTAAGAAACGGTAAAAGGTATAGGTAATACGTTTGGAATCTGAGGAAATCAAGATGGCTGTGGCTAACTATGATGGCGTATACATAGGTTTGTTTTGAATTCTCCTATCTATATAACCTTCCTCCTTCTACAACTGAAGTTATCATTATTTCTTATTTTATAGAAAGATTTAACCCACGAGGGAATGAACTTTTATTTGCCATAAAGCACATATTTACAGTTGATTATTACAGTGAAACGAATTTGCTAGTAAAACGAGGAACTTAAAATGACAACGAATTTTCGGTTGTTTGGAATAGAGCCTTCTGAGCAGTAGTCCTAGAGTGAGTACATTTTTAGTAAATAATTGTATTGACTTATTCAGCCTTCCTCAAGAATGAGGATTAAGAATTATCCGCATCTGTGTAAGTTGGCTACATTCAGTTTACTGTTATTAGTGATGCCTAAACTACTCCACTTCTTCGAGATATTCGGAACCGCGCTAAGATGACGCAGTTCCTGCGAGTCGGACTTTTTTATATTTTTTCTCCATAAAGAAAGCTCTTTGCCGGATATCAGAAGAACCCGGCGCTTTTTCGATCTCTTACACAACGCTGTAAACTCTTTTTTATGACTGCCTCTAAGAAAGCCGGAAGGGCCATCAGGGCGCGAATATTTTTTTTCTTGATAAAAATTAATAAAAATGTCTTCTAAGTTGATATATTGTTTCAACCAGTATTTATATAAAAGTTTTTTTTTTCTCTGCGGTGAACATGTTCTCTCATGTTTTACATATAATATAGGAGTAAACTGGCAGTCTTTTTAATATTGCTTAATATTTCTTTCGGATCATCCTGCAGATTAAATTGACTCATTTTCCCAAGGATTAATACCGTTTTCTTGGATTTCTCCACATTTTTTTCAAATTTGGAAGAAAAATTGATGATGGATCTAAAAATAAAAACCTTTGGAATCGGCAAATTTCGGTAAACTAAACTACCCTCACAACGTTATACTTGAGGTAAAATTTAAGCTCTAAAAAACTTGGGATGTGTTCAGATGAAGTTTTTTTGCTATGGTCTATCAAAATTTTATACTTAAAAAAAAATGTCAAAGATCAATGAAGAATAATTCAGGATAAATAATAAGGGAGTAATTACCCATCATCAATTATATCAGATAAAATAAAAGACTGTCACGCAGGAGCAGCATAACTAAGCACTTTCCTCAGAATTTGGGTAGTGTAGATTGCTTTCCAGAACAATTTGCTTAAAATATCCTACATAAATAAAATAAAAACATGAATAGTTCTCTTTTAAATTTGTAATGAGAGACTGATCAATTAATAATTTGCTTCCAGAGTTATGTTTACACATGGTACCTATTACACTACGTAATAAATACAAAAAACCTCATATTTTCGTATTTTGATCTAACGCAGGAACAGGATACAGTCACTCTAGTGGTAGAAAGCGCTCCTTGCGGCGGCTTTGTGAACCTACGTCTGACGGGCTTTTCTATTGAAATATATTACAAATTAAACCCCCGCTTTCCGATTGACCGATTCAGCTCATTTTTACAACACTTCTTTCTCATGAGTTACCCACGACGTATACCGCGTTTCGTTACAATACAGCAGAAATTACGACCGGTATGAGTATATTAAGAATTTGGGTCAGGAGTAAACCCCCCCCCCACCCCCCTCTAATGAACCGATTTAGTTTATTTTTACAACACATATTTACCTGTAGATTACCACTACGAATACCGAGTTTCGTCGAAATATACCAAAAATCACGGCTGGCAGTGGCGAATTGGTATTGTGGGTCCGGACTAAACCCCCCCTCCTAATGAACCGATTTAGTTTATTTTTACAACAGTTATTTACCTGTGGATTACCACTACGAATACCGAGTTCCGTCGAAATATACCAAAAATCACGGCTGGTAGTGGCGAATTGGTATTGTGGGTCCGGAGTAAACCCCCCCTTCTAATGAACCGATTTTGTTCATTTTTATATCTCACTTTTCTCTCTATATTACCACTACGAATACCAAGTTTCGTTGAAATATAACAAATATAACGGCTGACATAGTCAAATTAGTGTTTTGGGTTCGGGGTAAACCCCCCCTTCCGGTGGACCGACTTTGGTGGTTAACAAACTCGTTCAATCGTTTGCTAATTGAATGCTATATACCAAGTTTCGTGACGAAAAAACAAAATCTCTGGCCGCTATCGTGTTAACAGACATATATATATATATATATATATATATATATATATATATATATATATATATATATATATGTTCGATGTTATTTTTCGTCGCTGGGATAGTATTTTTAGATGGAACGGCATTTTTCTCCAGCGGTGGTACTCCTCCTCACTTCTTAGGAGGAGTACCACCGCTGGAGAAAAATGCCGTTCCATCTAAATATATATATATATATATATATATATATATATATATATATATATATATATATATATATGTGTGTCTGTTAACACGATAGCGGCCAGAGTTTTTGTTTTTTCGTCACGAAACTTGGTATATAGCATTCAATTAGCAAATGATTGAACGAGTTCGTTAACCACCAAAGTCGGTCCACTGGAAGGGGGGGGGGGGGGTTTACCCCGTACCCAAAACACTAATTTGACTATCTCAGCCGTTATATTTGTTATATTTCAACGAAACTTGGTATTCGTAGTGGTAATGTAGAGAGAAAAGTGAGATATAAAAATGAACAAAATCGGTTCATTAGAAGGGGGGGTTTACTCCGGACCCACAATACCAATTCGCCACTACCAGCCGTGATTTTTGGTATATTTCGACGGAACTCGGTATTCGTAGTGGTAATCCACAGGTAAATAACTGTTGTAAAAATAAACTAAATCGGTTCATTAGGAGGGGGGGGGGGTTTACTCCGGACCCACAATACCAATTCACCACTACCAGCCGTGATTTTTGGTATATTTCGACGAAACTCGGTATTCGTAGTGGTAATCTACAGGTAAATATGTGTTGTAAAAATAAACTAAATCGGTTCATTAGAAGGGGGGGTTTACTCCTGACCCAAATTCTTCTATACTCATACCGGTCGTAATTTCTGCTGTATTGTAACGAAACGCGGTATACGTCGTGGGTAACTCATGAGAAAGAAGTGTTGTAAAAATGAGCTGAATCGGTCAATCGGAAAGCGGGGGTTCACATAATATAGACATATATAAATTTTAACGGGGGTCATTTTCGGTGTCTACTAGGTAGGATCGATAACGATTTGAAGAAATTTTTCAAAAATTCCGTCATGAGTCCAACCTCAATAGCTACTTTCCTTCGGAGGAAAGTGCTAAAAGGAATAGTTTTGACGTAATTTCCTTCGGATGACTTAATAAAAAAACTGTTCTATCTTCAACGAGAGAGGCTCAAACTGATTGTTGGTATGAAACAGGTTTTAAAGACTTTGCCTTGTTTATAATACTGCTAATATGTTTGTTGATTTTTCTTTTTCTTTTTTTTTTTTTTCTTTTTTTGGTGCATCTACTGCTAAGGTCATTAGCACCATACAAAATTGTTTCATTTTTTACCATATGATAAAATAATTTTTACTAGGCATTTAACAAAATATAAACCTAGATTAGATAAGAATTGATCCTAAATCTACTACTAAAGATACTATATATCATGACTTAAAATCTAAACTTAACTTATGCTATATTATGTACAAATTTACAAATTATTGGTAGTATCCTTTTTAAGAAATATTGGATCTACCCTTAAAACTAACTAGAAGTTAACGAGTAATATTTACATATTTACAAATTCAAAATTCACTCAATAAATACTCACACTCACACACACACATACACAAACACAAACACGTAGGCACACACACGTTCAATAAATTACATTCACTCTTGTTGGACACAAAAATTAACAAATATTTTTACACAAATCGTCAATATTCTATTGCATAGTCTTGGATTTCTCTTATATTTGGCAGAAAACTTTAATGTCCTTCAGATAATCTATCAGCCTTTTCACAGATTCCTCTTCTCTACACAACAACTCTTTCAGATTATTTGGCAAATGGTGTCTCCGCCTTGCATCCTCAAGCCCCGGGCACTCCACCAGGATGTGCATTACATCTAGGAGAGCACCACATTGCTCGCAATGGGGACGGCGTCGACCAACAAGATGATACCCATGAGTTAGGCGCGTGTGACCTATTCTCAAACGGGTAACGATCACATCATCTCGTCTTTTCGGGCTGCTTACAGGGCTACCAACCATCACGGAGCTCTGAATGTTTTTAATAAATCTTTCTATATTGTTATAATCATCCTGCCATTTATTCGTTAATAGGAGTTTCATGTAACTCTTCGCATCGTTCAAATGAATGGGCGAGATAGGATCAGTTGTCATAGCAGCAGCCTGCCTCGCCAATTCATCCGCTTTTTCATTGCCCTCAATGCCCGTATGCCCCGGTATCCAGAGAAACGATACAGTCGTTCCTCGAGAGTACAAGGCAGCCAGTGCACTGAAGACTTCTTGTAGATGCGAGTCCCTCGTGAATTTATTTTGAAGTGCAAGAAGGGAACTATACGAGTCCGTGCACACCAATATTTTAGTATCGAGAGCTCTGTGATGCTCAAGAGCTGTCTGTATAGCCGACAACAGTGGAATAGGGCACTATAGCTTAGCAGAGCTCCCAAAAGAAGTCGGACGGCTCCCATATCCGCTCCAGCAACCCTTTAGCCCGCCCATTTACCCCCCTGTGTTTGTTGATCAAAATAAAACTAATATTTATCAGTTTTATAGGATTTTAATTCCTTGAATAGTTTCTAAACTTAGCCAGAGGATTAAAAATTAAATATAAGAAAACAAAAATTTAGGTTTTTGTCTATTTGACGTTACACTGTGCATCGTTCGAAAATTACTCTTAGAACGGTTTTTTTTTAGGAAATTTTGAAACTAAGCTTTAGAATGGTTACTATTCACTTTCCACGATTTCTTAACTGCTCTGGAGATATTTTAGAACATAGAACAAAATTCCTAAAACAGCTCACGTCTGTTAAAAATAAATGTTTCCTAATACTTCATTTATTACAAATGTAATCACAATTTCAATATCTTAGTTTGGATTAATCTAAAATAAAGCCATAGTTTCTAAGTATCTGAATCGAAAAGTAGCTAGGAAAAATAGTTTTATGAACTACTCTCGAAAACGGGTTACAGATATCGCCTTAATTTTTAAAGGTTCATTCGTTTTCCTGTTAGGAGATGTTAACAATAGTGAGAAAAACACAAAGTTTTTATTAGAAGCCAACAATATGTAATGACACATAGATAACAACTGTAACCTCTTAGAGAAAACCTGCTAGATCACACCGTGTTCTATAAATCATTGTTATTATAACAATTTACGCAAATGTTCACTCTCACAAAGATTACCTGGCTACTTACAGTGTTAGTTCCGTTATTAATAAATAGAACCAATGTTAAACCTAATATCTACCTCTAACCTAAATATTTACTTGCATACGTATTTACAAAATATAGTTCCACTTTAAGCAAATATTTGAACTAACGTTATGACTGAAACTAAAACAAAACTTGAATCTAAGGGTTACTGAATACATATGTATATAATATAATTATACGGCGCAATCACAATCAGAGACCGTGCATTCATTCACAAAATAAATATAAATTATCTCCAAACGCTGTTTTTATACACATTAATCTCAAAATGTATATTAAATAAGTATGTAACATGTAATCATCCGTTATAGAGAATAATACATATTTTTATCTTCAAGGAGGCCTAACGAGTGATAAGGCGTGAGCACTTAACACTCATGGCCAAGGGTCGTGGGTTCGATTCCCACATTGCGGTGGTGGCTTATCTTTAGAAAAGTCCGTCACGCAGGAGCTGCATAACTAAGCACTTTCCTCAGAATTTGGGTAGTGTAGACTGCTTTCCAGAACAATTTGCTTAAAATATCCTACATAAATAAAATAAAAACTCATTTGTAATGAGTAACTGATCAATTATTAATTTGCTTCCAGAGTTATGCTTACACATGGTACCTACTACACTACGTAATAAATACAAAAAAACTCATATTATCGTATTTTGATCTAACGCAGGAACAGGGTACAGTCACTCTAGTGGTAGAAAGCGCTCCTTGCGGCGGCTTTGTGAACCTACGTTTGGCGGGCTTTTCTATTGAAATATATTACAAATTAAACCCCCGCTTTACGATTGACCGATTCAGCTCATTTTTACAACACTTCTTTCTCATGAGTTACCCACGACGTATACCGCGTTTCGTTACAATACAGCAGAAATTACGACCGGTATGAGTATATTAGGAATTGGGGTCCGGAGTAAACCCCCCCTTCTAATGAACCGATTTAGTTTATTTTTACAACACATATTTAACTGTAGATTACCACTACGAATACCGAGTTTCGTCGAAATATACCAAAAATCACGGCTGGTAGTGGCGAATTGGTATTGTGGGTCCGGAGTAAACCCCCCCCCCCTTCTAATAAACCGATTTAGTTCATTTTTATATCTCACTTTTCTCTCTATATTACCACTACGAATACCAAGTTTCGTTGAAATATAACAAATATTACGGCTGACATAGTCAAATTAGTGTTTTGGATTCGGGGTAAACCCCCCCTTCCGGTGGACCGACTTTGGTGGTTAACGAACTCGTTCAATCGTTTGCTAATTGAATGCTATATACCAAGTTTCGTGACGAAAAAACAAAAACTCTGGCCGCTATCGTGTTAACCGT
Organism: Gonocerus acuteangulatus; assembly: GCA_946811695.1. Taxonomy (NCBI): domain Eukaryota; kingdom Metazoa; phylum Arthropoda; class Insecta; order Hemiptera; family Coreidae; genus Gonocerus; species Gonocerus acuteangulatus. Next base: position 21,478,387 of record OX328123.1, on the reverse strand, counting down.
CACATATATATATATATATATATATCTATGCATATATATATATATATATATATATATATATATATATATATATATAGATATATATATACATTTTAACGGGGGTCATTTTCGGTGTCTACTAGGTAGGATCGATAAAGATTTGAAGACATTTTTCAAAAATTCCGTCATGAGTCCAACCTCAATAGCTACTTTCCTTCGGAGGAAAGTGCTAAAAAAGACCGTCACGCAGGAGCTGCATAACTAAGCACTTTCCTCAGAATTTGGGTAGTGTAGATTGCTTTCCAGAACAATTTGCTTAAAATATCCTACATAAATAAAATAAAAACATGAATAGTTCTCTTTTAAATTTGTAATGAGTAACTGATCAATTAATAATTTGCTTCCAGAGTTATGTTTACACATGGTACCTATTACACTTCGTAATAAATACAAAAAACCTCATATTATCGTATTTTGATCTAACGCAGGAACAGGATACAGTCACTCTAGTGGTAGAAAGCGCTCCTTGCGGCGGCTTTGTGAACCTACGTCTGACGGGCTTTTCTATTGAAATATATTACATATTAAACCCCCGCTTTCCGATTGACCGATTCAGCTCATTTCTACAACACTTCTTTCTCATGAGTTACCCACGACGTATACCGTTTCGTTACAATACAGCAGAAATTACGACCGGTATGAGTATATTAAGAATTTGGGTCAGGAGTAAACCCCCCCTTCTAATGAACCGATTTAGTTTATTTTTACAACACATATTTACCTGTAGATTACCACTACGAATGCCGAGTTTCGTCGAAATATACCAAAAATCACTGCTGGTAGTGGCGAATTGGTATTGTGGGTCCGGAGTAAACCCCCCCTCCTAATGAACCGATTTAGTTTATTTTTACAACAGTTATTTACCTGTGGATTACCACTACGAATACCGAGTTTCTTCGAAATATACCAAAAATCACTGCTGGTAGTGGCGAATTGGTATTGTGGGTCCGGAGTAAACCCCCCCTCCTAATGAACCGATTTAGTTTATTTTTACAACAGTTATTTACCTGTGGATTACCACTACGAATACCGAGTTCCGTTGAAATATACCAAAAATCACGGCTGGTAGTGGCTAATTGGTATTGTGCGTCCGGAGTAAACCCCCCCCCCTTCTAATGAACCGATTTAGTTCATTTTTATATCTCACTTTTCTCCCTATATTACCACTACGAATACCAAGTTTCGTTGAAATATAACAAATATTACGGCTGACATAGTCAAATTAGTGTTTTGGGTTCGGGGTAAACCCCCCCTTCCGGTGGACCGACTTTGGTGGTTAACGAACTCGTTCAATCGTTTGCTAATTGAATGCTATATACCAAGTTTCGTGACGAAAAAACAAAAACTCTGGCCGCTATCGTGTTAACAGACACACATATATATATATATATATATATATATATATATATATATATATATATATATATATATATATATATATATGCATATATATATATATATATATATATATATATATATATATATATATATAGATATATAAATTTTAACGGGGGTCATTTTCGGTGTCTACTAGGTAGGATCGATAAAGATTTGAAGAAATTTTTCAAAAATTCCGTCATGAGTCCAACCTCAATAGCTACTTTCCTTCGGAGGAAAGTGCTAAAAGAAAAGGCATAAGCCGTATACTTGCCAGAAAGGGGTGATAACCTATATATAACCCGTCCTAAAATGCTTAGTCAATAATAATGGACGTTAAAATTTTCATAATAATAATACAATTTTATCTTCAAGAATATTAGTTAATCAGATTACTTATGCATCACTTCTGCACTACAGGACACTAATATCTTTCGGTAGCAGGCTTTGCCTCTGGATCTTTGAGGGTCAACTGTCCGCCAATATCTTCCAAACATCAAGTAGGCAGTCGCTTTACTCCTGTTCCTGAAACATTGTGCAAGACATCTACAGCGTGTCGTTACAAGAAAGGAAATATATCTGCCGTTCAGAACTAAATAACATGTTAATAATTCGGATCAGTAGCAAATCCCTGTTACTAATAGTTAATGTTTAGTAGATTTAGTTAATTTTAACAAGAAACTTTCATATTTTTATGAGCAGAATGTATGAGGAGTTTCATTGCAGTATACTAAAAAACTTTCGAATGCTAGGGGCATATTATTAATTTCTGTCCGGTGACAACCTTCCTCTCCAGATGGGCAGATTTCGCCCGTTAACGAACTAGTTCAATCATTTAATATAGGGATGCTTTATAACAAGTTCCTATGCGGAAAAATAAATATTTTGGCCGCTACCGTGTTAACATACACACATTCATACACATGAATATTTTGGGGTGTAATTTCTAGTATATAGTACAAGAATGGCCAAACTCCTTGATATTCGGAGCCATTTTTCAAAATTTAAAACTTTTCGCGAACCGCAATTAAATACGTATTTAAAATGTATGCTATAAATGTATTAACATTTTTTTTTTACATTATAGCTATTGAAAACATAAATAAAAGTACAAAATATGTGTATTGAATTTAAAATTAAACACAGTTATTTTAATTTAACTCGTAGGCTTCCACGGTCCGAGTCATTACACATATTAAAGTCTTCTGGTATTGACCGTGTCACAAACTTCTTTGCCGACGTTTCGCTAGTCATACTGCCAGCTTCCTCAGGGCTTAGTCTGAAAATGAGGATGTTCTCCTAGTTGTCCTGTATAAATACCTATCTTTGTATTCATCCGCGGGCGTAGTCTGCTCTTCCATGTCCCTGATTGGTTGGTCCTGATTGGTGGTTGATTCTGGTTGGTGGGCTCCATCTGGATCGTTGATAGGCTGAATTTCGTTTTTTCTTTTTTCTCTAGGTTTTATCACCGGATGCCATAATTTGCTGAGCTTGTAACCATCTTCTTTGTTGAAATTTTCCGGGCATCTTACTATTTTTATGGCTTCCCTAATGATCTGTTCTTGGTAATTTTCTATTTCGCTAGAATGCTTACTTGGTCGAATTTGATAGCATGGTTAGTGTTATAAAAATGTTCTGCTACCGCCGATTTTTCAATATTGCCATTCTTGACTGTCTTCATATGTTCAGAAATTCTGAACAGTTAAGACAGAAGTTTGTGACGCGGTCAATACCAGAAGACTTTAATATGTGTAACAGTTATTTTACTTCTCTTGATAATTGTTTTGCAAGACTTGTTTCCTCCAGAGCATGTCAACTGTCCGTTGCATATGAGTTTAAAAATTCAAAATCAGTCCTGATTCATTGACTATAGGCAATAATGCTAGATCGGTCTCAATTCTACGATAACAGACGTTTAATCCACTGTTTATGTTCGATCGTGCAGTTTTTCATGAGTCATACCATTCCTAGCTTGGACGGAAATGAAATTTGTTACACCGTTGCATCTAGTCTTTCACATTTATTGACAATACTTTTGTCTATTTTGTGTGATATAATAGCACAAAAATAAAAAGGAAAATTTTATCGAGAACCAGAAATAATTATTCTAAGAGCCGCATGTGGTTCAAGCCACAGATGTAAGAATGATAGGACTCATGAAAAACTGCACGAACGAACAAAAACAGTGGCTTAAACGTCTGTAATCGTAGAATTGAGAGCGACCTTGAATTTATAAACTTTTATTGCAACGTACAGTTGACATTGTGCTCTGGAGGAAACAATTTTGATCACTCTTGCTAAAGAAATATTAAGAGAAAAAAAAATGTGTTTAATTTTTAATATTTAAATTCAATAGACATATTTTGTACTTTTATTTATGTTTTCAATACAGATAATGTCTTTAAAAAAATGTTGAATATATTTTTAGCATACCTTTTAAATAAGTATTAATTGGCGGTTCGCGAAAAATTTTAAATTTTGAAAAATGGCTCGGACTATGAAGGACCATGGCCACCCCTGAAATATAGGATATTATATAGGATCGATGAATATTTTCCGAAATTGTTCAACATTTCTTTCATGAGTTCTATCACAATATCTACATTCCTCCTTTAAGTTTTTGGATTAAAGTTAAAGTTCTAAGGTACAAAAATCAAATTGAAAAAAAAAAATAAATAAATAGAATAGATGTACATATTGCGGAACCTATGCCCCAAGTTCAGGCTTCTTTAGAGCTTGAACTCTCTGAAGGAATTCGTCACACAACATTGCATTCGAGTTGGAAATAAAGTTTCTTTCCTTCACTTTTTCTTTGTATTCAATTAGGCATCTTTTAGTTTTCTTCAATATTTCTTTCAAAAGATAGTCCATAATTTCTAATGATGACTTAATTTTAAAGCCAGAAGTAATACATCTTTATAACCGGGTAATAAACATTAATTTTCTAATATATTTATACGTGGCAGAAGGTCAAATTGGAACAAAAACACTCACATTCTACACTACTCCTTTATTCTGTTCTACATGTTTCGCGTCCCTATGACGCCTCTTTAGGACTTTTTAAAATATTATACAATGGCAGCCTACACCACCGAGAACCTTCCCCAGGAAGGGCCACGTCCAGACTGATATGATCAATCATGTCCACTGCCCATCAGCTGTTTAAAATCGACAGATTTAGGGCAAATGTCGATTTTCCAAAAGAAGTCATTGTCTTTTAATAAATTAATCCATTTTAAGTTGTCCTGTTTATTAAATTAAAATATATTTTATCTTGGTGTTTGATTTCTGTTTTTTTTTTTGTACTTATAATATTAATTTTCTAGGATTTTTTTTTTTTTTCAGGCCCCTACTTACTACGTGTTTTGTAAATAAAAGTTTACATTAAACCAAGAATTTACGAGTGGGTCTCCTGAATCACTATACTATTGTAATGAGTATGAGCTCGTGACACTAGCTACAGGATCCCAACAAAACCGTTATCATACCATTATCGTACCGGAAATACCAATCAGATAATTTTTTTTTTTTTTTTTTTTTCTACGGCGCATCTACATCTAGGTCATTAGCGCCGACATCCAGGGTGCAGCGAGGAATTTTACCAGCGAGCCGTGGGATGATAAAATTCCTGCCGGAGGTTGGGAATCGAACCCACCATCTCCCGCTTATGAATGCAAGGCGCTAGCCTTTAGACCACGGGAGACCCCACCAATCAGATAATGTTGTAAGAAAATTTATTATTTATTTTATTGCAAACAAGGTTTCCCCATTGCAAGGTTGATCTTTTATAATATTTTTAAACTTATGCTAGTAATATGTATTTACAAGCATACTCAAACACAAACTTACATACGTATGTTCTTTTTGCATAAGTCTCAGATACTGTAATACATCTTCTATGCATTGGATGATGAAAATAATACTCCGAAGTAGACATATTGTTGGACTTGTTCAAATACTTTTCATGAGTTTGAGAAATCTGGTACGTTCCTACATTTACCTTGATGGAACCTTTTGATTTGGACGTATTGACAGTGAATGAATTTAATCGACTATACTTCTTTAAAAATTCATATAATTTCCATTAACAATATACTCAGAATATACATCCTTATACAGGGTGATTCAGGATCTTTTTTTTTTTTTTTTTTTTTTTTTTTTTGGTCATGTTTTTAAATAAATAAGAAAGGATTTCATTAATTTCAAAAAATATTCAAGATAATTAAATTCTAATTATATCCTCATAAAATTTCCTTTAAAAAACAGTATGTTAATTCACAAAAATCATTATTAAAAAATACTTTCTGTACGTCCAATAACGCACTTATGTTTTTAGCGCGGTTCCTCCCTCCCCCATAGGGAGGAACCCCGTGATATGACATGCAAATGTTTATTTAGAATTTAGAATTATTACATATGTTAATTGTTACTTCAGTTTTTGGTTATGAATGAAAAGTTAGAAAAATACAAACTCCAATTATTCTTTGTCTCGTTGTTATTAATACATAATACCCCGCTTATAAGGTTGATACAATGAAACAATCCGGAAGTGCCGACTAGAAAATTTCGCGTTTCAGAACCCCTAGAGACCGAAAATAACGGTGGTTCAAATTTGTATATATATATATATATATATATATATATATATATATATATATATATATATGTATATATATATATATATATATATATATATATATATATATATATATTTGTCTGTTCGCTCATTTCTGGCTTCCCTGATGGTCCGATTTTGATGAAATTTGGTACAAAAATCAGTCGTCCAATTTGAAAGGTCAAGTTCGTTAATCAGCAAAATCCGCCCACTGGAAGATGGCGTTTGGGGCGAAATTCGCGCAGAAAAAATCGTAACGCTTACGTTTTTGAGTTCATAAGCTTGTAAGTACTCTTTTTATAGGCTTCTTGGGCTAGGAAAACGAATGAAACCATTTTCAAGGCGATAGCTTTAACCGTTTTCGAGAAAATTGGAAAAATAGTTTTTGAATACCGTTTTTGGTTTGGGTACTTAGAATCACGGGATTCAGTTGAAACATTATCTGCATGTTCTACTTTCATTAAAACTAATATGTAGAAAGTTATGTTACGTTTGGAGTTAAGGAAGGGTTAGAATACAATTTTTTATGAACAGACATGAAAAGTTTTGGTAACTTTGTATACTTTCCTTAATATCTCGAAAAAGGTTGATAATCTTGCTAAACAAAAGATTACCATTAGACTGCTTACTAAATGCTCTACAAAAAAGGTTCTAATGAAAGTTTTGATTAGGCGATGTCAATCGGAGAAATAAGTGCTTAAAACTTTAAAGTAATTGATTTCGCTTATTCGAACTGTTCTTTTTTGTCTTTGATTTTGGTACTTAGAATCATGGGCTTCAGTTGAAACATTTTCTCCATGTTTGAATTTTATCAAAACTAATATGTTGAAAATTTGGTTACGTTTGGAGTAAAGGAAGGATTAAAATAAAATATTTCATTTTTAGACATGAAAAGTTTTGGGAACTTCGTATATTTTCATTAATATCACGAAAACGGTTTGGAATCTTGGCAAGCAAAAGATTACCATTCGAAAGGTTACTAAATTTTCTAAAAAAAATGTTTTAAAGACATTTGCGATGGGATGGTCATATTTGGAGAAATAAGTGCTTAAAACATAGGTAATTTCGTTCATTTGAACGAATCTTTTTGTGTGTTTCCTACAGTTTTTTTTCACTGCTCGTTATTTTTGTGATTGCTTATAGTAGTCAAATGTATTAGTGAATAAAACAGGATACGTATATATAGAAACAATATTTTGTTTCAACGGTATCTTGGAATTCGAAGATGCCCTATGAATATCTAGATTACTGTACTGGTGTTGATTTCGTTCTTTAGAATTGTTTTTGGTATTCCCTATTTTCAGAAGTTTTTATCTATTTATTAATTTTTTTTTTTAAATTCATTGAACGAAATCATATGAATTCGAAGGTGAGGAGCTAGGAGGCTTAGGGTGGGGGGCGTTTTCCCTGTCCCCAGGTATCCTCGTCTCCCTGTGTACCCTCGTCATCTTCAAGTCCTTGTCTAGAGTCATAAAGATAAGCCTCCAAACAACTTTAGGAATGTAGTATTTCTAATTTTTGCCAGTATCAGAACAGCCGCTCTTTACATACCACAGTGGTACAGACGTACCGGTCTATACTAGTTGCACTCCACACGGTGGTAGTACTTAGTGTATGCCACAGCGGATCGCTCATTATAACCTTATTTTATACGCATTAAATAGGTACCTAAAAAAAGTTTATTTGTGTATAAGTGTTGCGTTATTGGGATTAGAATAAAATATTTTATTAACAGACATGAAATACTTCGGAATCTTTGTATATTGTCCTTAATTTTTTTTTTCTTTTATGATGTATCGAAATCTGAGTCATTAGCACCATTTTTTCCTTATGAGCTTTATAATACTTAGATTTAGCTAGCAACAATATTTTACACCGCAATTAAAGTGATTTGCTCTTCTTATAAACATAATATTTATATTATAATATAAACATAATACATTAATTTGTCTGACAAAAAAAAGTCCGACCCGCAGGAACTGCTTCATCTTAGCGCGGTTCCGTTCTTATCTCAAGTGCGATTAGTGAAGGAATATAGCAGCTATCGGTAGGTATTAGCACCATTTTTCCCCCTTAATATCTTCAAAACAGTTAAGAAATCGCGGGAAGTACGATTTAACCATTCAAAAGCTTACTAAATTCTCTAAAAAAAGATTCTGAAGCAAATTTCGATGTCAGTCGGAGAAGTAAGTGCTTAAAACTACGAAAGTGTTAGTTTTGTTATTTTAAACGGGTTTTTGTCACTGTTTACCTCACTTTTGTTTTTTAAGTTTATTTAACGGTGGAATGAGTATTTCATTAAAGCTGAGAAAATAAGAATCATATTGGTAATAGAGTTTTCCTAGAGTGAGCGTCGCGATGACGGGAGAGTCCCATCCGCTTAGAAAACTGTCAGTTTCCATGTGTGGGGCTTTAAGCTTCCTTCTCTTTGAGATTTTATTTTATATTTTTAACGAAAGATCAAAACCTACCGATAGCTGCTACTATTCCTTTACTAATCGCACTTCGGATAAGAACGGAACCGCGCTAAGATGATGCAGTTCCTGCGAGTCGGACTTTTTTATCAATGAATCAGAGTTTTTTCGCGATTTTTTTCCTCAGCCCCCTTTTGGACTACAGATTCAATACTTACACGAAAACTTCTACATTTAGTAAGCATTAAATCCATGCAAATGACGTGGAAGTTTATTCAGAGATAAATTGAAGGATCCTTTTGTCAAAAAAATGTGGATTGTAGTTTTGTTACTTTACCTTGTGTGGCGAAATTTAAAATTATTGATTTTTTATTGGCCAAACGTTGGGTATGCATGGTCCAATCCGGAAGAAATAAATTATTGAAAAAGTTTTTCATCTAAGGGATAAGTCATATTTCGTGTTTAACAAATTTTCATTGATTTATCTTTTATTTTGTCCTTATTCACCTTGTCAATCTCACGCAGCTTCTGAGGAGTGCTTCGATGCCATTAGGTTGGAGTAGCACGTTGAACATAACCTTGTCAATCTCACGCAGCTTCTGAGGAGTGCTTCGATGCCATTAGGTTGGAGTAGCACGTTGAACATAACCTTGTCAATCTCACGCAGCTTCTGAGGAGTGCTTCGCTGCCATTAGGTTGGAGTAGCACGTTGAACATAACCTTGTCAATCTCACGCAGCTTCTGAGGAGTGCTTCGATGCCATTAGGTTGGAGTAGCACGTTGAACATAACCTTGTCAATCTCACGCAGCTTCTGAGGAGTGCTTCGATGGCATTGACGACAATCTAAGCTAAATATTTTGACAGTAGTATACATGATGCCTCTTCATACCCTCTTGATCATTTATCCTTTTAGCAATCTTTGAACTCCTCCTAGAAAAACCACGAAACAATGTGAAAATCCTTTAACTAAATTCAATTAGTTTATTTCTTGCTGTCAAGAGTTGACATAACATAGTGAAGTGCCTCGAACGGCACTATACTCCCGCCATTTCGGATAGAGCGGTGTTGAGAGCACACTAGCGCCGCCCTGATTTGAATATGCAAACTAAGGGCTTGGCGGGCTCCAGATGGGTTGCTTGTTATCTGAATGGTGGTTGAACCAATTCGCCTGAATCCGCAGGAACTGTAAATCTAACTCTTGTCGTTGATCTGCTATTAATTGTAGGCTTGAAATGATTCACACCATCAAGTATGCGTAGAGGCGTTCCTTAAGTTAATATCGGTTTAAGATCAGTATTTGTTTTCCATTATTATACCCCAGAAAAGACAAACTATCAAAATTTTAAAATAGATATTAGATCTCCAAAGGCAAACAATTTAATCGTATCTCTTCTGTGTTGTTTCTTCCGCCTGAGTTAAGGAAATCTGCAATTCACAAACAATTTCCCCTGCTGGTAAGACGGTTGTAATTAAAATCGTAGTGGGCGCAAAATGGTTTGCCTGAGGAGCTCAGCGGAGGAGTGCTTCTGAGTGAAGAAAAGACCTCTCTACAGCTCATGATAAATAAACTGGAGGATTACTGTTGATCTTGGAACCTGATTATCAATCTGAATAAATCCAAGATAATGATATTTCGGAATGGTGGGAGACCAGCCATGAACGAGGAGTGGAAGCTTGGTGGCCAACCGATAGAAGTGGTGAACGAATATAAGTATCTTGGAGTTATTCTCACCCCCAAGCTGTCAATGAGCTGCCATTTCGAGGACAAGGTGCGGGTAGCAAAGTATGCACTTCATACACTATGGAATCGCTTTATTGTGAAGCATGAAGTCCCCGCTTCTGCTAAGTTCCAGGTGTTCGGTGCAGTCACGCGAGCAACTCTGTGTTATGGTGCCCAAGTCTGGGGATGGAGGGAATTCGGGGCTGTTGAGGCTGTACAGAGGTCATTTGTGAAGCGGCTCTTCGGGTTGCCAACATACACTCCTAATTATGCAATATATCTAGAAACAGGTAGAAGATCTATTTTCCTGCACACATTAAAGCTACATCTAGAGTATATGCTCAGGTTGGTAACATTAAAGAGACAAAGGCTGCCTGGTAGACTGTTCCGCGAGATGATAGAGAAGAAGGCCTGGTTGCAACGTCGGGCATGGTCAGTACCTGAATGGGTGACCGACCACGTGCCGTTGGCATTATAAAAGGGTGGCAACCTGTAGATAGCCCGGCGCTAATAGCCAACTAGTTGATGCGCCGTTAAAAACGAAAAAAAAAGAAGGCCTGGTTATACAAGGAATGGGAACAGCTATTCACCAGAGCTGGAGAGAACATGGACAGCTGGACGAGCGGTGACCCCGTATTGATGAAGGAAGCAAGTTCCAGGTTATTGCTGTCACTCGCTAATCTCGAGCAGAGACGATGGACAGAATCTTGTAAATCTTCTCAGTATCATCTGCTTTATAAATCGTTAGTCCACACTGATGCAGCCGTTTCCTACATGTCAGATGACAGGTCCCTCTATGCAATCCGTCTAATCATGCAGGCTAGGACAGAGATGCTGCATCTAAACAGTAGGCCATGGTGAACAGACGGGCGTGGTCACTGCTCCATGTGCAATCTCAAGGAGGAGGAAGACACTCTGCATTTTCTCGCGAGATGTCCGATAATGAAGGAATTCAGGAGAGCGCACTACGGAAAGGACCTACTCACCCTTAAAGAAGTCAAGCAGATTCTGAACGGAAACAACTGGGACACCTTATATAAATATTTAAAAAATATATGGAAATATCGACAGTTTATAATTTTTCAATTTAATTATTGATTTATAATTCATAAGTTGTTTATTTTATTTTATATATATATATATATATATATATATATATATATATATATATATATATATATATTCTCTCAGTCTATTTTATTATTAACTGTATTTATTAATTATTATTTCATTTTATGTTTAATTATTTATTTTAATTTTTGTTTTTCTTCTTTTATCCATAGCCTTCTTAAGTGGTATTCATAACTTGCAAAATGTATATTGTTAATTTATGAAATTAAGTTTTGTATATAGGTACGCACTCTGGCTGATGGACAATGTCCAAGCCTAAGTAAATTGTTTTATTATTTTCTTTTATGTTTTTACATATATATATATATATATATATATATATATATATATATATATATATATTTATATATATATATATATATATTTATATATATATATATATATATATATATATATATATATATATATATATATATTTATATATATGTACGTTTGAAATAATAAATTTACATTCATTCATTCAAATCGTAGTGGGGTCAGAAAACTTGAAAACCATGTGCACAGCCTCCAAATGCCAGAAACCGCGTAGCAGGTTCTCTGCGTTTGTGCTATATTTGTCTCAACTTGGCCCTCTGTGTATTGAAAACATATAGAACCCTCAATCTATTATTCTTTTGAATTAAGAAGAATGTTTGTCATAGATCTTGGAGTAAATAATTTCCTCAATACCATGTGTGAAATAAGGAGAGCAAATGTCAGTTTTGTTCTGGTTAGGTTTAGAGAAGTCCAAACATTTTCTAATTCTTTAAAAGAACCTTGCATATTTGTTCTCCAGATTGCAGTAATTATATATAAAGAAAGTAAACACTTAAATTGTTATTTCTGTGTCAGCAAAACGTATTGAAACTTCTCTAGATGTTAAACCCATTGGTGCGGGTTGACAAAGACGTTTTCCCCAACTTACAGATTGATCTGCAAATTAAAATATTGAAATGGAACTTAACTTTGCATATAATGAAAAAATGCAAATTACTAACAACATGGAATAGCAATTGCATTTAATAATTGACGACAGATGTTGTATAAATGAACTACAGAATAATATAAGCAGACAAACAGTTGCTCTTAAAGATGAAAATTTAAATCAAAGTGATAGTGTATGTGTGAGAATCGCAAGTTGCATCAAAATAAAATCTGCTAAATTTTAATCAAAAGTGTCACTTGCTTTCTAATAGAAATGGATATAGCAATAAATGCCACCTACAATGCCATCCAAACCTCTGTTCATTTTTGTGAGTCAGGTCTTTTTAAAATTACTAGTTTTAAATTGTCAAAACTAATAAAGAAACTTTTTTTCTAAAAAGTAACGAAATCTGCCTAGTATAAGTTCGTATTTATCTATGAGTTTTAACATTTCTTTAAATTATTGTTTTATTGTAATTTACGTGAAAAACATTTTACATTTGTACATGATTTGTTATTGTTCTCTTGGTGTTGAATAGTTTGACGTTACGACCCTTTTCTTACTAAAAATATGGTAATATAATAACATTTTCAATGAATATATATTTTGACTGATATGTGTAAATATCGTAAATGAATATTATATTTATTAATGGAAAAAGCAGTATACTTCATAGATTTTTAGCTCATTGAAATCTATGGATACACAAATAACCAGCTATAACTAGTTCACTCGTCTGCCTAGGATTTAGGATTACCCTGAGAGGATGGGTGGTGAATCCAAAACCAATCTGCTTGGCAATTTCCCGCTCTGAAAAATAGAATTGACCAGATGAAAAACTCAGAGGATTCACCGTTTTCTTTTGGTGATATCGCTTGAACGAATTATCAAATAAACCATTTTTTTTTTATTTTGTTTATACTGCCTCTACCCATGTGAGGCATTAGCAGTTCTGTAGTATTATAATTCTTGATATAGGCCGATGTCTTCTATAAATACTGCCTCTACCCCTGTGAGTCATTAGCAGTTCTATAGTATTATAATTCTTGATATAGGCCGATGTCTTCTATAAATACTGCCTCTACCCATGTGAGGCATTAGCAGTTCTATAGTATTATAATTCTTGATATAGGCCGATGTCTTCTATAAATACTGCCTCTACCCCTGTGAGTCATTAGCAGTTCTATAGTATTATAATTCTTGATATAGGCCGATGTCTTCTATAAATACTGCCTCTACCCATGTGAGGCATTAGCAGTTCTATAGTATTATAATTCTTGATATAGGCCGATGTCTTCTATAAATACTGCCTCTACCCCTGTGAGTCATTAGCAGTTCTATAGTATTATAATTCTTGATATAGGCCGATGTCTTCTATAAATACTGCCTCTACCCCTGTGAGTCATTAGCAGTTCTATAGTATTATAATTCTTGATATAGGCCGATGTCTTCTATAAATACTGCCTCTACCCAAGTGAGTCATTAGCAGTTCTGTAGTATTATAATTCTTGATATAGGCCGATGTCTTCTATAAATACTGCCTCTACCCATGTGAGGCATTAGCAGTTCTATAGTATTATAATTCTTGATATAGGCCGATGTCTTCTATAAATACTGCCTCTACCCCTGTGAGTCATTAGCAGTTCTATAGTATTATAATTCTTGATATAGGCCGATGTCTTCTATAAATACTGCCTCTACCCCTGTGAGTCATTAGCAGTTCTATAGTATTATAATTCTTGATATAGGCCGATGTCTTCTATAAATACTGCCTCTACCCCTGAGAGTCATTAGCAGTTCTATAGTATTATAATTCTTGATATAGGCCGATGTCTTTAATAAATTTTAGTACTTTTTGTACAGCCTGTTCTTCATCCATTAGGATCTCTGCCATACTGCCTGAAATGTTATTTTCTTTTCTTATATGGTTGTGTTCCGTGCATTGTGTAAGGAAATGTTCAACTGTTAATTCATCATGGCAGAATTTACAGGTGGGAGGGTAAAGTCCTTTTAGATGGTAGGAGTGTGTTATTTTGGTATGGCCGATTCTTATTCTTACCAAAACCACTTCCTACCTTCTGTTGAATCTTTCAGAGGTTTTCCAAACATTTACGTTTTCTTTTATGTTTTTTAGTTTGGTTTCTGTTTTCAACCATTCTTTTTCCCACAATTTCATTATTTGCTTTTTTATAAATTTTTTCAAATCCAGTCCGCATGCTTTTTCAATTTTTATGTTAGTAACTTGTGATGTTCTAGCAACGTTAGCTTCCTCATCGGCTCTCTCATTGAGTTCAATCCCCATATGTGAAGGAACCCATAAAAGAGCAATTTCTTTATGTTGTGCTGCTAGATTCTTCCAAATTTCTGCAATAATAGGATGGCTCTTCTATAGTGTCGGCAGTGCCCCGCATCACGCTGAGTGAGTCCGTTACGATCAGGTGCTTGTTGTTGTCTTGGATCCTGATGTCTTCCATGGCCTGCCAAATCGCAAACGATTCCCCCGTGAATATGCTATTAGCTTCATGCATGTTGTACTTCTTGGAGGAGTTGTCTCTTAGAAAGGCACATCCTATTCGGGAGTCAATTTTAGATGCATCAGTATAAGTTTTGGTGTATTCTGTATATTTTTGAATATGTTCCAAAAAAAATAGTTTGATAAATGATTTTGTTTGTGTTTGATTTTGTGTGTTCAGTTAAGGTGAAGTCGAGGACTAGTTTATTGGTTTTTCAGAATGGCGTGTCTTCAGGTGGAAATGTGAATACCTCGGGCATATTTAAGTCGAGTTTGTCCATTAATAACTTAATTCGATGTTTAAAATTGTTCGCATTCCTTTGTCGTCCAGGAAGGTTGTTCTGTTCTATAGCGTGCAGAGAATCATGGAGTCTCCTCTCCTTAAGGAATACATGGTAAGACATTTCAAAGTAAGCTCGTCTCATTGCTAAAGGCGGTTCTCCACTTTCAGCTAATATGCTAGCTACAGGAGACGTAGGAAAGGCACCAATGCAAGTCCTGAAGCAGGAATTATGGATCACATCGAGCCCATTCAGAGCTGTAGGACTGGCAGATTTTATTAGTCTCATAAAAGCATTTTATTAGTCTCATAAAGTAATATTATGGCTGTCCTTCAACACTATTAACTAGTTTTTCTAATATTAATTTTAATTGGACAAATACTAATGTGAAAATGTTCTTAATTAATTATTGAAATGAATCACTAATCTCTCTAATTACTAAAAAAAAAAAAAAAAAATCAGTCCCGTAACAGGCCACAAGGGCCCAGAGGGGCAGATACTGTAGAGGTATCTGATTCTTGACCATGCGGCATACTAGGGAGATAGTGTGGTCAACACTATGCTCCGGCCGCCTGATTTTCCCCTTGGCTGCTTCGACTGCTAGAGTCATTAGCACCCAAGGTACCCATTATTATTAAATTAATTAAAGGCTGGGTGAGCCTAGGGACGATCTGGAACCCCAAATCCAACCCTCGAACGGCAGCACTAGAAGAAAAAATCTTTAGTGCGCGCTCGGGTTTTGAACCTGGTCCTCCAGTTCAGCAGTCGAGTGCTCTACCACTGAGCTAACCTCGCCCCCTCTCTAATTACTAGGTTTTGGTTTTATATTTGTAGACACTATTGGCATTTAAACACATAATCAGGGCTGTACGTCATTTTCGAATGCAGCACACTGAAATCTGGATACATATCCTAGGTAAATTTTGACATGTTTTTTGTATGAAGAAAAACATTGTTTATTTTCTTTTTGTGTTTTTTTTTTTTTTTTTTTTTTTTTTTTTTTTTTTTTTTTTTTTTTTTTTTTTATAACAAACTCTAACCTTACAATTTTATAAGGTGCTTTAAAATCTGCGTATGTATAATTTGTTATATAAACCGCAATGAGAAAGGTAATGAGTTTACATTTTTGGAGTGTGTCCTTTCTCACCAAAGGGCTTTAAGTTAATAGTCTTGTAAATATAATTTTAAGAGATATTAAGATTTTACTGTTTTTGAGAAGACTATAATTTGATTTTTGGGCATTCAAGTTGACATATTTCTTGTTTCATTTCTGCGTGACTTTTTCGTCAAATTATTTTTAAATATCTATTATAGTAAAAGAATTTACATGATTTTTTTTGTATATTTTGAAGAATTTGATGTGATTCTGATATTCTGATTGTTAAAATAATTATTCAAAGTAATAGAATTGTAGACTAAACCTTTTGTTTTTGTTTCAGGTCAGTCAAAAATATCAAGATACTCGATCAGCACTCGACATTGGTTTGTAATTATGATAACACACTAAATAATTTATTAAATGATTATTCATGGAAACTTTGATAATTAAACGAATTAATGATATAAATCAGTAACCTAAATTGACGTTTTCAGTAATAATATTTCAAGTTAAGAGTAGCGATCAATTGAAAGGCTTTTTTTTTCCATCTCAAGTGTTGTATTAATTACACAAAGCCGCTTTCGTGAACAAGGTTCCTTGGGATTTCTCGATACCCTTGTACACGCCTACCATCTCTAATTAGGAGAGTACTCATAATGGAACTTTGTTTACAAAACAGGATTTTCTGTATTAATATAACACTTCCGATGAACAAAGGCCTTGGTTTGTGATGTTAAGTTTCCCTGGAAATTTATTTTTGCCAACCTGAAATAAGCGTGCTAAAGTCCTCTAAAAGACACACTTTTAAGGCTTTAGGTATTTAATTCCGCACTCTAAATCCTCCAATACACATTGTCAAAGTCCAATGAAATAAAGTATTTAGCTCTTTCAAAAGCCGTTTACTGATTCCAATTTAGGGAAAATTCTATTACGGAGATATTCAATTTGTTAAGAACTTTAAAAAAATGTTATAGCTTTCCTAATTTTCAATTAATATAAATCAGCGCGTTAGTTTATTTACAGAAAAATGTGTCTAATAAGTAAAGCACAATTACTACGCAAAAGCTGTCTATATGATATAAGCGAAATTTGGTTGGTTGTTTTATTATATAATCTATAATTTCTTTTTGTAGATGGAGATAGTTAGCTGCTGCAGAGATATGAAGACAGGTATAGTTAGGATTCGCCTAGGAGAAAAACGTCAGACTTTCAAAAAGAAATCTGTATTTGGACGTTTCGGCTGCACAATGGCAGCCTTCTTCAGCACTAGAGAATGCCTAGGGGGGAGGGAGGAAGAGTTGTCCTCGAGGTCTTCCTCCCTAGGCATTCTCTGGTGCTGAAGAAGGCTGCCATTGTGCAGTCGAAACGTCCAAATACAGATTTCTTTTTGCAAGTCTGACGTTTTTCTCCTAGCCGAATCCCAAATATACCTGTCTTCGTATAATTTCTTTTTTTTTAGAATACCTCATTTTATATCTTTAATTATTCAATTATAAATATTCCAAGCTATATTTACATGAGACTAATAATTTTATTAGCTGCTATAAGATTTACTAACAAGGGGAGTATACAGCGATGGGGTCACCGATCTGGAACAATTTTTCCTGGTGATTCTACATCGAAAAATAGTCGACACATGTCCGAGCGTTCCGTCTAATGCGCCTTAGGAGCCGAGAAATAAAATAAAATAAGTTGAAAGTGCATTATTTTTATATAGAGTTTAGGAAATGATATCATTTCCTAGACTCGATATAAAAAATAATTCACTTTCAACCTATTTTATTTTATTTCTCGGCTCCTAAGGCGCATTAGACGGAACGCTCGGACATGTGTCGACTATTTTTCGATGTAGAATCACCAGGAAAAATTGTTCCAGATCGGTGACCCCATCGCTGTATACTCCCCTTGTAAGTTAAATCTGCAAAAATAATACTATTCGATTTGAATATTGGGTCGGTGGGTGGTGGTAATGTATTTTGCAGGTACATAAACTCCTAATCACTCTACTCTTTCATTTTACCTAGTTCACCAAATTGAGACTGCTTGTCCCTCCGACAGCGTCACTTTGAGAATTTATTTAATTCATTGTAGTGGAGTTTTGAAGTTTTTGCATCTGTATTGTTATTATTTTTTTTTTCTTTTTTTTTTCTTTTTGGTAATTCTTTGAAAGTACCTGAAACAAACAAAAGAATGTGTCTTTATTTTATTATTCGAGGCTTCCTTCATTACTTTAAGAAAAAATTATTTAAAAAAAAATTGACTTAAAAAGTTTGTTTGGCGTAATGTTTGAAGGAAGTAGTTCATGTATAGGAGATGATGAAGAGGGTTGAAGCTGAAGTGTAGAGTGAGAATCTAGCGAGTGAGCTGTAGAGGGTGTAGACTCAAGTGGTTTGGGGCAGAAAGATAAACATAGCTAATCTAATGCCTATAACCCGACGTGGTCGGAATTTGTGGCTCCTCTTGTCACAAGAATGCCACAAGAGTGGGTCCAATTGTGGGTCCTTCCACAAGCCATCCCTCAGTCTCTCTACTTTATTGCTTTACTAACAAGGTGAGGGGCAAGCAAACTAACCTTTCTCCTTTACGGTAAGCAGAGAAAATGTGGAAGTCATTCTCAGCATTTCAAAAATCGTATTAATATAAAAACAATCATAAAAACCTCAAATTTGACAAATAAGCATTACTAACTCCAAAGGAAGTCCCCCTGTATCCCTATGTCTAAAGTCAAACATTCTCCGGCAGGAAATGTGGGTTCGACTACCGCCTTTGCAGAATGAGTTTTTTTTTTTTTTTTTTTTTTTTTTTTTTTTCAATCAGGGCATGTTAAATGAACTCCTGCTGTGCCATGGATATTTTGTAACGGTGGCAACTTGTACATAGCCGGCATTAAAGGCCTCGATGCAGAAACGCCGTAGAAATATCTTCAAAATAACGCATTCCCAAGGAAAAATTGAAATGCTTATTTTTTTCATATATGGCGAAAATCTGTAAAAACCTAAGTACTTATCTTCCATCGAAAACCTTACGGATTTTACATCAAATGATTAAATGTAAATCGCTGTATTCAAGAGGGTATGCTATTGCCTGGCATCAAATGATAATCTCTTCAATTTGCTTTTGTGTTAAATGTGTGTGTTTGTGTCCGTAAAAATAGACTAACATTCAAGTAGTTAGCTATTTGGTAACTAGTTTGTAGAAAGGATTTCATCATAAATTCACGAATCACATTTTCTGTGCAAGTAAACGTAAAGCCTGTGAGTGTTACAAGATTATCAATTTGCCAGCAAAACGATACAGTTGAGATGTGCCTACTAAAATAGAATACCAAGGACATAAACTTTAGGACTGACTACTTGGAAATACTAAAAGTAAAATACCATATTATATATATATTTTTATCACCAAACCTGCTTAATTCTCAGGTCGATTGAATCTTACCCTAAAACACTAAATTTGATTTCTTAAATGAGTTTGAGGAAGAAATAATTAAAAGATTCTTGGAATCGCTGGAACAGATAAAGTAATATCTCAATTTCATTTTCATTGTTAATCTACAAAATTATTAACAGTCGAATTAAGAAAATTAAGTTTTTCGAGGAATTTTACATTATTTAGAACTCTTTGATATAATTATTTTGTATAGCCTAGATTTTTGATTAAAATTTAATTAAAATTGTATTATTATTTATTTGGAAAAGGACTTTAATTGTTAGAAAGTTTTCTTGCATATTTATATTGATATTAATTTACTATATATACATGTATATATATATATATATATATATATATATATATATATATATATATATATAAATATATATAACTTCCGAAACCTAGAAGATTTTGAGCTAGCCTACGAGACTTCCCGGATCAAGACGTCTGTGTGCGAAGTTTGGTCAAAATCGGTCAAACAGTGTGGATTTGTATAAGGAACAAACAGAAAAACATACAAACAGATAGACACGTGATTTTTATATATATATATATATATATATATATATATATATATATATATATATATATATATATATATATATATATATAGATTATTATAATAAATTAGTAATTCGAAATTTGGGTCCGGAGTAAACCCCCCTCCTAATGAGCCGACTCAGTTTATTTTTACATAATATTTTTCTGCCTAAACGTTGGCATATCATGGAACGCCTGGTTATAAATATTTAACATGAAGCATGTGTAGCATGGCACACCGGGCTACAGGTATTTAATATAAATTAGGTGTAGCATGGCACACCGGGTAACAGCTATGTATTATAAAAATATATATTGGATGAAACTGTTTCCTGCGATATTTCGCTCCAGGTTCGTCTGGCTAAATTTTTCGTACTATTGAAAATCTTATTCACTTGGCCGTTGAGATGAAACATTTGGCAAGACGGAGCGGGAGAGGAATTCAGCGAAATATCGCAAGAAGAAGTAGGAGAGGAGAAAAAGCCGTTGTAAAAATATGATCCGAACGACGAAAATACGCCACCAAAATATATGTATATATATTTACAACTTCTGGAAAATATGATCACTTATGCTGCAACTGTGTGGCAGGAGGTGGCTGGAGGGAGGTACTTCAGTATTTCTGCCTGTCACTAGAGGGCATTTTATATAATGTTTTTGGCCGTGTGTCCTATTCAGGCGAATTACAACTCGTTACTCTCTCAGCCTTGTCAATGATCGTAAGTTCTTAGACCTCTGTCCATCTCCAAGAGCATGTTCATTGAGTTATTGAGTATATATTTTACTTTTTTATTATTCATAACATATATAACAAATACTAAGTAGAAAAACATTACTCGTATTCAATACAGGGTGTCCCAGTTTGAAACCGACAGACTTCGTATATCAATGGGAAATCGAAAACCTTTTCGATAATAACCAAGTCTTTTGGCGATTTTCTCGTTTTTGTTTCGTTTTCGAGAAAAACGCCAAAGGACTTTTTGACTTAGTTTTTCGATTCCCCATCCATGTACGAAGGCTGTCGGTTTAAGACTGGGACGCCTTGTATTCCTTTTGAATAACTTTCTATTAAATATAGTTATTAAAAAAAAAAAAAAAAAAATCAGTCCCGTAACAGGCCACAAGGGCCCAGAGGGGCAGATACTGTAGAGGTATCTGATTCGTGACCATACGGCACACTAGGGAGATAGTGTGGTCAATACTATGCTCCGGCCGCCTGATTTTCCCCTTGGCTGCTTCGACTGCTAGAGTCATTAGCTCCCAAGGTACCCATTATTAATTAAAGGCTGGGTGAGCCTAGGGACGATCTGGGACCCCAAATCCAACCCTCGAACGGCAGCACTAGAAGAAAAAAATCTTTAGTGCGCGCTCGGGTTTTGAACCTGGTCCTCCAGTTCTTTAGTCGAGTGCTCTACGACTGAGCTAACCTCGCCCCCATTAAATAAAGTTATTTAAAATTAATTAAAGATAAATTAAAACTAATAATGATATCAAACAAAACCAAAATCATAATTATGAATGACTGGTTTTAATTCGACGAGGAAATCGCTCAAAGTTGGTGCAAATATCTCGTACAGGAGAACCGTTTACCGTGATTCCCTCTTGGTGTGGAATGGGTTAAGCCTGGTATCAAAGCAAATTTACATTCCTAATATGGAAGGATTATAATCAACATCATCCTATTTCCTATTTTCCTCCTCATAGTTAACCTATCAACAGCAAATTTACATTCCTAATATGGAAGGATTATAATCAACATCATCCTATTTCCTATTTCCTCCTCATAGTTAACCTATCAACAGCAAATTTACATTCCTAATATGGAAGGATTATAATCAACATCATCCTATTTCCTATTTCCTCCTCATAGTTAACCTATCAACAGCAAATTTACATTCCTAATATGGAAGGATTATAATCAACATCATCCTATTTCCTATTTTCCTCCTCATAGTTAACCTATCAACAGCAAATTTACATCCCTAATATGGAAGGATTATAATCAACATCATCCTATTTCCCATTTTCCTCCCCATAGTTAACCTATCAACAGCAAATTTACATTCCTAATATGGAAGGATTATAATCAACATCATCCTATTTCCTATTTTCCTCCTCATAGTTAACCTATCAACAGCAAATTTACATTCCTAATATGGAAGGATTATAATCAACATCATCCTATTTCCTATTTTCCTCCTCATAGTTAACCTATCAACAGCAAATTTACATTCCTAATATGGAAGGATTATAATCAACATCATCCTATTTCCTATTTTCCTCCTCATAGTTAACCTATCAACAGCAAATTGATTTGAATACATTACCTATATCCTTATTGTTCATGTTACATTCATGCTTAGAAGTATTAATTCAAACAATAAATGTTGTAAGTACCTAATATTGACCAAATAATATTATTTTTTATTTTTTAACAAATGTAATTAAAATAATATAGGTATTTTTTTTTAGAACGTAGAAACGTTTGTCGTCAAATTTAGTAAAAAATAAATAATAAAAATGTAAAATGAAAGCATGAAAAATTAAAAATGGAACCATGCTAATAAATCAAAAAAAATATCTTCTGATATCTTCATCGGTATAATAATTGCTGAAGATTAGAAAAGCAATTAAGCGAAATAATTTAAATAAAATATTATAAATCCAGTTATCTATTGTAAATGACCCAGAAAGATAATTACAAACTGAGTTTAAGCGGGATTTCATGATCAAGCAGCAAGAAATATTTTTTTTAAATATCATTATTTTATTCTTTTAGACATTTAATAATAATTAAAAGCAATAATAATTTTTAAAGCTGAATTCTTAATGAAATTTTAAAATTCATTTGAGTGGAACGTCCAATCAATTCGTTTAAATTGACTATTTTATAAATTAATCTTTTCATTTTCTCCCCTTTCGTTAATTATAATTTTTATAATATCGTTTAAAGTAAATCTGATGAGAGTAGCGGTCGTAAAGGAGCCGGCCTGCAATTAGCTTTATCTAGATTCAGCACGATTAATACAATCTCCCCTCTTGAGTTTTTTTTTTTTTTTCTTAATTTTTACCCCTTATATTCATTCAGAATAATTGTACTGATTGCGGCAGTTCAAATCGATTCGGAAACTCTTTGAGATAAGACACTGGTTATCTTTTTATAAACATATTCCTGACATTTTCAAACAAAGGCGAAATATATTTTTTTGGGGAATTGTAAACCTGACCTCAATTTTCTTTTTTTTTTTTTTTTTTAATAATACGTTCATTTAACATCTGTACATTTTTAAGTACATTATTTAAGTTTTCCCACAAATATAATAGTGTTGTATACAGAATTGATTAATACATTTAACAAAGTTAAATAAAAATAAATAAGTAAATAAATTATAATAAAATAAATGAGAATAACTAAATAATAAATACGAATGAAAAGCCAATTTAATAAGAAATAACAATAATAATAATAATGACAGTAACACTTTACTGTAGAGCCAATTAATATTGGTACTCCCTAATTTGGAATGTATTTTTTGTCCTTTAGTCGGTTAGCTGGCCACGAGGTCTCTTAAGCCTTCTGGGCGTTTTTTTTGGGGGGTGGGTTTGGGAGGAAAGTGTTTGTGCTCTGGGATTGGGATGGAAAGACTATTTGGAATGAAATGTTAGGAAACGGGATTTTGCCAGCTCTTTAAAGAAAGGGATGTTCAGATCATTATGGAGTGTTTTATTTGAAACTTAGTATGTGGCATTGACTATTTTGCGGAGGACTTTGGATTGAAATGCCTGTATTCGTGTATGTTTGAGGTTTTAGTTCAAATGTCCGGAAGTCCAAATAGGTCGGATAATGGTCTTTCATACAATGAGTTTATTGTGTATTGTGAGGTCCTGTTCAGTTCCTGTCATTTCAGTGACCTGCAAATATAATAATGATTAATTTAGCAACATAATTTCTTAATTATTAGGAAACAACGAGTTTGGACATTCGCGGCAATCAAAAAGTAACAGCAGAACGCGCAAACTCTGTCAGGCCTAACTAGCTTCTTTCGTATATATATATATATATATATATATATATATATATATATATATATATATATATATATATTTTTTTTTTTTTTTTTACGGCGCATCGACAAATCTTGGCCATTAGTGCCGACATCCTGGCTCCCTGAGTTGAGAAAAGTTCCTGCCGCCGCACAGTGTAACGTCCAATGGACAAAAACCTGGATTTTTGTTTTCTTATATTTCATTTTTAATTCTCTAGCTAAGTTTAGAAACTATTGAAGGAATTAAAATCGTAAAAAACTAATAAATATTAGTTTTATTTTGATCAACAAACGCATTAGCAGTATTATAAACAAGGCAAAGTCTTTAACCCTTTCTTTGCTGACGAATGAAGCGACTCGCTGCGCCCAGTACGCTCGATACTTTTCCGTCAAACTCTCCCCGTACGCTCCCCAATCTCTCCTCATCTCGACCTCACTACCGTTCGACTCTTTCCTCTCTCTCATATCGAAGGAGGCTATCGATACCAACCGTACTATACAAGATCTAAATTGTGAATGAAAAATATAAACAGCAACAATATGGCTGGAGAGACAAATCTGAGTACGACACTGCAAATAGGCGGCGAGGTGTGCCAGCTTCAACAATTTCGCATAACAATGTCGATTGTAGGACTTTACATTTTTTTTATAGATACTAATAGACTTACACAATGAAAGATTTCAATTATTATGCGAAGAAAATTTGAGGAAATCGAAAATTATATATTTGTGAAGAACCGGGTAAAGTTCTATTCGTAAATAATAAAATCACTAGTAATTATAGGATAATTGAGATATAAAGTCTCTGTTACTTTAAATTTTAGAGAAAAATTATTATTCATTACAGATCCTAGAAATGCTCAGAAAATTATATTGAATGCATCATTTCATTATGGCTTCTTTAGATGTCTCAGAGATAAGATATTATTACATCATAGATAGTATGGTTAATGTATAAACACATTAGTTAATTAAAAGTTATAATAGTCCGTGGATTTAATGAACCTACGAACCATCCTTAATATCGCTAGGTCCCACTGATTTTATGCGAGTTAATAGCACTAGGCCGGAGAAGCGACAGACGGGGCTAATACCGGCCACGAGTTAACTCGTGTGGAGCGTCTGGGGCACTGCTTTTCGTACACGAGTTAACTCGTTCAGAGCAACGAAAGGGTTAAAACCTGCTTTATACCAACAATCAGTTTGAGCCTCTCTCGTTGAAGATAGGACAGTATTTTTATTACGTCATCCGAAGGAAATTACGTCAAAACTATTCCTTTTTTATCAGATATAATTGATTATGGGTAATTACTCCCTTATTATTTATTCTTAATTATTCTTCATTGATCTTTGAATTTTTTTTAAGTATAAAATAAAAGTTTTATAGAGCTTAAAGTTTACCTCAAGTATAATGTACTGAGGGCAATTTAGTTTGCCGAAATTTGCCGATTCCAAAGATTTTTATTTTTAGATCCATCATCATTTTTTCTTCCAAATTAAAAAAAAAAAAAAAAAAAAAATGTGGACGAATCCAAATAGACGGTATTAATCCTTGGGCAAATGATTCAATTTAATCTGCAGGATGCTCCTAAAGAAATATTAAGCAATACGAAAAAAAAAAAAAAAAAAAAACTGCCAGTTTAGTCCTTTATTATATGTAAAAAATGTGGGAACGTCCCCATGACGAGAATCCTAAAACGATTCAGACTCGGCATTAAAAAAATAATGAATAATTTCATAGAAAATGTTAAAATATTATTATTCTATGGCAATATCACTATAAGTATAATTTACTACTATACTACTACTACATTATATGTTACAGTTATAATATATTTTATAATATTGTTATTAATAATATTATTACCTGCTATATTATTTTTATTAATATTACAATTAATATTATTATAACCGTATAGTATGCATTATTATATTATGGTTATTGTTTTGAGTTGTTTTCAGTTAATAAAAATTCTTATTTGATAATAACTAGTGGTTAATGATGTTTGTCCATAATCCTCACTACTTCGTTACACTGTGCGCCGGTGGGGATTGTACCCACCATCTAACGCTTGTCTCTCCTAGGTCTAGTTTCAAATTGTTTATAGTGAATAGGAAGATTGTCGCGGGAGGTCTGGGTAAGAGTTTTATTCTTAGAGACCTGGTATGTGTATACTCGATGAAATTTCAGCATTAACCTTTATCTGCTGCCCGCTTTGAGTTACATACAACAATTAAGAGATGTAGAGATTTCTTTAGTGAGGAACCCTGCTATGTATAGACTCACAGAGGAATCCTAAAAACTGTATGTAGTTTTACAATAGTATATTATGCAAGTTCAATGTATTGTGTAGAGAAATGTAGTTTCTTAAAAGCGCTTTAATCTGGTCATCTTCCTTTGGTTAGTTTTAGCGGATTTCTCTAAATCTTTTGATAGAACATTACAAAAAAAAAAAAAAAAAAAAAAAAAATTAATCATCCACATACAGGAAGTATTTTACTGGGGGGGGGGGAGGGTAAGCATATGAATGGTGTCCATAGATATTTTAAATAGTGTCTAATTACAGATAAACAGTCTCCCTTTTTCCGGATTGAATTCATTCGAATCAGCTTTTCCCACATTATTTTGAAACGTTTTGTTCTAATAAAAATGTAATAAAAAATATATTGGAATTTGAAACACCATAGAATGATATTTCCGATTTATATCTAAAGGAAAAGTGACTTCATTTTTATTTGATAAATCAGTTTACGGTAAAAAAAAATCGGAAGTAAGGCCCGAATCAGGCATTCTTTATTATTTGGAGTGTTATGTAAACTGGATTATTGATTTCATCCTGCTCATGACGTAGCAAATTTCAATTACTGGAATTCAATCTCTCTTGCAAGATAGGGGATTGAGTGATTGAAATAGATTGATTGAGCATCGATTCGTCTACAATGCTACTTACTTCGCTTACCTTTGAGCACTGCTATAGAAGAGGTGTTTAATATAAGCTCATTTACATGTCTCATTGCTTTGATACACGATTGCCAATTAATGACAGTTATTTCAGGCGTTCATTGTTGTGTTTATTATTTTGATTGAGCCTAATGTTTTCTGGATTGAATAAGGGCGTTTTCATCCGCTTTCTCTTTGGGGAGTGCCAATGAGAAAAGTCCAATGATCTCGAAAATAACAGTATTGTATATGAGCATTATTCAGATAGATTTTACACTTTGGTTCTCAAATTTTACCACCTTCTATACCCTTCGTAATACCACCTTCTATACCCTTCCTAATACCACCTTCTATACCATTCCTAATACCACCTTCTATACCCTTCCTAGTACCATCTTCTAAGCCCTTCCTAATATCACCGTCTATACCCTTCCTAATACCACCGTCTATACCCTTCCTAATACCACCTTCTATATCCTTCCTAATACCACCGTCTATACCCTTCCTAATACCACCATCTATACCCTTTCAAATACCACCTTCTATACCCATCCTAGTACCATCTTCTAAGCCCTTCCTAATATCACCGTCTATACCCTTCCTAATACCCTCTTTAATGTCCTTCCTAATACCATCTTCAATACCCTTCCTAATACCACCTTCAATACCCTTCCTAATACCATCTTCAATATCCTTCCCAATACTATCTTCCATACCCTTCCAAATATCATCTTCGATATTCTTCCTAATACTATCTTCAATATCCAGCAGAATACTCCCTACAATAACCTTTCGAATATCACCTTTTCGTTTATACGCACAAATACATAATTTATGTTGTGAATGTTTTTGTGAATACATTTTTATTCACAAATTTTAATGTGAATTTATTTGTATTCGTATATTTAAATGTGAATGTTTTTGTAATCACTTGATTTTTTTTTTAATATTCACAATTTTTGTGTATATTTAGAATTTTTCCTCTAAATTAAATTTTATTTACAGAAAAATTTGTGAATACAATTTTATTTGCATTTATATATATGACATACGTGAATACAAATAAATTCGTATTCAATCTTATGAATTCGAACTTATTTATATTCGTATTTACAAATAACTGAGGTACACATAAATTCTTATTTTTATTTCTAAATAAAATTATGCCAACTCTAATTACCATCCAATGTAGAGTAGGACGGTAATGATGCGGACGGTAATGATATTTGTTACAAAAATATTTTTAAGTTTTTTTCTAAAAGAATTATATTAATAAAAAAAATTGTAAAATACGTAGTTTTTGAAGCACTATTTAATTGTTCCTGGATGTTTTGAATAATAAAATGGGAGACGGTAATGACGAGCAAAATATTCCAATCGTGATTTACCAGATAAAACACATCGCAAAAACTGATACGTACAACATTTCTCTTCGGAACCTTTTGGACAACAAAAATCAGTTTGAGAGAGCTGCTCCAACATCTATTTGGAAACAATTTGCTCCATCCTGATAGGTTTTCTCGTTAATTCAAAAAGGCGGACGGTAATGATGTCAAAACTGAGGGACAACTTTTAAGGCGCTATTGCGAAGTTCGATTTTTTTTTTTTAATTTATTTAAATTTATTATGTTAAAATGAAACATCACATGAGCAAAAAATATAATATCCTTCCCCCCTAAAAAAAATAGTAAAGTGTAATAAATGTGTCCAGGGACAGCGGACGGTAATGATTTTGGGTCTATAAAATTAATAATTTTGACATTAAATTTTGAAATTCAGTATTTAATTTTGGTAGCGCTAATTTCCTCTTTATTACATTAGTGATTCCAAGAAGAAAAAAATTTAAAAAAAATGGCCGTCTTAATTATATCGCCAAGGGACAAGAATGTTAAAACTATTTGAATAATGCTCATATACATATTTGCTTATTCGTGCTCTAGACACCTCGATAGCAGAATTTGATGACTGGATCACTTTTATTTTCAAACGAAAGGTAAAGTTCCTTTAAACCGTAGATTTTTTTTACAGTGAGGACCATGGGAAAAAAGTCAATATTACGGCTGAGCGTTTACACGCATACTGATACACATTTTATAGGAATGCTGACGTGGTGAATCTAATGAAATAGGTTAGGAGTTGGGGAGAATTGAATAAGAAGTGTATCAACTTACATGAATAGTTTGGGGATTTTCGAACGTAGGCTTACATATCTCGAAAAATCGGGGTATGTCGAAAGCTAATTAAATTTGTAACAAATCGCTGTTAGGAATTTTTAGATAAGGCGATCACAGTCGGATAAACCGGTTGTTTGCCTTCGTTTTTATCTCCTTTTTTTAATTGTTTGTTTTCTCTTTTGTTTCATCAGTAACCTTTATTTTATTTAATAAAAGAAGGTCAGGATATATGAAACATGTTTTTATTATTTGTTGTTTTTTATTGAGCCTTTGTGTGGAAATTGGAGGATAATGATGAGTTTTCTTTTCATTGTGGGTTTTAAATGCCGCTTTTCCCTGAGATTGGAGTTCATTATTTAAGTGTTAACATGTGTCACAAAATATTACATCAATATATAAACAGTATCTATTCCAAGCTTTTTTTTCTGCCACTAAGCAAAACGACGTTATGGATACTTGCGAAGATGCCTTAGTTTCTGCGAATATGTTTTTGTTTTTTTTTTGGAGTGGAGACCGGGCCACGTCCGAACCTTCATGCATGCTATTCCTTTAGTTCCGTCCGGGCCGTGGTCGTGTCGTCTATTTGCGCCTCAAAAATATACTTTTCCGAAGAATATTTAGCAGCAATAGCAATAGCACTTCATTAAACAAATCAATTGATTCAATATACGAGATATGGGAATATCCATAAATTGTATTTATTTTATAAGTTCGACTTTAACTAAGATACTTCGTCTTCCTAGATACGAATGATATCCGAAAATAAGAAATAAATATAAAGAGTTATATATGGAGAAACCTATTAGAATCATGAGGGACTATAAAAATAAGAGAGAATAAAACCGGGGAAAGAGGCAAACGGAATCGGCTGGATCCTAGATCTCTTTATATACGAGAGACGATAAACTTAAGCCGCGCCACAGAAATGTATATACGAGGTGAACTCTAACTCAGGGAGCCAAACTCGCCGCCTTGGCCGCAAGTATAACTCAAAAATGTTTCAATTCCCAAGAACAAATGGGCCGAGACGGTTTAATTCCTCGGTCTTTGTCCCCGGGGGCGGCTCGTATCACACGCACAACAATAATCTCCTCCAGTGACTCCGGGAAGGAAAATAGAAGGTATGAGATTACAACCCCTTTCCAGATAACTCCGCTTTTATGAATTTATGACTGGGGGGAACAGCTGCAATACATTATTAAAAATGTTTTATCTTGCTTACTCCTGTTTTGGGCGCTCTTTGGGTTCCCGCATTTTTCTTCCGGCTATGTCCTCACAAAGGACTTACACCTTTTTTTATTCCGGAGTTTCAGTAATGTAACTACATTTTCCCCTCTAAGTTCTAAGGGCATAATTAATTAGTACACTGGTATATTTGGCTAATTGTTTTTAAATTGAAGGGTTTCTTAGAGCAAGGATGTAACTTTTATAATTTAAAAAGTAAAAATAAGTATCAGAAAATGTTGTTTTTAGCAAGGGGAATTTAAAAAAAGTTCTATTCTTTTTTAAATGCCAACAACACGGTTATTATCTGAGATAAGAACAAAAATTATTGATCAAATGGATGCAAAAAAATTGTTTAGGTTGTTAAAATTCTGTTACAAACGGAATCGCATCCACAGACTGCGCACATTACAGCACTATTTAGTATGAGCAAACAGAAAAATGTTACAGTTACAATTTCATGGATTCGGGACTATTAGGAAACAAGATTGTTAACTTAGGCTGCACTTACATTGGACCCATATTTCTCTCGATCCGATCCAATCCGATTTCGCTTGACCGACAAGGGCCGACTTGAGTTCCTGCATTTGTCCCGACCCGATCCGATCCTATTTAGTCACAGCTCGTCAGTAATGACCTTGTTCTGAAGTGAAAATGAGTGATTAATTAAAGAAATAACACCTTATAAGAATAGAAACCTTCGAGTAGGTTGAATGTTGGAGGTATGAAGGAGTAGTTGAGAGGCCAATCATTCTTCTGGAATTATATCAGTCCCGAAAAAATAAATCTTTGTCTAACAGTTAATTTTTAACTGTTACACTACGATAAGACAACCATTAGTATTCATATTTTAAAATTATTTATAAGAACCGTAGCTAGAAGGTTATAAGCATTGGATGGATTGGAAAGATGTTATAAACATCTTTCCACGTAACGTAATAAACTAGGGAAACAAATAACTAAAAGTCCGACTCGCAGGAACTGCGTCATCTTAGCGCGGTTCCGTACATCTCGAAGAAGTGGAGTAGATTAGGCATCACTAATAACAGTAAACTGACTGTAGCCAAATTACACAGATGCGGATAATTCTTAATCCTCACTCTTGAGGAAGGCTGAATAAGTCAATACAATTATTTACTGAAAATGTACTCACTCTAGGACTACTGCTCAGAAGGCTCTATTCCAAACAACCGAAAATTCGTTGTCATTTTAAGTTCCTTGTTTTACTAGCAAATTCGTTTCATTGTAATAATCAACTGTAAATATGTGCTTCATGGCAAATAAAAGTCCATTCTCTCGTGGGTTAAATCTTTCTATAAAATAACAAATAATGATGACTTCAGTTGTAGCAGGAGGAAGGTTATATAGATAGGAGAATTCAAAACAAACCTATGTATACGCTATCATATTTAGCCACAGCCATCTTGATTACCACAGCCACTCCAAACTTATTACCAATACCTTTTATAAATTCATAGCTAATTTGACTACAATACTAATTTCACTGATAAATGCAATTATAACAAAAGACAATTAATTAAAAAGTGAGATAAACAAAGACAAAAACCCGTTCGAAACGAACACTTTTTAAGTTTTAAGCGTTTATATCTCTGATTGAGATTGCCCCATCGAATATTTCTTCAGAACCTTTTTTGTAGAGAATTTAGTAAGCATTCGAATGGTCACCTTCCACTTACCACGATTTCCCAACCGTTATCGAGATATTTATGAAAAATGTATGAAGATCCGAAAACCTTTCATCTCTATTAATCAAATAATTTTTTTCGCATACTTCCTTAACTCCAAATATAACCAAAATTTAAACATCTTATTTGGGATTAATTTCAAAGATGTAGAAAAAATTTCAATTGAATCCCGCGATTCCAAGTACCCACAAAAAAATAATGACATGCGAAAACATTGATTCCACTTTTCTCAAAAAAGGTTAAAGATATCGCCTTAAAAATGGTTTCATTCGTTTTCCTATGTTAAGAAACCTATAAAAGAAGTACCCGCAAGCATATGAACTCAAAAACGTAAGCGTTACGATTTTTTTTGCGCGAATTTCGCCCCAAACGCCATCTTCCATTGGCCGGATTCTGCTGGTTAACGAACTTGACCTTTCAAATCGGGCGACAGATTTTTGTACCAAATTTCATCAAAATCGGACCATTAGGGAGGCCAGAAATCCGCGAACAAATATATATATATATATATATATATATATATGAAATTTGGTAAAAAAATCTGTATTCTAATTTGAATTAAAATTTGTATATATATATATATATATATATATATATATATACAAATTTTAATTCAAATTAGAATACAGATTTTTTTACCAAATTTCATCAAAATCGGACCATTTTTGAGCCGTCAGGCAAGCATATATATAAATATATATATATATATATATATATATATATATATATATATATATATATATATATTTGTTCGCGGATTTCTGGCCTCCCTAATGGTCCGATTTTGATGAAATTTGGTAAAAAAATCTGTCTTCTAATTTGAATTAAAATTTGTATATATATATATATATATATATATATATATATATATATATATATATATATATATACAAATTTTAATTCAAATTAGAAGACAGATTTTTTTACCAAATTTCATCAAAATCGGACCATTTTTGAGCCGTCAGGCAAGCATATATATAAATATATATATATATATATATATATATATATATATATATATATACAAATTTGAACCACCTATATTTTCGTGATGTATGGGGTCTGAAACGAGAAAGCGGATTTCTGGCCTCCCAAAAAATCTGTCGCCCGATTTGAAAGGTCAAGTTCGTTAACCAGCAGAATCCGGCCAATAGAAGATGGCGTTTGGGGCGAAATTCGCGCAAAAAAAATCGTAACGCTTACGTTTTTGAGTTCATATGCTTGGGGGTTTTCTTTTTTTTGAAACACAATATGTGGTTTGGCGCCATTTTGTTTCGTCAGTTTAGAAACAAACAAGTTTGAGCGGCCGAGAATCGGTGGCCATCGGATTGGATCGGACCGGGTCGGACCAATGTAGGCACCTCCATTGAGATGCATGTATTTTTTTAGCTTCCAACATTCGGTGGCTATCGGATCGGCTTCCTTACTTCCTTACTTGCAAAATCAGCTCCAAAGCATATGACATTGCATATATTATACTGTAAAATTACAACACAATTTGACTTGAATTGAATGATTTTTCCTATGATGACGACAAGGGTATTAGGCGTTCTGGATTTCGTCAATGCTATTTGGATAAATCGTTCTGTACCCGAAAAACGCTCGTTTTTCTGCTGGAAGCATTATGTCTCTTAGATTTTCACCTAATATATTTTTTAAAACAGTTTATTTGTGAACTCGGCGTTCTCAACATACATTCAAAATAGTGAAGGGTGCCTTACTCCTTAAAACAACTTCAGTTCCTTTTGTACATGTATAACTTAAGTCATTGGAAGTACACAAGTTTCTATAGACAATTTTGCATCAATATTTGATCCGAAAGCGCTGTTGGCGTTTAATAATGTTCATTTCTGAATCGGGTCAAGTATTTTCCATGTGATTAGTGAAGCAGCGAAAATAGAAAAACGGTATAGTGCCCCATCGTATATTTTTTAGCTAGTGAGATTTCTTTAAAAAAAAATCAGACATAATGGATTTAAAGCGAAACTTATGATTCTTCTGAGAGTTGGTATATTTCTTTTATGGTATACTGTTCCTTCAAAACAAGGGGAGAAATTGTGGGATCCCATATAACCCTCAGGATGTACATGCAGTACTATCTTATAAGAAGGCTTCCCTTATTCATTGGGTTTTGTGTTCAAGTTCGTTGAAGCATCAACTGCAGCGTACCTTATCGGAAAGAGTAAATGACCCGGAAAGATTTACGTCTCATCCTCCTTCTTTCTCAACTCACGCAATAGCAGTTCCTTAAGGAAGAGGTTTAGGGTTAGTAGAAACCCTTTAAATTTATGCTTTATAAACGTTTTTTAAACTATACTGATCCCATTCTCTATATAAAATTACTATGGCCATATTTCTACTCCAGTTAGCTACAAAATGATAAGGCTTATTGTTTTTTATCCGCCGTGGACATTCAATTTGTAAAAAGTGAAACTAAATTTATTAGTAAGCCTAGTAGAACGCTTTATTTATACTATTTATGTTTAAATAGGGTCAATGTGTAGAAAAATAAGGATATTTAAGATACGACTCTTAATGGCGTCCAACCTCTGAATGAATACTTCAATAGAATAAAACCACACGATGGAACATAATTTTTAGCAAACGTTGTGTTCGTCAATTAAGCAACATTAGCTTACTTTCAACTTCAAAATCAGACATCATCAAAATAGTTTGAGGTCAAGGACAAATGCAGAAGGCTAATAATAATACTTGGTATTCCAGGCAAAGGCACAGCCAACCAATAATCACCTAACAGTGACGTGCATGGTTTACTCTTCGGCTGCGTTATATGTTTGGCGTAAATAATAATTATTATTGACCCTTTTCGAGCACTGCAATGGAGCGAGAATTTACACTGAGTGCCGAACAGCCGTAAAACCGATTTTCACGCAATGGCAACCTACCCCCCCCCCCCCCCCCCCCCGCTGTCTCTTGGATACGTTTATCTCTTAAGTCGGCGTATGCCCTTTCTAAGCCGACTGGAGGAAGGAAAACATAAACATATACGGGCGAGGCGCTGTGGGAACGTCTGACTGGTGCGTATACGTAGGGGCGTAACCTTCAGGAAAAGGGTTTGGTGGCATTTATATACGGGCTTGGCACTCTAGGGGTTACTAATTAAAATCACGGAGAACCTTTATAAATGAACAAAAATTTCCAGTGTGTGCAGAAATATATCCTGTATATGTACAAATGAATACAGTTTTTTTAGCTTGATTCAATACAAACAAATCCACAGACGGTGGCATTCTTGGAGTACTGATTTTTATCGCCCATAAAAGGTTATCTTTTGCTGTAGCAAGAGGCAAGCCATTGAATACGAATACTTCCGTTAATTTGAAAGTGTAAGCCTTACGTCTTTAAAGAAGTTTGAGCTAACTGCATTTCCTCTTTTTTGTTTTGCTTCTGTTGTTGTTAATGGTCCAATATTTTCATGTCCTGGTGCCCGAAACATTTCTACCGGCATATTATATTGAAATGTACAAATATTATATTATTATATTAAAAGTATTTTCTAAGCATTCAAAATCATTTGAGAGCTCACTATGATGAAGCATTTATATTATCTTATAAAAATTTAAAAATTTGGATTTTTAGATCTTTTAATTTGTTTGCACCCTACGTGTTTATAGAGCAAATCGCCTTGTTACGGGATCTGAAATCAAATAAATAAATAAAAAATTATATTATAAAAGGGGTAAACAAATGCACTTCCGCCTAACTTAACGGTTGTGCGGGCTTAGTGAGTTGACGAACCCTTCTGAGAAGATAAATAATAATCTTACATTTTGACGCCTTTAAACGGAAAGGAACCAAGCGCCATTTTTAACGAAATTGAGTTTTTGGTGCTATCTTATAGAGAATTAGAGAATTTATATAGCAATAAAAAACTGGTTAAAATATAATGTTCTCATTAAAGCAAGAAAAAATACCAAAAAAAAAGGGAAATGTTGTATCCAGTATGCATTAATAAACAGAAAGGAATCTTGCACCATTTTTATCAATAACTATAAAAATAAAAACCCATTACCATAACAACAGTTTATTTTAATGAGAGAAAATGAATGAAACATTTGAGATAATAAAGGAATTTTAGAACCACAAAAAACTTTAAACCCAATTCTCTAAAGAATGATTAAATGTACGCCTTTCCGTTTGAAGGCGTACATTTAATCTATGTAATTATTCTATTATTTAACAGCGTTTCTTACAGTATAGAATTTATGATAGTTTTTTAATAGTGGTCCAATAAAAAAATCACCATGTTTATTAGCTTACAGGAAAAATTGCATACAACGAATTTAACGAATGAAATAATTTTTAAAGCGATATCTTTTACGAGAAAAATATATGCAAATACTTTTCTACTACTAATTGTCAGTTTGGGAATTCAGAAACGACTGATTCAGTTGTAACTTGTTACAGACAATTGTAATTCATCTTATCTAAGATAGTTAAATTTTGGTTTTATTTGGAGTTAAGGAAGTACTAGAAAAAAAAATAATAATATCAGGGATGAAATGTTTTTTGATTTTCGTATATTTTCTGAAATATCTCGAAAACGGTTGGGAAATCGTTTTAAATGAAAAGTAACCATTCGAAAGCTTACTAAATTTTCTCAAAAAATGTGTTAATGTGATTTTCGATGGCTCGTTGTCAATTCAAGAAATAAGTGCTTCAAACGTGGAAATTGTTATTTTGCTCTTTTGAACTTTTTTTTTTATCTGTTTACCTGACGTTTTAATTGGTTGTTGTTGTTTTTTCATGCCATTTAAAAGTATAATGAGTATTTTAGTAAAACAAGGTAAGAAAATATGAAATATTGCTATAGTGTTATGACCAAGAATGGAGTAATTTCCGCTTAGGATACTATCAGTTTCCTATGGTGGCGCCTTAAATCATTCTTATATGTAAAAAGGGTATCGCGCTAAGATAACGCAATTCCTGCGAGTCGGAATTTTTCGGTATCTAGTTTTATCGACGAAAGTTGGATTTTTTTTCAATATTTTTCAAAAATGCTTTGATTAGTGCAATTTCATAAGCTACAATCGTTCGCAAAGTGATAAAAGGATTATAAATGAGCGAATTGAAAAAATACTTTACACAATAAAAAAAGTCCGTTATGTAGGAGCTGCATAACTAAGCACTTTCCTCAGAATTTGGGTAGTGTAGACTGCTTTCCAGAACAATTTGCTTAAAATATCCTACATAAATAAAATAAAAACATGAATAGTTCTCTTTTAAATTTGTAATGAGTAACTGATCAATTATTAATTTGCTTCCAGATTTATGTTTACACTTGGTACCTATTACAGTACGTAAAAAATACAATAAAACTCATATTATCGTATTTTGATCTAATGCAGGAACAGGATACAGTCACTCTAGTGGTAGAAAGCGCTCCTTGCGGCGGCTTTGTAACCTACGTCTGGCGGGCTTTTCTATTGAAATATATTACAAATTAAACCCCCGCTTTCCGATTGACCGATTCAGCTCATTTTTACAACACTTCTTTCTCATGGGTTACCTACGACGTATACCGCGTTTCGTTACAATACAGCAGAAATTACGACCGGTATGAGTATATTAGGAATTTGGGTCCGGAGTAAACCCCCCCTTCTAATGTACCGATTTAGTTTATTTTTACAACACATATTTACCTGTAGATTACCACTAAGAATACCGAGTTTCGTCGAAATATACCAAAAATCACGGCTGGTAGTGGCGAATTGGTATTGTGGGTCCAGAGTAAACCCCCCCTTCTAATGAATCAATTTAGTTCATTTTTATATCTCACTTTCCTCTCTATATTACCACTACGAATACCAAGTTTCGTTGAAATATAACAAATATTACGGCTGACATAGTCAAATTAGTGTTTTGGGTTCGGGGTAAACCCCCCTTTCCGGTGGACCGACTTTGGTGGTTAACGAACTCGTTCAATCGTTTGCTAATTATTTTATACATATATATATATATATATACATTTTAACAGGGGTCATTTTCGGTGTCTACTAGGTACGATCGATAAAGATTTGAAGAAATTTTTCAAAAATTCCGTCATGAGTCCAACCTTAATAGCTACTTTCCTTCGGAGGAAAGTGCTAAAAGGAGGAATGTATCTGAAAACAATTTCAAACAATGCACTAGTAATTCGTCCATGAAAGACATTATGTGTTAGTAATAAAGAAAAAAAAAAAAAAAAGAAAAAACTATATTCCCCAGCCGTGTAGTTTAGGAGACATAAAAGGAGAGAGAGCCCCCCACTCCTTCCCTAGTCTTAATGGAACTGGTAGGAAATTAGAAAGATGGTGCTTGAAGATAGGAGAGATCTTGAAGTAATATTGCCCTACAGCTAGGCACTTACCCGTCTCTCTTACACCAACCTTTCTCTATCTTTAATTATCATTTCTCTCCTTCGTCGCCTCCTCAGTCTCAATACAAATATCTAAGGTATTTCTTATTTTACAGTTTTTATGAAGCTTCAGGTATATATTTCCTACGGTTGCTTTCCTTTAATATATAAGCATAATTTTTATAACTCTCCGGACCCATGTTAACCCTGGATCAGGCGCAATCCCCGGTGTAACGTAATTAGGCCTAACCGTCCTAATAGGACAGCCACTTTTTTTTTGGCCTTAAAATATTCAAATATGCATTTTAAGGTCTAAAAAAATTAAGAACCTTCGTAGACATTTATGAAATGAAATAACAATTAAAATGTTGCAAATAGATGAATCAGCTCAACATTATTTTGAGTTTCAGACCCCCCCCCCCCCAGACCTCTCTGAGAGAGCTCTGCCACCTAAACTTGTACAAATTTACTCTCTATGGAATACTAATGTCCCATAGTCAAAATCATGAAAATAAAAAAAAGGTTTGGGGACTTTTCTAAGCCCATCAATATTGGGTAAATGTCAGCCTATTATCATTACCAATAAACATATTTTTTCTGTTTGATCTTAATTTGAAAATACACTAGAATAACCTCCCATTTCTCTGAAGGTTTGATGAAATGTTTTTTAGGCATTTTGGGAACAATTTGTGTATGAAAAGAACTACTTTTTTTCACATTTTCATAATAAAATAATTCACCAAACGATGTATTCTGATTATAACAGTGAACGGCTTCGCATGTACTATTCTAATGACCCAAATAATGAGAAACAAAAATAATTTTAAGAAAACTGAACATGACCCATATTGGATTCGTTTAATCTAGACTTGGCCATACCAGTGGAAGGTTCTATTCCTCAGGCTGAGGCAAAATTTTTATCTATAACTTATGTCCTTGAGGAGGCATCAAAAATATGCGAAATATGTAGGGAAAAATGAAGTTTTTGAAACACTTCCATGTTTGACAATTCGCTAAATATACAGATTAGGGATTGCTGTCAAAGACCCCTTTCAGACATCATTGGCCAAAAAATGAGCACAAATGGCATCAAAAACTTGCTGACTATATCGTAGACCTGGGCAATACTGGAATAATTTATTCCTTAAATAAATATAATGGTTATTCCTGAAATAATTATTTCCGGAATAACGGAAATTCTTTAAATGTTATTTCATCGTTAAATAAAACAATCTTCATCAAATAACTAGATGTATTTATTCCTTGAATAATTATTTGAAAATTTGATCATTCTTTGAAATAAATCAACATAATTCTAAAAGCTTTATTTCTGAAATAACTATTTGATAAATGATATTTCATTTTTTTTATTTATGAAATAAATTATTTCACTTAGATGCAAAATAATTATTCCCGAAATAACTTCATCATGAAATAACGTTTGTAATGGATGAGAATAATGCGAATGGTAAATACTACCATCAAAACACGATCCCCCGGGGTCTAGTGGTTAAAGCCTTAGATTCTCAAGCAAGAGATGGTGAATTATCGCCAACATCCAAACTGCAGCGAGGAAAAAAAATTGAAGACTGATTTAACACGTTAGCACCACAATTTTTTTTTATTTATTTATTTTTTTTTCTACGCCCCATCGACATCAGGGCCATTATCGCCAACACAGCTCAATGAGGCTTTACAGGAAAACATGTATTTAGAGGATTTTTTTGTATAAATTAAGATATCAGAATATATTATTCCATCAAATAATCATTTCGGGAATAAATATATCATTAATCATGAAATAATTTAATCCTTGACATAATTATTTTCGAAATAATATTTTAAAAAATTATAAAATAAATTATTTCTGAAATAATCTGTTAAGATTATTTCATGATTTATTCCGAAAATATTATTTCAAATAAATTATGCCCAGGTCTACTATATCGGGCGAATCGCCATCTTAGCGAACCAATCAGGGTAATTTGCATAAATACTAGACGGATAGATAATAGTTGACGGGGTAAACCTTTGCCTTTACCTTATTATGCAAGGTCTAGAAGATCAGGAGTTACCTTATGTTCCAGATGAACTTCACACACTGTCTGACTACAGACGTCTCCTTTGGCATTCCTCTTTCGCAGGGACTACTCAACAAGCGGCAGTGGGTTTAATGGTTTCTTTTCTGAGCCCAGTTCAACCAGCATGTCTGTTTGTTCACCTCGATTCCCGGTGAACTAAATTATTTTTGTCTAGTTTATTTAGCATCATCTGGCAATCTTGCATTAATACTAGGATATTTCCATTGTAAATGATACTTCGCTGTATTCTAGCATTTAAAAACAGCCTGGAGAATGTGTGGAATTAGAAAAAATGGAGGGTAGACAATGACTGTTCAAATAAATACATATACCAATGATACTTCGCTGTATTCTAGCATTTAAAAACAGCCTGGAGAATGTGTGGTATTAGAAAAAATGGAGGGTTGGCAATGACTGTTCAAATAAATACATATACCAATGATACTTCGCTGTATTCTAGCATTTAAAAACAGCCTGGAGAATGTGTGGTATTAGAAAAAATGTAGGGTAGGCAATGACTGTTCAAATAAATACATATACCAATGATACTTCGCTGTATTCTAGCATTTAAAAACAGCCTGGAGAATGTGTGGTATTAGAAAAAATGGAGGGTAGACAATGACTGTTCAAATAAATACATATACCAATGATACTTCGCTGTATTCTAGTATTTAAAAACAGCCTGGAGAATGTGTGGTATT
Source organism: Gonocerus acuteangulatus (assembly GCA_946811695.1). Classification (NCBI taxonomy): domain Eukaryota; kingdom Metazoa; phylum Arthropoda; class Insecta; order Hemiptera; family Coreidae; genus Gonocerus; species Gonocerus acuteangulatus. Next base: position 21,437,091 of record OX328123.1, on the reverse strand, counting down.
AGAAAAAATGGAGGGTTGGCAATGACTGTTCAAATAAATACATATACCAATGATACTTCGCTGTATTCTAGCATTTAAAAACAGCCTGGAGAATGTGTGGTATTAGAAAAAATGTAGGGTAGGCAATGACTGTTCAAATAAATACATATACCAATGATACTTCGCTGTATTCTAGCATTTAAAAACAGCCTGGAGAATGTGTGGTATTAGAAAAAATGGAGGGTAGGCAATGACTGTTCAAATAAATACATATACAATGATAATTCGCTGTATTCTAGTATTTAAAAACAGCCTGGAGAATGTGTGGTATTAGAAAAAATGGAGGGTAGACAATGACTGTTCAAATAAATACATATACCAATGATACTTCGCTGTATTCTAGCATTTAAAAACAGCCTGGAGAATGTGTGGTATTAGAAAAAAATTAGGGTAGGCAATGACTGTTCAAATAAATACATATACCAATGATACTTCGCTGTATTCTAGCATTTAAAAACAGCCTGGAGAATGTGTGGTATTAGAAAAAATGGAGGGTAGGCAATGACTGTTCAAATAAATACATATACCAATGATACTTCGCTGTATTCTAGCATTTAAAAACAGCCTGGAGAATGTGTGCTATTAGAAAAAATGGAGGGTAGACAATGACTGTTCAAATAAATACCTATACCAATGATACTTCGCTGTATTCTAGCATTTATAAACAGCCTCGAGAATGTGTGGTATTAGAAAAAATGGAGGGTAGGCAATGACTGTTCAAATAAATACATATACCAATGATAATTCGCTGTATTCTAGCATTTATAAACAGCCTGGAGAATGTGTGGTATTAGAAAAAAATTAGGGTAGGCAATGACTGTTCAAATAAATACATATACCAATGATACATCGCTGTATTCTAGCATTTAAAAACAGCCTGGAGAATGTGTGGTATTAGAAAAAATGGAGGGTAGACAATGACTGTTCAAATAAATACATATACCAATGATAATTCGCTGTATTCTAGCATTTAAAAACAGCCTGGAGAATGTGTGGTATTAGAAAAAATGGAGGGTAGGCAATGACTGTTCAAATAAATACATATACCAATGATAATTCGCTGTATTCTAGCATTTATAAACAGCCTGGAGAATGTGTGGTATTAGAAAAAATGGAGGGTAGACAATGATTGTTCAAATAAATACATATACCAATGATACTTCGCTGTATTCTAGCATTTAAAAACAGCCTGGAGAATGTGTGGTATTAGAAAAAATGGAGGGTAGGCAATGACTGTTCAAATAAATACATATACCAATGATACATCGCTGTATTCTAGCATTTAAAAACAGCCTGGAGAATGTGTGGTATTAGAAAAAATGGAGGGTAGACAATGATTGTTCAAATAAATACATATACCAATGATACTTCGCTGTATTCTAGTATTTAAAAACAGCCTGGAGAATGTGTGGTATTAGAAAAAATGGAGGGTAGACAATGATTGTTCAAATAAATACATATACCAATTGGTCCTCTGTGCAAGAGTTCACAAAGATGATATCATAAGCTGGAACTAATACAAGAAACCCATAATTAATATCTGTTATTTATTTCTTTTCACAAAGAACAAGAAAACATTTTTTTTTTCAGAAATGATGTTTCCTAAAGAACCAAATGCATAACTTTCGGCGGTAGTTAGTGCGCATTAATGATTTACTTTCTGGTCGAAACTTTTGTAAAGACTTCTTCTATTTGAACATTCATGTATTTACAATTATGAAATTATATTAAATTTGCAAAAATTACTGAAAGCTCTGTACATTTAATTAAAGTAACCTTAATGTGCAAGAAAGGATCCTTCTTGGGTGGTACAGCACAATGTAACGTAGAATAGCCTGCCCCAAAAGCAACGTAATTAATTCAGTTTTGTGCTCCTGAAGAGGCGTGTGTGTTGGGGTCCTTTCTGTCCTTCTACAGTTCTGCTTTGGAGGATTCTAAGATTTCATGATCCTTCCATCCTAATGGATTAAAAATAAGCAAACGCAATCAAATTTTAATAAATTGCCAATTTTATTTTAACTTCAAAATTTGGTATTCCAAATTTGTGCTATTCAGTGGAATAGTCAACTATTTTCCGATTTTTGTCTGGGATCAATCTCGGTGGAAAACTTATTGGGGCGTACTGATTAGGTGGGAGGGCCCCGCAAAAGGCTGTCAAGTGCTTGGAAAAATTGGAGAAGGCCAATTCTCTATCTACCGTTCTAAAATATAAAATTCAGATTAAACAAAAATATACTCGTGGTTTTTTAAAATTTCATTTATTCTCTTCATATGAGCAGGAAGACAAACGGAATTTAAAATGAATATTTCTGCTAATTGCCAACAAGGAAAACATAAAAAATAATATAACAAAAATAAGTTGTTTTTTAATTATTTTGTTTTACAGAATAAATAGAAGTGAGGGTTTCAGATTTGGTATGTGATCATAATCATTTCAGGAATTTCTTACTGATTGGTTCGGTTTAGAGAGCTCTGTTATATATATATATATATATATATATATATATATATATATATATATATATATATATATATATAAACAGGGTGTTCAAAACTCGATTGAAACCCCACTTGTTTTAAAAAAAATTTTGAAATTTAAAAACGGTGGGTCTTAACCTGGTCGAATGAGCATTCTATTCATTGGACCTAATGCACGACCTCTCAACTCTCTCCAGTTCTTCTCCAGAGACCCTACCTAACTCTGGAATGTCTAATGGAAAGGGGTTATTTTTATGAAAGATTATTGTAGATAATTGAATTTCATGTCGATTTCATATCGGGCGTTTTTTTTTCGCTAAAGCGCACCAATGAGTAACAAATTGCCCCCTTATCCCCTTATAAGAAAACCCTTATGTTTCGTCACTTTTTTGCCAATAGCGTAGTATGCCCTTAATGAAAAATGTAGTCAATATAAAAGTTGTAGAGGATTAAATTTACTTCCCAAAAAGTACCTTTAAACGCCTAAAATGTTAACAAGAATGGAGAAAAACACACTTTTGTTTTTGAAGTTGTCAGAAAAGTGTATTATCAACGTCATCTACGCTTCATTAAAACTTGCTATCACTCTCTCCAGTCAGGTATTAAATTAACTTGAATTTTATGAGGTTGATAACACTCTTGTTGGACAACTTAAAAACACAAAAGTGTTTTTTTTACCATTATAATAAAGAATATATATATATATATATATATATATATATATATATATATATATATATATATATATACATACAAGATTTCCCCCAAAGAACGGCAAAACTTCGGGAATAGAAGCAGGACAAAACAATAAATAAGAAAATACCTTTGGCACATATCTCGTTTTAGATTCGTTTCCGAGAAAAAGCAAAAAACTAATATATATATATACACATGTAAAGGGAGTCTTTCATAAGCCCTGTATAAAAATGGTTAAAAGTAGATGTCTCTTTCCAGCGCGTATTTCACATTTCATGCAGGAGAAAATGTGATCCCATTATTGAAGGAATCCCAAGGTATTCAGACACTCACTCATCCCTAAAGTGGTCTTTTGGTGCCTCCAAATAAATTTGGGATTTACTATTATGTCCTTCATTAAGGAACATGTTTTATTTTTCTTTATCATATTAGTCTCATTATAGAACAAAATAGACTTTTTGGGAGAAATAGTACAAAAAATAGTTAATTTATCAGAGCAATTCTTTCTACAAAACTTCTCGTTAAATTGTTGAAATTTCTTACCCTATGAACTTTTTGTTTTTTTCTTATTAAAATAAATTACTTTTTTGCTATCCAAAAACACAGGAAAAAAAATATATCGTCCCTAACATGTCAAACTATGAAAAATTGTTGACGATTAGGCTTGGTGTAAATTGTCGCAACTCTAACCACTTTAGTATATCTTTTAATGCATCAAATAAAGTATGGAATAAAACCATTTTTCTACATATTATTTCGTCAATGGATGGAACAATTCGTTCTCTAGTTCGCACCGATTTTCATCTTCGATAGTTTACATGGTAGGGACGATATGATGAACAGAATTACGGCTATATTAACCAATTAATGACTTAATAATTCATTTTAATATCTAAAGAAGCTCTCCTAGCCTCTGTGGCAAAAAAAATATTGCAAGAAAACAATTTAACCAAATATAGCCATATATAGTGAATATATTTCTGATATATCGATTTTCATAATTTCTTTGGACAGATTCATGATTAAATCAAGAGCATCCTTGGGATAATGGAACAAAAAATGACATTATTGTTAAATATCTCCTAATGTGTTCTTTTATTTTACTTACTTCGCAACGACGGCGACTTGCTTTTTAAAATACAAATTAATATGTTCACAATTATCAGTAACTTATAGAACTAAATACAACAAACGTTTTAGAAGAGCACACGACAAAAATTTGTGTTAATAATTAAGGTTTAAACATTATTTACAGCATTGCTATTTACACTATAGTTAATATATGTACATAGAACACCACTAAAACTGCTGACATTTTTAAATTATTTATTAGGTCATTCAGGACGCTAAATTTTGTGGTCTTCCATTAATGACGAAGTAAAATTGAATAATAATTACTCTTACGTAGAGAATGAAAAAGAAATTAAAAGGTCATTACTTGAAAAAAGATTATTATTATACCATCGAAATAATATGTCTAAAGGTTTTCGACAAATTATTTTCCTGGAATCAAATTTTTGTGTGTAGGTTTTTAGATTGAATTATTTAGATTCTGTGGTACATGTTTGTGTCTTTTACATATTGGAGAATAGAGTTTATGTATGGACTAGGCTCTGTAAGAAGTTCTTGTAGGTCGTGTGGAATGTTCAGTTTGTCGCGTCTTTTACATTCAGTGAGTATATGTTTAATTCTCAATATTATGTTACAAAGTCTGCATATCGGTTTGTCTTTTTTCTCCATGTGGTATTTATCTGTGAGCAATGAGTGTCCAATGCGAAGTCTGGTCAGTACTACTTGGTCTCTTATTGTCAAGGTGTATTGTTCGTTACTCCAAGCTTTTACTGTCTTCTTAATTTGTAATAATTTGTTTTTTGTTTGTAGATATTAATGCAACAAGTTATTTAATATAAATCTGGGATATTATTAAGGAAGAAAAAAAAATGTGGTTGCTCTGGTGAGCTCGGATAGAAGCAAAGGACAAAATATGATGAAATATAGATAGAAACCAAACATCATCATCATCAAATTTTATGTTTTAATTGTCTACGATCTGTTTATTAGTTGCGTCTTTTGCATGTTTGTCTGCCGATGTACGAGTACTTAGTCCGATATCCTCGTGCCCGGGTAGCCATAATAGTGTAATTGTGTGAGTCATCTTTTAAAAACGTAACATTATCTCAGGATCAAAACTTTTTAGAAGACGTTTACAGAAAACTTGTAAGCGAAGAAATAGTTTGGTAGAACCACTTGTCAAACGCTCTGACATAAAACAAGGTAGCACTGAAAGGGAATTAGAGAGAAATATGAGATAGGAGAGAGGTTTGGAGAGGGTTTTGTGAAGGGTCCTCCTATGTCCTTCTAGATCTTACACACTGGCAATGAGATGCCATTTGTCAAGGGGCTCTTCTTAGGCCTGTCTCTCAGTGTACTCCCCTCGATACATCATCCCTTTCTCGGGATCATTGTCTGCCCGGGTGTGGGAGTAATGCAGTCCTGGATGTGTCGGGACGATTCAGCCCTTCTTGGGTTATCCATACATTTGTCTGCATACACTACTCCAAAGGTGTACAGTGGAATACATTTCTACCGCTATTGCAATCATACAAGGCATATAGATAGCATCTTTGTGTTTCGATACTTTCAGGAGAGGTGAGAACGTGATCTTTAATTTTCTAAAAATGTATATCAAAAACGTTTAATTAATTAATTTCCAAAACACAGTTAAAAAAATTCCGTCACACAGGAGCTGCATAACTAACCGTTTTCATCATCAATGTAGTAAAACGTGAAATTGCTAAATATTAACAGTGCTGGTCTTCCGGTTTAGTAATCAGCTCCATCTGTAGCTTGGTAAGCCTTCAAGCCGTCGACGCCACATAATAACATATTTTACAGTACAACATTGTTGCATAAATCCCTTAAATATGTGCTTTTATGAACAGCTGAATCAATGTAGATAAGATGTCGGATACAGCGCTCCTAGTAGTAGAGGCAAGAACTAATGCCCGAGCCTTATTACATATGACCGTAATACTGATTCGACCTAACATTCAATGAACCAATTGTGTTTATTTTTAAAAATTATGGCCAGTATGGACAAATTTGTACTTTGTTCCCGGAGTAATCCCCCCCCCCCTGTTAAACCGTTTGATACGAGAATGCTAACAAGTTTTTTTTGGGGGGGAAACAAAAACTCTTGCGTGTTTACTGATATATATATATATATATATATATATATATATATATATATATATATATATATATATATAAACTTTTATTGGGGGTCATTTTGGGTGTTCAATAGGTAGGAACAATTTTGATTAGAATTTTTCAAAAATTCTGTCATGAGTGCAAGCTCAATAGCTACATTCATTCGGAGGAAAGAGCTAAAAAAGAGGATGAGTTTCTCTGTTCATAAAAGGGAAGTCCCTGAAATTATTTTTACTAATGAACGGAAAAAAATGATTTTTTCATCAAGAAATATTTTGTTTCAAAATGTCACATAATTTTTCGCAAGGTTGCCATCATATTTAATTAACTTAAATCAATAATTAGCTATGGTGTAGTAAAACGATATGTAATTGAAGTATTGATTCAGGCATGCCATTAATTTTCAATATTCCATCCTCTGACAGTTTTTCAAATTTCTTATTCGTTTTCGACCGTTTTCCCTAATAGTGGGATTTGTTTGACCCCAGATATAACCATTCGTCTTTTCGACGAATACTGTTCGGATTTGTAATTTTCCTTCGATGAGCGATCACTGTAGACGGCTAATCTTCCAGGTATTCCCAGGCACTAGTCTATTACCTACAAGCAGCCGGAAGGAGAAGATCGCGCTGTGCTTCCGGAAGTAAGATAACCTTCTCTTTCTAAAACTAGCGCCGTCGAAACAACGAATAGATTGTAACTACAGATAAAATATCTTCGTCAAATCGACGAAGGGGTTGATGATACGGAAGTAACCCCATAACCCGTCTTGTAAATAAATTGAAATATTGTGCATAATGCTTGAAATGATCTCTTCTTTTGACTTTCTAAAATTATCGATCCCTACTATGAAAAAATAATTATGTCGAAGGAAAAGATATTGGAGGAGTTACAAAAAGCAGAGGATATGGCTGATGGTTCTGTTCTGCTGATGAAGAGCCGGAAGAGTTGGCTGGACTTTTAACACCGGTGATGACGTTTCAAAAGTGGAAAATGCAATTAATTCCGATACTGGTAATATTGAAAAAAACAAATGAAAACAAAACAACAAAAAGTGGAACAAATTGTATACCTTCAGCTGGAGGAATGAAATTGAAAACGGACAGGAGTAAAATTAAACCAAAAAGGCGAATAATTGAAATATTATGAAAATATCCAATGAAAAATAAATGTAAAAGTGGCTACCTCTGGAAAACTAAACCATATACCACGATGGTAAGATTTTTCTCCAGAAATGCAATTCATAAGAAACACGATTCAACCGGAAATGCAGACTAAGCTATAAAACCACAGGGCGTTTTGACTATATTATCTCTACAAATATTTTAGGAACTATTGCGGAACATACCCCCCCCCCCCAAAAAAAAGTATTAAATAAGTACTTATAATACTTATTTTTTAAATAAGTATATAAAATTTCGTTTACTTAAGTAATATTTTTCTTTGTTTTATTTTTGAAGCACGGTTGGCAGCCGTGTTTGGCGGGCTCTCTGCTTTAGTATCTTCCAGATTTCTATTTTTCCACCGGCCAGTCGCATTGGCGCCTTTTTGTGAGCTCAACATTGTCAGTGGCAGCCCTCGTCACCTCTCAGGTGCCGCGCCACAACTCACGTAAGTTTTACAGATATGAGAAATTTACAGTTTTCGTTCTCTATCTTACTGTGCTATCATCTGTGAGAATGTGGGTGAGTTTATTCGATCTTAGAACAAATGAGAGGAGTATAAATTGGTCTTCAATTGCTAGGTAAAGCGCCACTATTCGTGAGATTTTTTATTCTTTTTTACATGAATATCATGGAGGATAAGATTTAAGATGGCCTCGTATATACATTTTAGCAACACAGGACGTTTTCATTAGCATAAATATGCTTTAGCGATGACTAAACTGAAAAAAAAAAACGTTACAAAAAAGTATCACAAAAATGCGTGATGTACATGTACGAAAAAGAAGACTGCATGTTATACAGTACCGTACATTACATAGGTTTGTCAGGTAGACCTAAAGCATATTTATATTCCTGAATTTGAGCAGAAGAATTAAGTATTATTTCAAATTCATGATTTTTATATTCATAGTTTATATTTTATTGACATATTTCATCATTTATATTCATGTTTTATATAATTAGACATGTTTCGTGTCTATAGCATAACCTGGTATATAACAAATGTTATTTATTTTAACAGAAAGTATAGTATGATTCCACTAACATTACCTAGTATTAGTGTAGCCATGAAAAATGATCTTTTTTTTTTTTAAAGAATCAGAAATTTGGCACTTATACCAATAACAGCAGAGTGTTTTTAAGTACGGCGGGGTTTAGACGTAAAAACTCCTACACATAGATTGATTATTCAATTTCATATTTTATATTAATATTTGATTTCATATCGAACATGACATGATTTTATTTCATCGAAAACGATGGTTTCTTCTCCCCCGCAAAAAAAAAAAAAGTGTTGTTCTGTTATCAAGTCTGCAGTTTTCTGCTATTTCTCTCAAATAGCAATGTAATCACGTTGCTGAGGCGCATTTTCCCGCGCGTAATAAGGTTTGCACCTGTAAGGTGTAGCGCCACTATCTATGTCCCAAATAGGGGCGCCACTACTGGAAGGTTAAGTCCCATTTACGTCTTAATAATCTCCTACTGATGATATTCCGAAAACGCATCATGTAAATTAAATCCCGAAAAAAACATAAATGTGAAATAGAGGCCAAGTTCCTCACCCCACAAAGAAACACTCCCTTCCCCAAAAATATCCTCTCCTAAAACCCCCAAAAAACGCCTTACCATCCTACCCTCGAAAAAAGTAGTATGAGTCAGTGTATTAAGTGCAGCATTTTTTCAACCAAAAAAAATTACCAATACAAGAGATGATACAAGAAAGAAATGTCCAAGTTCATTACTTGGAAGACCTCATAGTTACTTACTAAGAAGAGTAAAGACACTTCAACTGACTTTTAAAAACAACAAAAAAAATACTTATATCCAGTTACTAAAATATCACTTTCCTCAACCAGGTATATTCTTAAACTTGGCAATGTTTAGTTTTCTCTCTAAAGATAATTTCGGCACAAATAAAACATTGCCAAGTTTAAGAATATACTTGGTTGAGGAAAGTGATATGTTAGTAACTGGATATAAGTACTTTTATTGTTGTTTTTAAAGGTCAGTTGAAGTGTCATTACTGTTCTTAGTAAGTAACTATGAGGTCTTCCAAGTAATGAACTTGGACATTTCTTTCTTGTATCATCTCTTGTATTGGCAAATATTTTTGGTTGAAAATATGCTGCACTTAATACAATAACTCATACTACTTTTTTGGAGTGGATGGTAAGGCGTTTTGGGGGGGTTTTAGGAGGGGATATTTTTGGGGAAGGGAGTGTTTCTTTGTGGGGGGGGGGGGAGGAACTTGGCCTCTATTTCACATTTATGTTTTTTTTGGGATCTCATTACTTTTTTCTAAGTATTAATTAAAATTTAGTTGCCGCATACCTACTGGCTTTTGTACTTCATATAAAACCAAGGTCTTTGGATTCTGCATAAAGTTCACACATCTAATCACTAGACTGGAAAAGTTAGAAGCTCTTCCAGATGACATGACTCTAGAGGACAAATTGATTTCTCTCTTAACTAAACTATTACACTGTAAAACACAGGAACCTTATCCCGAGGATAAATATCACAATAGGGAACGTGTAGAAGGCCTTCAAGAAAAAGATAAGAACAAAGACGATACATTTTGGGTTTGTGATCCTTAACTTTTTAATTTAGATGGCACGACTTTGAAAAACTTTGTATCTGTTTTCAAGTATATTATGCAGTTAACGACTTTATTTACTACATTTAAGAAAGAAGTCACAACTGTTGTTGTTAAGATGCGTCGAAATGTTTCTTAAAACATTAAATATACGTTCTCCTTACCGAGACGATTCATTTGATACCCCACATGATGGGTTTCAGATGGAATGAAGGCTTTCCGAGGTACAAAACATCATAGGTAATATGACACTCCCGTATCAAGACCTACCTGCGTGCCAAGTTTGGTCAAAATAGGCCAAACGGAGTGAATTTGTGTAAGGAACAAACATGCAGACAGACAGCTGATAGACGATTTTGACCTAGCCTATGACACTACCCGGATAAAGACCTACCTATGTACCATGTTTGGTCAAAATCGGTCAAATCGTGTGGATATGTATAAGGAATAAACAGTTAGGCAAACAGCTGATAGACGATTTTGAACTAGCCTATGACACTCCCCGGATCAAGACCGACATGTGTGTCAAATTTTGTCAAAATCGGTCAAACGGTGTGTATTTGTATAAGGAACAAACAGACAGACAGACAGCTGATAGACAATTTAACCTAGCCTATGATTCTCCCCGTATCGAGACCCATCTGTGTCCCATTTTTCCGGATCAATCTGGACAACTTTTGGCCACTTCCGGTTTCACTTCCGGGTTCCCAAAATGGCTTCCGGGTCACCAAAATTACTCCTGGACAGTTTCCGGATGAATCTGGACAACTTCGGACCACTTCCGGTTTCACTTCCGGCTGCTTACAATTACTTCCGGGTCACTGCCGGTTCATCTCCGGTCTATCATGAGTGCCTGGAAGGCCCTGGGGTACCTCCGGAAATGACCCAGGGATGAATATAGGACCGGAAGTAACCTAGATTAATGAGTGTCAGAGTGTGCCATTGTCTGTGAGTGACCGGAAGTGAGCCAGATCGAACAGGAGTTACCCAGTGATAGGCATGAGTCGGCCGGAAGTAACCGAAATTGACATTCATGTGATCGGAAATCCTGTAGATTGAAGCGGAAGTGGAACAGGAGAGAGGGTGCTCAGAGCAGACCGGAAGTGAGCTTTGAGATGACAAAATGTTGTAACTATAGCTTAAGCTTTCAGCAATTACCATATTTCATAAATAGATTAGCGGTTAGCGGACTGCCGCCGCTAACCGCTAATTATTAGCACTGGCTTTCTACAGTTTCGCTAAATTAGCGGAGAGGTATCAGCTTTTAGCGCGCGCTAACGTTTGCCCAACTCTGGCCTAGATTGTTGCTGCTAAAAATTGAGACTTTAATAAAGACGAATAGGTTGCAAAATTTGCATCTAACTGCAGGGTTTTTATTCAGGGTTTAGAGCCAGCAAAGATGTGAATTAGAATTTCTATTATGGCTTCGTACTAATAAGTTAATATCAAGGGCGGGCGGCTAAAATCTAAAAAAAAACACAATAGTTTAGTCGTTATCAATCATTTATTTATTTATTCATTCACGGAGCTTCACAACGGCAAGGTGATTTGCTCACATAAAAATAATCAATAAAAACTGTATAAAGCGTAAAGAATATAAATGCATTATATTCAATTTCTGAAAAGTAAAAAAAAAAAAAAAAAATAAAAATAAAATAAATATAAAAAAATATCCGCAAAATAAAAAAATATAATTAAAAAAAAATTTAATATAAAATAAAATAAATAATTAAAATAAACCAAATAATTGATTTCGTAATTTACCGTACAGAATACTAGCTGACCCGGCGAACTTCGTACCGCCATCCCTAATCATCCCTAACAGTCGATTCTTTATTTTTTTTTCTTTTAATACTTATTCTGCTATTTGGGACACCGGGCCAGCTAGTAAGATAAAAAAAAAAAGAAAAAAGAAACTTAATGAGTCACCAATTACATTTTTTCAAAAAATAGAAATTATAAAACACTTAAAATTCTTTTAATAGTCACTAAAAATCACAATGAATATTACAATATCATATTTCTTATTATGATACCTACTAATTATATTTCATTTTATTTTTACTTATTCTAAATTAAGTTTAATTTTTATTGTAGTACTTAATGGTACACGATATTTTTTGTTTATTACCTGACGCCTAAAAAAACAGAGTAGATGGTTTGAAGACGGAAACAGGCAACATACAATTGACCATGGGAGAAACATGGGTTTTTTAGATTAATACCACAAACACTTACCGACTGCCCCTGGGATTGGCTGAGAGTCAAACTGAGTTCATAGGTCCAATAGCAACACAGCTGCAGGTAATGTAATGAATTCACAGCAGCTCGATTCAAACTTGCACCATTATTAGTCGAATGTCGCGCTTCACGGGTCTGTCTTAACCGAATTCTTTCACGTTCATTGCGATTTTCACGTTCCTCAGCAGTAAAATTAGATTGATAATTAATTTCTTTTTTTTTGATTCTTTGAATTTCGGGTTGTTCTGCCTATATTTGTCCGCCGCCTCATAGGAGGCATATTTAGTAAGTCACAAACACACAACACTTTAGTAATTTTATAGAAATTTGTGGCTTTTAGATTTAGTAATATTATAGATGCACAGCAAAGAGATGTTTAAATTTCAAGTGACATTTTACCACAGACAATTTACATTTTATCAACGAAAATTTGCTTTTGAGTAATGTTACTATCGTATAAAATTTTACAAATATTGACATTAATATTTATACGATACTAATGTCACTCAATTTTTTTGCCTTCTCAGAACCCCTCCACTAACACTTAAACTTTATGGTATGGTATTAAAGTTCTAATTGACCTTTAAGTATTATTACGAATCTTTTGTATGGGAATATTGAAAAGTGGGGTCTTTTTTACTTCGTTAACGCAAATTTAATTAATTTAAATTGCATTATTTACATGTGATTCTATTGTCACCTAGTGATTACTTGTTCTTATTTATTCAATTTTTTTTTTTGCTTATTCACAAATAGCCTAATAAGTTAACTGTTAAAAATATTATAATTTAGAACATATGCTTTTAGTTAAAAATGAATTTGCGTTAAGGAAGTGAAAAAGACCCGAAAAGTGTTATTTTTAGACTTTTTCAGGCATTTTTTTAAATTTTTCTCTCCGTAAGAACCTTCCTCGTAGTTCAAGGAATAATATAAAAAAGTCCCTCACGCAGGAGCTGCATAACTAAGAACTTTCCTCAGAATTTTTGTAGTGTAGACTACATTACTGAATAATTTGCTGTAAATAACCTATATAAATAAAATAAAAACGTGAACTGCTCATTTACATTTCTTATCAGAACTGATCAATTATTAATTTTGTAAATAATTTGCTTCTAGAGTTATGTTAATATATGATACTGTACTAATTATTAAATACACAAAAACTAAATTTTCCGTCTTTTGATCTGACGCAGGAACAGGACACTGTCCCCCCAGTGGGAGATCGAAACAGAGTTTAAAGTAAACCCTCCTTTCCAATAGACCGATTTACTTCATTTTACAACACTTCTTTCTCATGAGATACCCACGACGTAACCGCGTTTCGTTACAATACAGCAGAAATTGCGACCGGTATGAGTATATTAGTACTTTAGGTCCGGAGTAAACCCCCCCCCCCCCCCCCCCTCTAAATAACCCGATTTAGTTTATTTTTACAACCCATTTTTCTCTGTTGATTACCACCACGAATACCGAGTTTCGTTGAAAAGTAACAAAAATTAGGGCTGGTAGTGGCAAATTAATAATGTGGGTCCGGACTAACCCCCCCCCCCTCCAAATAACCCGATTTAGTTTATTTTTACAACCTATTTTTCTCTGTTGATTACCACAACGAATACCGAGTTTCGTTGAAAAGTAACAAAAATTACGGCTGGTAGTGGCAATTTGATAATGTGGGTCCGGACTAAACCCCCCCCCCCCCTTCCAAATAACACGATTTAGTTTATTTTTACAACCCATTTTTCTCTGTTGATTACCACCACGAATACCGAGTTTCGTTAAAAAGTAACAAAAATTACGGCTGGTAGTGGCAAATTGGTAATGTGGGTCCGGACTAAACCCCCCCCCCCCCCCTCCAAATAACCCGATTTAGTTATCAATCGTTTGCTAATTGAACGCTATATACGTTTCGTGAAGCAAACTCAAAAACTCTGGCCGCTATCGTGTTAACAGACACACATATATATATATATTTGTATATAAATTTTAACGGGGGTCATTTTCGGTGTATTAGATAGGATCGATAAAGATTTGAAGAAATTTTTCAAAAATTCCGTCATGAGTGCAACCTCAATAGCTACTTTCCTCCGGAGGAAAGTGCTAAAAGAATTAGCGAAATCGGTTCAGTTGTTCTCGAGATTTGCAATTTCCAACACATTTAGCGATTCATTTCTATATAATAGAATAGTAGCCGGCGCTCATAGCAACGATTTGTTGATGCGCCGTAAAAAAAAAAAAAAAAAAAAAAAAAAAAAAAAAAAAAAAAAAAAAAAAAAAAAAAAAAAAAAAAAAAAAAAATAGAATAGCTGAATACCCGTGCTTCACCACGGCCGATAAGTTTTTTGTTTTTTTTCTCTTTCCTTTTTAAGGCGTTTCAACCTTTTAGGATATTAACGCCACAGATTTTAAATAAATTTTAGAAATTTTTTTTATAAATGTATGCTTGTAATAGTTGTTATTAAGCCATTAAGTGTTCAATTATTGTCTTCAAAATAATATATTATTGAATATTAGAATTTTTATTCTAAATTTAAATATTAGTTGATAGTTAACCTTAAGCAATGAGTTCTGTTTGTTGCACATAGCCACCACATGCCACAACAATCATAGTTGTTTTACAAGTTGTGTGTATTCTAAAAAATTAAATAAATTTTTGATCTTATTCGGGGCATCACCCATTAGCCATTATATTCACTCAAATTACCCGTGAGCCCAAATAGAGACCTTTCATTCTCGAAGGCACGGCATTCAGTGAAGATATGTTTGATGGAAATTACGACACCACAAGCTGGGCACTCTGGTGCTTCATTCCTCGACATTAGATAAGAGTGCGTCAATCGTGTGTGGCCTATCCTGAGCCAAGCAAGGACTACTTCTGCTCTCCTATTTTCCGCTATAGACGAAGTCCTCCAGGGCACAGGGTAAGCCTTTATTTCCCTTAATTTGTTTTCTCTGATAGTATGCCATTTAGAGATCCAGGAGTATCTAGTAGTAAGTATTTTTTATATTGAGTTAAATAAGATATGATCAAAATTAACGCTACTACATAATTTTATACAGCTTATTATTGCACGGACTTTAAAGTTACCCAGGAAACACCATGTGGAGGTAACCGTACCGGAGGAGAGTAAAAAAAAAAACAAAAAAAAAACGCTTAAAAAGTTATATAAACAGAGACAAATACACGTTGAAAAGCATAACACTAACAAATTTGAGGTTTTTAGCACTTATCTCATCGATTGACATCGCCCCACCGAACATTACAACAGAATCTTATTGTAGAGAATTTAGTAACCTTTCGAATAGCCGCTTTCCACTTACTACGGGTTCCTAACCGTTTTCGAGATATTTTAGAAAATGTACTGAGATCCGAAAACTTTGTATAACCATTCATACAATTTTTTCCCAAATACTTCGTTTCTGAATGCCCAAACAGAAAATTAGTTTTGAAAAGTATTTCTATCAATTTTTCTGGTATATAGCTGCAGAACTCGCTTAAAAAATGGTTTCATTCGTTTTCCTACGTTAAGGAATCTTTCGCACAAATTTAGTGCCAAAAACCATGTTCCAGTAAACGGATTAAACTGGTTAATGAACTTGACCTTTATAAGGAGAAGAAAGATTTTTGTACCAAATGTTATCAAAATCGAACCATTTTTGAGCCGATGAGGAACTTCTTAATAATTCATGCCCCCCTAAAAGTACTTAAACATTTGAATATAAAAAAACCCTTTCGTAGCGAGTGTTTACATTCTAAACTGATTGTGAAAAATTTCAAATTTTTGTGTCAAGTGGTTCAGGATATTATTACCTCGGATGGAGCATCTCCAGGGCGTAAACTCTATCAGTGACAAAATCACAGTTTATTTCTAGTAATTCAAGGTCTGCTATTATAGTTGAAATTAACCTCAATTTAAAATAATACTATGAAATAGATACAATACGGTAACAGATGTTCTGTTATCGTCCTAGGAACGCTTGCTGCCTAGGCTTGCCTGCTCTAACCAACTCAAACTTTAAACCCCTCTAAAAATACTTAAAAAATTCGAATATCAAAAAATCCTTTCTTGTCAATATTTTGACAAGAAATCTCTCAATATTTTGTCATAAAGTTTTATTTTACGTAAGTGTTGTAAAATGACAAAAAAGAATTATTACCAAAAACTGATAGAGAGTCAGGTTCCAGAAACGTATGAAAATGGCCACGACCCAATTCTTACACCTTGATATATTTTTTTTCTTTCTCTTGTGATCCATTTATCAACGGAAGGTAAGAGAGGTGTGAAAGGATTGAGGATTTGCATTAAAATTGCCTAAATGAATTAAAGTGACTAAAAAGGGGCCCACGTTAGAAGCGAGGTTAATCAGAGCCTAGGGATTGTGTGATGAATGGGCTGCCAGGAACCCCAGGGGTGATTAGGACTGGAAGCCATTGACCGGTCAGGTGTAGGCCAGGGATCCTCTTTCATATTCACTGGATCGGACAGTATCTATCGGGGATGGGCTAGTTATAAGGGCAGATAGTGCGGGAGAGGTAACGGGATAGTATAGATATGCAGGGTAATTAAATGAGTGATGGCTCTTAATTAACCCGATATTTTGGGGGGAAGATGGTGGATTCGAATCCCACTGGTGGCGGGAATTTTCTCATCTCAAGGCTCGTTGTCAAAATTCCTCGATGCACCGTGCATTTCGGCGCTAATGGCCAAGAATCCAATCCGCCGTAAACAAGAAAAAAAAAAATAGTGGAATAGCCAGATTTTGGTGGAAATTAATCTAGAATTTCTTCATTCTCTTTTTTTTATTAGAATAAAACTTTTAAGGTTGGGATTTGAACAAATACATATATATATATGTATATATATATATATATATATATATATATATATATATACATATATACATATATATACTACTCACCCTTTCCCAAGGGGTAGCTCCCAGCGTCTTGAGTGATTTACTCTTATGAGGTTCATATAAGAAGTATGTATATATAATATATACTTTTTATATAAAAAATGTTTATACTATGATTAAGTATTTCCTTCATTTTTTTCCCAAAAAGAAACTTTTGTTGCACAATAAGCAAAGAAGATATTATTTTCTTTGCTTATTATGCAACAAAAGTTTCCGTTTGGGAAAAAAGTGGAGGAAATACTTAATCATCTGAGCACTAATTTATTTCAAAATACCTTGTTAAATTTCTCAAATTATTGATATTTCCTATTAAAATGTAGTTGTATAATTTGTTCCTTACTAATATTACAGTTTTGTTGAGTTTATTGTACTATAAATCTCACTTATTTGTAAAATACCTTATGAAGTCTTTCAGATTTCTGACAACTTTCAATTAAAAATATATTGTAAAATATTTGAATTACTTATATTGCAGATTTTTATGTGTTTATTGGACAATAAATTAGTCTTTCGTGGAAAATTAAGGGGAAAAATGGTCCAATATTTGTAGAATTCATTTTTTCAGAATGCCTCGATAAATTAACCAGATGTGGTGTCTTTCGATTTAAAATACCTATTATTAAAATATTCATAAATTTAATTGTAAGGACATTAGCTGAAGTGAATCATTCTGTAATAATATAACATTTATTTATAACGGAGAAAATTTGTATAAAAATTTAAATATCAATTTAAATTTTTTTACAAAAAAAAGCAAGAAACATTGTGATTTAGTCAATTCATTGCATGAAAACTACTAACTTTTTGGAATAGTGTTGGTACATTATTCTATATTTTAACAATTTAATACATAATTTTCACAAATAATTTGCCAGAAATGAAGCGGCCTCTACAGGCCCCCTTTGGTACTTCTGTTAAGTGGAATTACATACTTTCCCACGGGGGACTCTTGGCTGCCCTGATCCAAACAATATTATACAATAATTATGCGAATTCATATGCTTTATTATTCCCAAGAAAACATAATATTCCAAGCTCACTGACAGGAATACGAAAAATAATTCTTTATTAGTCAATAATTAATTTATGAAAGACTATAAAAATTAAAAAAATAAGTCCGTCACGCAGGAGCTGCATAACTAAGCACTTTCCTCAGAATTTGGGTAGTGTAGACTGCTTTCCAGAACAATTTGCTTAAAATATCCTACATAAATAAAATAAAAACATGAATGGTAGGGATTGTCGAGGTTCGGTCACTGCTACTTAATAAAACTACATTTTATCATAAAAATGGTTTTATTGTGCCGACGTTTCGGCTTGAACTTCAAGCCTTCAACAGGGCTGTAAAAACAAGTAGGACGGATGTAATACTGAAATATATATATAACCGATTTAGTTCATTTTTATATCTCACTTTTCTCTCTATATTACCACTACGAATACCAAGGTTCGTTGAAATAAAACATGACATAGTCTAATTAGTGTTTTGGGTTCGGGGTAAACCCCCCCTTGCGATGGACTGACTTTGGTGGTTAACGAACTTGTTCAATCGTTTGCTGATTGAATGCTATATACCAAGTTTCGTGACGAAAAAACAAAAACTCTGGCCGTTATCGTGTTAACAGACATATATATATATATATGAATGAAAAACAGTCATGTCCAACTGATAGCTGACCATAGTTGGCGGCAGCTTTCTAATCATTCCAAGGAAAATCTTCTTTTGTATTGTGTTTTTTTTTTTTTTTTTTTTTTTTTCTATACACTCTTTTCTGCTTGGATTGATAGTAAGCTTCCGGCCTGTATATAAGCCATCAATTGGGTACATGTGTTGTATTTTATTGTATTCATTTTCTTTTTAGAATTTATGAGTTTTCTTGTAGTTTCCTCAGCCGTACAAATGATGATTGACAATCCTAATGGAGTCCTTTATTATCGAACGAGCCAGTGTTTCAAAGTCACATCTAATGTTCCATCTTTTGAAAACATTTTGTACGAATGAAGGCATGGAGCTTCTTGCGCCAAACAGAAGGCCGATTACCTCCCAATTTTCGATCCTATAGTCTTTACGAAAATAGGGAATACATTTTTCATAAATGGATTTTTTCTCTTTGTGAACTGACAAGGGCTGATTTGCTGGTATGCGGATTAGGATTAGGATGTTTGTTTATGGGCAATAAACAGCGATATTATTATGCCCATAGTAGTATGCGTCACTGTATGTTTATGTAGGGTTTTATTTCGTAGTAGTCCTATTTTGTATCCTGATAATTACATTTATAACTTTTTGCACATCAAAACTACATGTGAAATATGATGTTAAAAACTCGACCGGAGGGTCGACATACAACATACCAGCAACAAATATAAACAATATTGTATTTATTCCTTATATCAGTACTACATAAATGTTTAAACAGATTTCAGGAACAGGTGAGTATTTGTTAAAGAACAACCACCGATAATTGATAAATGAGTTTATGGATATGAGTAAAATCAACATGATCAGTTGGCTTGGAGTCTGTAGTTGGTGGTTTACACAAGACTGAAACAGCTAGACGGAGACATCACTCAGACTAACTCGTTAATTTCAAACCAAACACTCGCTCGCCAACTTCAACGGAATCCTCAACTTCCATCTCATAACTAGACTAGAATTCCAGAGAGGTAGGTTAGATTCTGGAGAATTTCGCTTCTGCCCCAATCTAAATATATTTGGATTCACTTATTGATGGTAATATGTAAACTTTCATAAGCTGATACGAATTCAGCATAAAGTTTAGCGTACTTATCCTGTCTTCATATTTTTCGAAAGATCCTTAATAACAACTGGTGCATTAATACATGGGCTTGGGAATAACAATATATTCTCAATATTTACGGATTTTAATTATGACACTTAATTTTATCAGAAAAATATTAATAATTCTGATATGAATTATCCGGAAATTACCTGTTCATAAGTAATATACTTGAAACAAGTAAAAATATAGCTTTCTGTTAAAAAAATAAATAAACAAAACACTCCTTTAAAAAATTTTAATTTTAGTAGCAACTAAATAGAAGACGTATAAATTACATTTTTGCTTTCATTTTTTTTTTTTTTTTTTTTTTTTTTTTTTTTTTTTTTTTTTTTTTTTTTTTTTTTTTTTTTTTTTTTTTTTTTTTTTTATCAAGAGGGTATATGTTAATTATCCCTTTCCAATTAAATTAAAAAATTATAATATAGAACACACACATGTGATTTAGAACAGATAGAAAATAAACCTTTGCCACTTGGCCTCGTGGAGATTCACAGAAGCATTCTCCACTCAAAATATTAATTTACTCCCAGTTTTCTCTGAAATACTCTACTTCAATATTATTTTATTTAGAAATTCTGATTTATTTCTCATTAACTATATTATTTTCAGTTGATTAGCATAACTGTGACTTTTTAGGTCATCCTTTAGTAGGGATTCTTTACGTAATAATTCGCAATAATGGACTTTATTACTTACTTCTCGCTATTTTTCATAGGTATTTATCTGCCCATATCAAAATGTAAATAGTTATAGAACTGGAAAACAAATATTTTATTTCTTAAATTAATACCTCGGCGCAAGAAGGGGACAGCTCCAAAAATAAAATATAAAAAAAACAAAAACAAATAATAAAGTAATGTGATCATGTGAATTGAAAATCTCATCCTAATACGAGGTACACAACTAAACACTCTCCTTGCTTGTAACAACATGGAGTGGAACGTGTTTACGCGCGTTGGAAGTTACACAAGGTTAGGCGGTTTGCCTTCCAAATCAGCCACAAAACCAGAATTGTCCGGCTTTGTTTGTTCTACAAAAGCACTGGTTAGGACTCATTAGCTAGAGAATCTAGTTAATACTTAGTCCAATCATATTTATAACTAAGATGTTCTAGAAGTCAAGTGATGGTTGGGATTTGGCTAGGTGAAAAAAAAGTCAAATATTCAGGCAGAAATCTAGGTATATTAGACGTTTCGGGTGCACTTTGGCAGCTTTCTTCGGCTAAAAATAAATATAAACAAATTACAAGTAAGTATAATCTGCCTGTAATGATCGTTTTTTTTTTTGTTTTTTTTTTTTTTTTAAAAACATCACGACAAAATACTTTTAACCAATCTTATTAACTATTAACGAAGGTGTTAATGGTAAACAAAATGCAGAAAGACATAAGCCAACAACAATATTTACCTTTACACCTTTGTTAATAGTATTACTTTAGTTTTATCTTCAATTTTTAAAAATAATATGAGTTTAAAGTTTATTGTCATGATGTTTTAAAAAAATGCTCATTACGGGCAGATTAGTCTTGCTTGTAATTTGTGGATATTTATTTTTAGCTAATGTAGGCTGCCAAAGTGCAGACTAAACGTCCAATATAGATTTCTGCCAGAAGATCTGACGTTTTTTTTTTCTCCTAGCCGAATCCCAACCATCCCTTGACTTCGTATCAAAGGAACGGCTAACTATCTCCATACCCTCTAAGGTGTTTCAATTAACAGGTTTCTTTACCCTTTCGTTGCTCTGAACGAGTTAACTCGTGTACGAAAAGCAGTGCACCAGACGCTCCACACGAGTTAACTCGTGTTCCACTGTCAGTGCCCCTCACGCTCCACACGAGTTAACTCGTGGCCGGTATTAGCCCCGTCTGTCGCTTCTCCGGCCTAGTTATATTAACTCGTGTAAAATCAGTGGGACCTAGCGATATTAAGGATGGTTCGTAGGCTCATTAATTCTACGGAATGGCAAGTGATTTTATTATTTACGAATAGTGCTACGAATAATTGCTAGTGATTTTATTATTTACGTATAGAGCTTCATCCGGTTCTTCACAAACTTTTCGATTTCATCAAATCTTCTTCGTATAATAATTGAAATTTTTCATTGTGTAAGTCTATTAGTATCTATAAAAAAAATGTAAAGTCCCACAATCGGCATTGTTGTGCGGTATTGTTGAAGCTGTCGCACCTCGCCGCCTATTTGCAGTGTCGTACTCAGATTTGTCTCTCCAGCCATATTGTTGCTGTTTATATTTTTCAGTCACAATTTGGATCTTGTATAGTACGGTTGGTATAGATAGCCTCCTTCGATATGTGTGACGATGCACCTCGTTTTCTGAGAGAGAGAGGAAAGAGTCGAACGGTAGTGAAGTCGGGATGAGGAGAGATTGGCGAGCGTACGGGGGGGGGGGGGAGTTAAGACGGAAAAGTATCGAGCGTACCGGGCGCTGCGAGTCGCTTCATTCGTCAGCAAAGAAAGGGTTAAACCTGAAGTAATACTGTCTTAGAAAATGGTAAAAGTTATTGGTATCGGGAGATTGTAATTCTATTGGAAGTAGCTTTGCTCATGATGATTGTGAGAAATCAGACATATTGGAGCTAACTGTTGACAATGCGAATACTATAGGGTGTTTTGTAGTTAAACAGTGGGGCGTTGGTAAGCGATTAGGGAATTCCGCCCCCTTCTTTAATGTTTGGTAGCAAGCCAAGACTATCACTCTCTCTCTCTCTCTCTCTCTCTCTCTCTCTCTCCAGGCTTACTTCCAATAGCCACTCCAGGCTCCCTACAGTCCCACAATATACTACATAGCTTTCTTATTCCATTTCTTTTCATACATTTTTTTAATCTTTATGCTTGCCCTGAACACTTTTTTGGACGGAGAGTTTGATTTTGTTCTTAGCACTTTTGGAATTAATGCAGGGTGTTCAGTGCGAATATGTGAGCCTCTATACTCTGCAGCTTCGCTTATGTACATTAGAAAAGTCAAGAATGCTCCTGAAGACAGGCTAACCAAGCAGATTGCAGGAAAAGTGATAACGAATAAGGTAAGTTGGTAAAACGACATACATGAGGTGTTTACTAAAGCCGGCTACCCCCACCAGAGAAAATAAAGGAAACAGTCAAATTCATAAAAAGTAGCATTGATTATCTTAAAAAACAGATCACGCCGAGGAGAAGTAGTCCTTGCGAGGCTAAGAATCGGCCATACACACATAACTCATGGGCACCTGATGACAAAGACTGATAAACCTAAATGTACGACTTGCAACATAGACCTTACAGTAAAACATATCCTAACAGACTGTCGGTTGCGGCATAACTTGGACATTCCTCATGACCTGACAGACATACTTTCAGAAGGCAGCCAGCATATTGACACAACATTGACATATTTGAAAAACACTAACATTTACGACAAAATATAAAACAATACTATAACCAGAAGAATCCATTTCACCTTTTTTTTGCAATAATGATACAGTAAAAATAAATGAATAAATCACTCAACTAATTCAAAAATTAACTTAACTTATTAACTTAAAAATTATTTTTTAATTTATTTTCTAGTAATTTATTCAATTTTTGTTTTCTTGACCATCCATACCTCAATACTAACCTAATTGTCTGAGCTAATATTTTGGAGTGGCATCGTTTAATGCAGCGCCTACATCAGCTTACTACAAGGTATTGAATGCTGTCCGCTTTAGATGCGGAGCATTACCTATCAATAAATAAATAAATAGATGAAAAACTGATCCTACCGGATAGATTGACAACTGCTCAATTCCACACCACATATAAAGCTCTGAAATTCGAAAGTAAGCAGCTATTCTATGTCCAGAACAGAAACCCTTGGAGTTCTGAGTTTAGAATTGTTTTGTTTTCTTTTTGACTTGTCCAATTTCCAAATATTTGAATTGCTGGAAAAAAATCTACCATCTATCTATTGGTCCATCGAGGAATGACGAGGGGTTGAAAGAGATTTTTATAGACCCTCGTCCTTTGAAAGAACTGAAGAAGTTTATAATTGCACTGGATCGCCTTCGAGAAGAAATAATACGGAATGGGACAGATGTCGGTGTGCCGTAAAAAAAATACGGCATACTGCATGGTAGAATAAATAGTACGGAATACTCCGTGGTAGAATAAATAGTACGGCATATTCCCTGGTAGAATAAATAGTACGGCATATTCCCTGGTAGAATAAATAGTACGGCATATTCCCTGGTAGTGCCCTGGTAGTGCCCTCTGCTCTCCTTGCAATATGAAACAACTCGAAGATATCATCCATTTCCTAGCTGTTCCTCCAATCCTTTCCAAAATAAGGGTGAACTCTTCCAGAAGACCAGATTATCTCCCAACAAAGGAATAGACTATTTGAACGGCGAGGACTTTTTAAAACTGTATCATTATGTAAAGAAGCCATGACTTATAAGTTTGATTATGAAAGAATAGTGTTTGCTTTACTTACTATTTTTATTCTTTTTATGTAATTTCAAACTTATTATTTTGTTATTTTATTGCAGTGTATATAAAATTATGTGATGTCGCTTAGCTGACGGATTGTATCCAAGCTTATGTACATTTCTTGTAAATATCTCAAGCACCAATTATTTGTATACGTTGATAATAAAATTTCCTTTACTACTACTACTACTACAATGCGAATATGAATACTTGAATAACTTCCGTGATTGGAGTTAGTCCACTAAGTCTGTGATTAGAGCCGGCCGGTCTGTCAGGACAGAGAGCCTCTCTCGATGCATGCAGCAGCAAAGTTCTACGCATATGAAACATATTTATCGGCACCTTATCTCATCCCGATACAGCCGAACTCATATTAGCTACAACAGTTTCGAGACGATCCAGCGAACAGGCGAGACACAGAATTCTCATACCTTTTATTTATTTATTAATGTTTACGCAACTTGGCACAAACATTTTGAGATAAAATAAAGAATCCACAATTTTCTTGAGTTAATATGATGTAATAACGTTAATGTAGGTATTACAAGTTTTCAGTTATAGTAATCATACGTGAAATGTATTACTTTTTTTAGACTTTAACATAGGATAAGATTAACGCACATGTACGTATAAGTACAAAAATTATAAAGTTTAATATTTTTTGTTTTTTAAAGTGTAATATAAGATTAACGTAATTTAGGTATAAGTAGAAAATGTATTACTTTTTTTAGACCTTAACATAGGATAAGATTAACGCACATGTACGTATAAGTACAACAAAAAAAAATATATAGTTTAATATTTTTTTTTTTTTTTTTTTTAAAGTGTAAGATAAGACTAACGTAATTTAGGTATAAGTAGAAAATGTATTACTTTTTTTTAGACTTAACATAGGATAAGATTAACGCACATGTACGAATAAGTACAAAAACAAAAAAAAAATTATATAGTTTAATATTTTTTTGTTTTTTTAAAGTTTAAGATAAGATAAGATAAGAATAAGATTAACGTAATTTAGGTATAAGTAGAAAACGTATTACTTCTTTTAGATTTTAACATAGGATAAGATTAACGTACAGTATAAAAAAAAAATAATAATAATAAATTAATTAAATAAAATAAATAGAATTAAATAAAATTAGATTAACGTACATATAGATATTAAAAAAAAACAGACTTGTTTTTAAGATAGGATAAGATTAACATACAGGTGCGTATAAGTATTTAAAAAAAAAAAAAGTGCTTACATATTTATTTAAGAGTAAATCCTAAGCTTTGTATTAGAAAAACAAAACAAAAGCGATTTAACAGCTGGACGATTAAAACAGTAAGTTGTTCGTCCTAAATTTCTTTCCATTCCATTCCATATGTGAAATATGTTTGAATGTAAGTGATATGTGTGGGTTCAAGTAGATAGTGATAATAAGTAAAGATTTTGGTAGTGAGTTGATGTCGTAAGTCCAGTGGATCTATCTTATCCAAATGTTATTAGGTTAATATGGTATTCTGTCGATCAGAGTTGGGCAAACGTTAGCGCGCGCTAAAAGCTGATACCTCTCCGCTAATTTAGCGAAACTGTAGAAAGCCAGCGCTAATCTATTTATGAAATATCGTAATTGCTAATAGCTTAAGCTATAGTTACAAGTTGTAACTATAGGTTAAGCTATTAGCAATTACGATATTTCATAAATAGATTAGTGGTTAGCGCACTGCCGCCGCTAACCGCTAATTATTAATTATTAGCGCTGGCTTTCTACAGTTTCGCTAAATTAGCGGAGAGGTATCAGCTTTTAGCGCGCGCTAACGTTTGCCCAACTCTGCTGTCGATACGTTTTTCTTACTTAACAAATCTACAAAAATTGAGACTAGTAGTATAAGTTTTACTAGATGGTATACATATCAGTTTTACTAGATGGTATGCATATCAGTTTTACTAGATGGTATACATATCAGTTTTACTAGATGGTATACATATCAGTTTTATATAGTCAATCGAAACTGATAAGGATTAATTTTTAAATTTTGAAAAGTAATTATATGTTGTCATATTGTTTAATTTGTTTTAGGTATTGCAGAGTTTTTTCTATATATTGTCTGCTGTCACTGAGTAAGGTTTTCTCATACCTAATCGCACTTGGTTTACCCTCTCCTTATAAAGTCCACTCTATTTTGTATCTCTTTTAATGTTCTCTCACTAAAGGATGGAATAAAATGCATTCCATTTAAAGTATACCAAACGCGTTTTATAACCAAACTGTTCATCTAAATGAATTATGCCACAGGACATGTACGGTTTAGTCTAAGCTTTTAGAGCATGGGCATTAATTGACGTTCCTACAATGCATCAACGATTGGAATGGATTAAAAATTTGGGGTTTCCATAAAAAAAAGTCCGTCTCGCAGGACTGCATCATCTTAGCGCGGTTCCGTTCATATCCCTAGTCTAATTTGGAAAGATTTAAATAGAAGCAGTTATTATTTTGGTTCCACCAGTCTTTTTTTTTTTAAATTAATTATTATAATGGCGTGTCAACCCTTAAGGTCACTAACGCCATTCCTGTGAGTAGTAAAGTCTTGAAAGGTCATGATATACAATCTTACCTGGAAGGGTCGGCTCCTGCTACTAGAAACTGTCCCGCTAGTTACAAGGTCTTGGAATCCTGGAAATCTATATTTCTAACATTAAATTGTTTTTCTTATTTGTCTTAACCTGATTTATTTTCAAATACATTATCCAACTATAAGCAATTAAAAAATAACAAGGAATAAAAAACAGACAAAAAGAACAGTTCGAATATGCGAAATCAATTACTTTAAAGTTTTAAGCTCTTATTTCTCCGATTGACATCGCCTAATCAAAACTTTCTTTAGAACCTTTTTTTTAGAGCATTTAATAAGCTTTCTAATGGTATTCCTCCGTTTACCAAGATTCTCAACCTTTTTCGAGATATTAAGGAAAGTAAAAAAAGTTACTAAAACTTTTTATGTCTGTTAATAAAATATTTTATTCTATCCCTTCCTTAACTCCAAACGTAACCAAAATTTCAACATATTAGTTTTGATGAAAGTAGAACATGCAGAAAATGTTTCAACTGAATCCCATGATTCTAAGTACCCAAACCAAAAACGGTATTCAAAAACTATTTTTCCAATTTTCTCAAAAACGGTTAAAGCTATCGCCTTGAAAATGGTTTCATTCGTTTTCCTAGCCCAGGAAGCATATGAAACGAGTACTTACAAGCTTATGAACTCAAAAACGTAAGCGTTACGATTTTTTTTGCGCGAATTTCGCCCCAAACGCCATCTTCCAGTAGGCGGATTTTGCTGGTTAACGAACTTGACCTTTCAACTAGGACGACTGATTTTTGTACTAAATTTCATCAAAATCGGACCATCAGGGAAGCCAGAAATGAGCGAACAGACAAATATATATATATATATATATATATATATATATATATATATATATATATATATAAATAAATATATACATATATATATATATATATATATATATATATATATATATATATATATATATATAAATTTGAACCACCGTTATTTTCGGTCTATAGGGGTTCTGAAACGCGAAATTTTCTTGTCGGCACTTCTTTCTTTTTCTTGTCGGCATTTAAACCCCCCAAAAAATCAATTTTGATTTAATAAAAACGAAATTATTGCTTTCCAAAATCAATCAATTATGAATTTAAATTTCTTATCTACGTATTACATAAATGTGAACTTTAGTACACAATAAGTACGTGAACACTCTAGCGGTCATTCGAATAATTACCTGCAAATGTATAACCTCAAGTTAAGAGAGCAAAGGTTCAGGTTTTGACCCT
Source organism: Gonocerus acuteangulatus (assembly GCA_946811695.1). NCBI lineage: Eukaryota > Metazoa > Arthropoda > Insecta > Hemiptera > Coreidae > Gonocerus > Gonocerus acuteangulatus. The sequence continues at coordinate 21,408,638 of OX328123.1, read as the reverse complement.
TGCTAGACACGTGCAAAGTCAGAGGTCAACAGTAAAAAGGTTTGGGTTTCGACCCTTCCCAGACACGTGCTTGTTCTAACATTATAAGACTAATGAATTGTGAGAAGTAATTCATTTGCGTTTAGCGTTTTTGTATTCGTTTGGTGTTTTATTTTTCTCCCTGTTGGACTTTGTTGAAAGTCGACGATTTCAATCACCCATCTTTTTCTGAATATGAGATAATTTTTTACATTTGATAACATAATTAAAAATGTCGAGATAATAATTAATTATTATTATTAGTTGGATTTTATTTACTTAAATGTTATAGGTATTTATCTCCTATATTTGAGCAAATAAAGCTATTGTGTCTTTTATTATGTTACTATCTGTTCCCCAGCGTTCCATGCTACACCTACTTTCTGCCTACGACACTTCCCGTATCAAGATCTACCTGTGTACCAAGTAACGTCAAAATCGGTCAAACGGTGTGAATTTGTAAGTATCTGTCAAGTAATTCGTGAAGTAGCCGGCAGAGGCCAGCATCACAGCCTGCGAGTAAGATAGCTCTTATCAATGAAAGGCCAGCACTCCTTAGTTAGACAGTGACTGTTGAAATAAACTGCAATACATGATGATATAATGATGTAAAGTCATCGATGAGATTGAGTTAGTCTAATTATCAACATCATCAAAAAAATAAATGTTTAGACATAATTCAAAATGTCCGTCAGAATCTGAATGGATCAGTGTAGCCAATTTTTCATCAACAAAACTTTTGACCAAATTTTGGAATTTGACTATTTTGACCTAGCCTAGGAGATTCCCCGTATCAAGACTGGGGAACCTGTGTGTCAAGATTGGTCAAAATCGGTCAAACTGTGTAGATTTGTATAAGGAACAAACACAGGACAAACAGGCTGACAGTTGTCGTATAATCATTAAGTATTTGTGAATATAATTTTACTACCCTCAAAATAAAATTGGCAAGTTTGAGAAATTTATCTTTCTGATTGCAATTAAGAATTTTAAGAAATTTATTCTCTTCATTGGGAGGAATAATTGCTTAGAAAAATGTTTGGCGGATATTGCTATAAATGGGACAGTAGAGTTAAGATATGGTATGTGGTTTCTTCAACCGCATTCATACATAGAGTGAACAAGAGTCTGGGTTTGATGTTGTATTTGATGGACTTAGACGAGAATCTAATGGCATATTTGCTGGATGTTCTTAGTAATAAATACATTTCAGGAACGCCAAGAACTATTGGAAGATTTTTATATCAATAACTGGAATTTGAGTTTTCTCTTTAGAAATCGTTATTTACTAAATTAGTATCACATTTGTCTCAATAATATTCAGAGTTTAGTTTAGCCAGATATTATAAAAATCACCGGCATGCAAAAGTTTTTAAGCTACGTTACCCGATTGTATTTAGGTTTATGCTTTGTTGAGTAAAGTTTTACCACCAATGCATCGAGTTAGATATGCACGTAAATAATTCTAGGCTTAGCTTTCTCTCATTACGGTCATGTATCGTGTCCAATTAATATACTTCCGCATAATTGCTTACAATTATGGATGTTGATAATAAAAATCAGAAAATCTCCTTAGAACACGAAAATACTTTAAGGTTTTCCGAAATTCTAATATCAGGCTGTACCGTATGAAATGTCAGTTTTGTTTACTTTGCGATTTAATCCTTTCCATTTTTTATTTCAATATTTACAAACATCATTGTTATTCATATAGAATTAAAGCTCTTTTATTCCTATTATTTAATCAGTAACTTGCGTACTGTGTTGTGAGAACGATTCTCTGAGAAAATAATAAAACTTAAATTATGACTGCAACGGAAATCCGTATTATTTTTCGTCATGAATTTAAGCACGGTCATTGCGCTGCTGAGGCGTGTATGAACATTAACACGGCGTTTGGGGAGGGAACGGTGAATGAACGAACTGTTTACCAGTGGTTTTCCAGGTTTCGAAGTGGACGTTTTGACCTTGGCAACGAGGAGCGAGGAAGGCCAGAGAACAAGCTTGACAATGACCACCTGAAAGATAGGGTTGAAGCTAGTCCCTCAAAAAGCACTAGGGAATATGCCAAAGAACTCAGAGTAGGAGCCACGACAGTTTCAAGGCATTTGAAGGAAATCGGCAAGTCCAAAACTGACATTTCATACGGTACAGCCTGAAACATTAATTTAGAGTGCAAATACTTGTCAAGATCTCGTCCGACTTTTTTTATTCGAGTATTGGTGCTCTACAGAAAAAAATATTGGAGATGTACAGGACTAAGAAATAATTTAGAATTCTTCAGTTCTCATAGCTTATGTAATTGAGGAAGGAAAAAAAAATAGCAATAGTCTCAAGTACGTCTGTTTCAAAAAATATCTCCTTCCGTTAAATCATTATTGCACTTTTTACTTGTAACGATTTTGAGGTTTCGATTTTGGAAGGACTTATCTCTAAGACTGTTGGCGTTAATGGACGCTGGAGATTGAGTTTCGTCCGAGCCTCAGTAGTGCTATCAGGACGGGGTATGTGATATAGAAGACGGATTGTTTGAAATAGAACTATCTATCATTCTCTCGTTGGTATAATCTCCTCGGCTCCCTCTCCAGATTATGGATTATCTCCTGACTCTGGTCGAGGAACCACTTTAGGCCTTCCATCCTATCGCCATCATTAATTTACTATCAATTATCCCCCGATCGCTACCTACTTCACTCCATCTACTCTTAATTTGCTATCGGCCCTAATTAGAAACTCGTACAGCTTAAAGTTTGGTTCGGTTTATGCGAATTCTGGGGTTTTAGCGCGGCTCCTCCCTACCTCCATAGGGAGAACCCGCTTATGAGGTTGACCTCACGACTCAATCCAGAAGTGCCGACAAGAAACTTTCTCTTTTCAGACCCCATAGATCACGAAAATATAGGTGGTTCAAATTTGTACATATATATATATATATATATATATATATATATATATATATATATATGTATATATATATATATATATGCTTGTCTGTTCGCTCTCTGGCATGTTAAAAAATTGTCCGATTTTTATGAAATTTAGTACAAAAATCTGTCGTATAATTTGAAAGGACAAGTTCGTTAACCAGCAGAATCCGCCCACTGGAAGATAGTGCTTGGGGCGAAATTCGCGTAAAATAAATCGTATCGCTTACGTTTTTGAGTTCATATGCTTGCAGGTACTTGTTTTATTGGTTTCTTAGCATAAGAAAACGAATGAAACCATTTTTAAGGCGACATCTGTAACCGTTTTTGAGAAAAGTGGGACAAATGTTTTTCTAAGTCATTATTTTTTTGTAGGTACTTAGAATCGCGGGATTCAATTGAAATGTCTTCTGCATCTTGAAAATTCATCTCAACTAAGATGTTTAAATTTTGGTTATATTTAAAGTTAAGGAAGTATCCGAATTTTTTTTTTTTGTTATTAATAGACATGAAAAGTTTTCGGATCTTCGTACATTTTTCGTAAATATCTCGAATACGGTTGGGAAATCGTGGTAAGTGGAAGGTAATCATTCGAACGCTTGCTAAAATCTCTACAAAAAAGGTTCTGAAGCAATATTCCATGGGGCAACGTCAATCAGAGATATAATTTCTTAAAACTTAAAAAGTGTTTGTTTTGTTGTTTTAAAAGGGTTTTTGTCTTGGTTTATCTCAATTTTTAAGTGGTTGTTTTTTGGTTTTAAATTGCATTTTTAGTAAAATTAGTATTTTAGTGAAATAAGTCAAGAAACTATAAAAGGTATAGGTAATAAATTTGGAGTGGCTGTGGTAATCATGATGGCTGTGGCTAATATCATGATGACGTATGCAGGCGTTTTTTGGGGGTTTTAGGAGTATATATTTCTCGCTTTTGGGGGAAGGGAGTGTTTCTTTGTGGGGGGAGGAACTTGGCCTCTATTTCACATTTATGTTTTTTTTTGTTTTTTTGGGGGGTATAACCTTCCTCATAGCCTAAAACTGAAGATATCGTTATTTCTTATTTTATAGAAAGATTTAACCCACGAGAGAATGGACTTTTATTTGCCACGAAGCACATGTTTACAGTTGATTATTACAGTGCAACGAATTTGCTAGTAAAACAAGGAACTTAAAATGACAACGAATATTCGGTTGTTTGGAATAGAGCCTTCTGTGCAGCAGTCGAAGAGTAAGTACGTTTTCAGTACATAATTTTATTGACTTATACAGATTAAGAATTATCCGCTTCTGTGTAAGTTGGCTAGTGTCAGTTTTCTGTGATTTGTGATGCCTAATCTATTCCATTTCTTCGATATGTACGGAACCGCGCTAAGATGACGCAGTTCCTGCGAGTCGGACTTTTTTTGTTGTTGATTCAATGAGTTCGCTCTTACTGTATATCTTTCAAAGAATTAGGTAGGAAGAACTTGGAGGGGAATGAAGTGATCTCTAGATGGTTATGACTAGAGAGAAAGAGAGAGAAGAAGAGAAATTGAAAGAGAGAAGGAGAGATTCCATAAGGGCCATGGCCAAATTGAGATCAAATACATTAAAACCAATATCTGTAGTTGTTTAAAACTATTTAAGTTTTGTCAAATACATAATATATATATATATATATATATATATATATATATATATATATATATATGCTATATAATGTTTAAATCAGTTTTCTTATTTACCGTATTTTCCTATTATTAAAAATGTTCATTTTATCTTTTTTGTTGCGTATTTTGTCATTTGTTCCCCTCTCTGAAATTCTGATGTTTGTGAAGACGAATTGACGATTATTGCATGGTTTGCAAGTGCTGTTTTATTATCATTTTCATCAACAATATTTACGTGCTGTTTTATTCTCCTCTTAATGGCGGAAAACTAAAATAAAATAAGAAAAA